>CM067370.1:91994801-92411635 GCA_034401795.1 Chaetoderma sp. LZ-2023a | reverse complement strand
GAGGATGACCGTTTTGTGGTTTCAGGGGAAGGCCTTAAGCTGCTACCTAGGATTAATTTCTTGGCTAAAAATCAGTCGTTGAAATATCCAGGTCAACCTATTATTTTGCCTGCTTTAACTAGATATGATCCTAATTCTAAAGCATGGTGTCCCGTCCGGGCGCTGCGCCGGTACAAACAACGTACGGCGGCATGGCGCACCGACCAGTCAGCGTTATGGTTGTCATATATTGAACCCCATGGCAGGGCTTCTAAGGACACCATTTCCAGGTGGATTGTGGAATGCATTCAGTTTTGCCATAAATCCGCCACCGGGAAGCAGGTTGACGTGGCCAAGGCTCACAGTGTCCGCGGCGTAGTGACATCCACGGCCCTATTTAATGGGGTCCCTGTGGATGATATTATGTCGGTGGCTCAGTGGCACTGTGAGTCAAGTTTTACAGACCATTATCTCCGTGACACCTCTAATCCTCTCGCCTTGTCGGTTTTGAAAAAATAAATCGGTTTATATTTTTTGAGGTGATTTCCTCATTACTTATATATATCACAATTAATTTATGGAAACACCCACTTTTTTGGGCCTGCATCAGTCTTTACCGATGGGAAGATGATGTCAGCAGCCATTTTCAACAAGGTCAGTCTTGTTCATGTGTTGTCCGTTGTTGATTGTATTGTCACGATTACCCGTTATTAATATGGTGATGGTTTGTGTATTTGTGTGGTTCATTGTTGAGAGTTACGAAAATGGAGCTTTTTCGTCTCTGTCCTGTAGTACATGGCACTTGTACGTAGAGAGCGTATAGGACATTGAGGTCAGTCGACTCTTCCTCCCAGGAAGGAGGGGGGGGGGGGGGAGCGCATATGACATTCGGTCATCTCTCATACATCGGTGGTGTTATCCGATGGTTAGTCAAATCCTGACTGTTTTTTCTTACAGTTTCAGAAGTTTAAGTGCCTTAAACGCAGAAAAGCGTATAGGGATGAGCTGGTCTTTTGACCTCGCCTCCCTCCCGCCAGATTCACTTTCGAATTCTGGCAATATCAAAAGTATTAGGGAGGTAAGTATACTCTTGAAGTGAAATAAACGAAATCTAGGATTTCTTTTTTCACGAGAGAGTTGATACTTACCTCCCTAGATACGGACCCGGCCTCTCCACCCCACAGAGGCTCGGTCTTCAGGCTCTTAATAGTTGCATGTGTGTCAGCCAATAATCTAGTCAGAGGAAGTGCTAGTCTGCGCATGCGCGGTGGTGGGGCTGGCATCCGCCAGACTACGCTCTGACTCCCTGCCCAGTAGGGGCACCTAACTGTTTTAAATCTGAGTGTTTATTGAGTGAAAGCCAATATTTAGCAATATCAAAAGTATTAGGGAGGTAAGTATCAACTCTCTCGTGAAAAAAGAAATCCTAGATTTCGTTTATATCATTGCCATAGCTACTATCATAACAACCACCCACTACTACTACTACTACTACTACTACTACTACTACTACCACTACTACATCATAATGCACTATTACAGCTATCGTGACTACTGCTTCCTTCAATCTGACACACCTCAACAAGTGCTACTACTAAATAGCAACCTATGGGTTGAGATGGGGTAATTAGCATGCATGACCCCCATCCACCTTCCTTCCACCATCACCACCCCCACACCCCCCCCCCCCACCCCCAAATATAAATCTCTAATCTCAATAACTAAAAGGAAAAACATAGATGTATTGTATCGTTTGTTCTTTTTTCTATGTCTACTTAGCTCAGTACCGTATCTGTACATTCACAAGTATGTCTCACATTCTATTCTAAGCTGTGTGTGTAATTGTATATGTATGTTTAATGTTAGGTGTCCACCACCACTATAGGCAATGCCTTCGGTGGACAACCTGTATTGAAAATATGTAAATTGGTATCCAAGAAGCAAATAAATAATATTGAATCTTGAATCTCATGATGCCAAAAGACTTCATATTTTTAATATGTATTCTCAAATAATGCGTAAAAATAATAAAATGGTTAATACAATTCAGCCATGTGTCAGTTTCAGGACCTTTGAAATTGTGACTGATGGGACAATTATCATGACTATGGTGACACTTTATACATGCCTCTGGCATTAACTAGCATGGGCTCTCTTTCCATTCTGGCCTTAATTTGCTCTTCATTATACCAAACTGTGTTTTTCTTTGGTTCCAACACATATGTTTTTCCAGAGCTAAATGACTTAAGGCACCTAATTTGATGCATGGTTTCCATTACATCTACTATTAATCCATAATAACTTATGGAGTCATAATCGACAATTACCAATTGTCCACATCTTATTCGTTTGGTGAAGGGGGTTAATCGATCTCTTCGGGAGCATGGTCATCATTTACATGTACTACATCATTCTTATTACCTGTAGGCCCACTCGCAAATGAAAACATTGCCATTTTTGATGTCTTAATGAAAGAATAAGTAGCATACTTAATAACGTGAGGCTCAATGGCTTCAAAATAATGAGCTGAACGGCTGCCAGATAGTGTTTTATTTTCTTGTCCATTTGTGTTCCAGAAACCATCAAGCTCAGTTTTTTTTATTCAATCTTGTCCTTATCAATATATACCACATTGATGTTTGGGCAGACATTGGTAGCTAGTTTGGCAAATTCAGCTGAAGATGCAATATCTAATTTCTCACTTCTCACCTTTTCAGACACTCGTCTTTTAACAGTCCCTCAAATACTGTACCACAATGCAGCCCTTACCATGAGAGGTGACTGAAAAGTGCCACTTTGTTGGCAGACTGTTAAGGGTTTCTAAACTTGTCTTCCCCATTTGCACTATTACTAAATATTTTGTGACTTATGGGACAAAACTTAAACTGGTTTGCTGAGAAGAGCTACACATCAACTCATATATAAGCACATGGCTTTGATAGGTTTAGCGTCTAGTAGATAGGAAAATATAAAATTACAAAAATAGGCATTCCACTGAGATACAGACTAAACAGCAAGACCAAAACTGTGACTGATGGGACAGAGCCGTCTAGACAGTTCTGGGTCAGATTAGTGCAGAGGCTTGTAATCAGGTCGATTCATGACCTTGCATATAAAAATTGCATTGTACCTTTGTTCTGAATTCATCACCCAGAAGCATAGAATGCAGTGTGAACTGAATGTGGGAGGAGCATAACTAATCACTAAACTGACTAATATTAAGCTAAAATTTAACCTATATTTTGAAAAACTATATATCAAGAATAGAAGGAGGTATGAACTAGGTTAGACCTGTTTTAGAAACCAGAACCATTCCGTTTGATTTCAGTGCATTATTTAACTGTAAAATTATTATTTTTAAATCATGAAAATGTTACTTTCACATCAAGAGTATACTTACCTCCCTAATACTTTTGATATTGCTAAATATTGGCTTTCACTCAATAAACACTCAGATTAAAACAGTTAGGTGCCCCTACTGGGCAGGGAGTCAGAGCGTAGTCTGGCGGATGCCAGCCCCACCACCACGCATGCGCAGACTAGCACTTCCTCTTTGCTAATTTATTGGCTGAGAGACAACACATGCTTTCATGATAGGATCTTTCTTTACGCTTTTCAAAGCTTTTTAAGACATATTTAATACACGTTTCACCTGACAAAGATGGCTGAGAGAGTGACTTCGCCACAGGAGGGCCTTGGACCTTTAAATCAGGTGACTTCTAGTAAAATTAGCGAGTTTTGTCCCGTTGTAATGTGTTTCCGGGACTCTCGCTAAACGTGATAAGCGCCTTAATTAGTTGGGTTTTTTCAACTAGGTGCTATACAATACTAATCTCTCTTTGTGTTTATGTCCACAGGTCTGTGTGAAGGAGAAATAAGGACATGACAGCAGCAGAGGGTTTGTGTCTCTCCACCATGGTTCCATTTCCTACTAATACTGTTAGGTTATCTAACCAAAAATTCTATGCCCAGTGAGTTGGAGGCCTATTATAAAGGTCTTCTCACTTTGCCCTCTTGATCCAATTCCTTCCCCTTGAGGTGGAGAGAGTTAAGAGGCGTTCAATGGTGGAGTTCTCCAGTTCATCAGGTTGGATGGTTTGTCTAGACAAGGTGTCAGGTATTAATTATTGATATGAGAAAGGGAGATAATTAACACTATTTGCCATTGTTATCAGTATTTATCTGATGCTTGTGTAGTCGAAATGTCCATTCTGCACATGTTCTGGTTAGAGATACAATTCGTCCTTGCACTGGGATGTTTGTTGGGATCGATTTTGTCCTGTCATAGGATTAATGACGTCATAATCAGCTTTGCTCTTTAATTTCAATTAAAGTTGTCCGAAGCTGGTTTTCTCATAAAAATTATGGTCTTTATGATCATTTCCTTCTCTTGAGTTGGTTAGTTTCTAAGCGTAACTAGTTTGCTCATACTCCTCGTCCTTTGGCCTTTTTCAGAGACCTGGTTGTGCGTCCTGTGGACGATTTTTGGGGGACAAGTTTGGCCCTCATCTATGTTTTCAGTGTAGCCCCTGTGGTCCCTTGCTTAATTGCGAGATATGTAAGCACTGGGGGGGCGAGCTAATGTCCGAATTCTTGTGCTTGCAGGCGAAGGACAAGGTGGAGGAGGAGAAAAAGAAGCTGAAAAAAGAGGTCGTAAGTAAGAAGGGTAAGAGGAAGGCCTCGTCCGCGGTGGACATGGAGGCCTTCCGGACCGAGATGTTGGGAGAGATGAGGAGGACAATCAAGGATTTGGTTCCAGAGTTGCTTCGTGGCATGCTTCCTGGACCAAATCCTTTATTGACCTCATCATCTGCTTCGGAGCAGGTAATCCCCACCTCTGAATCAACGTTCCTTAGTACGCTTCCGTTGTTTGAAGATTCAGAGGTGGCCCCATTAGAGGGGGTGTTCCACGGCCCTGGCAGCAGGCTTATTGCCGCGCCCAATAGGGACCGTGGACGGTCGTCGCTGGAACCCGCGGGCTGCTCATCAGTCCAGGGGTATCTGCACACCGCGGCTGCCAGTACCTCGTATGGCGCCTTCCCTGGCCAGTCCGGGTTAGCTCTCTTTGCTGACCCGGAGTCTAATCTTTCTGGCCAGGAGGATGATGATTACCTGTTATGGTCGCCGTCTGAAGACGTGGCCATGGAATATGACGTTTGTGCGCCCCTCGCGGGGAATACAGGCGCCTTTTTCCACGGTTCTACTCTCCCAGGGGTAGAATCCACGGTTCAGACTGTGGCCCTGGGCGCTGAAGGCCAGCGGTACCGCATACCTCGGCTTGCCGAGAGTGTAGCTGGTGCTGGCCGGGGCCGTGGTGGGGCGGTATATGCCCCGCGCTCTACCACGGCGCCTGCTCCTGGTCAAACCAGTGAGATTAGCATGCCGGTATTATCAGGCCCGCATGCTCTCCCTGGCTTGCCAGGGATATCAGCGTATCCGCCGTCAAGCTCTGTTGCTTGTGCTCAGGAGGAAGACGAAGGCCCCCGTCTTGTAGAGCGCTCGCAACTAGCCACGGAGGAGGATTGGTCTGACGCTTGCCAGTGGCTGGTGAGTGTTAGACCAGATCTGCCCGTGGAGCAGTCGCCTAGCCAGCGTGAACACAGGCCGTGGTTAGCTGGTAAGCCTACTGCTAACGCTATGCCTTCTCTGCCGCTGGCAGAGCATGTCGTTGACATGTTCGAGGCGGCGGAGACGTCCATTAAATCGAGTGGACGTCTCGCTAAGGCCCCGCGCGAGGTGGCCAGGCGTTGCCGCATCGTGCCCCTGGACTACCAGCGGTACGGTGTGGTACCAAAGCCGAGCGTGGATGACCGCGCGGCTTTGGGTGAGGATGCGCGGCCAGGCTCCCGTTCTGACACGGGAGTCTTGTGCTCGAACGCGTTGCGTTCGGCAAATGCCGCATTGCGTGATGCAGAGGAGAGTGGGAGGGCTTCGATTGTCGCTCTGTCCCACGTCTCCCCGCTGTTACAAGGGGTAGTAACAGCATCCGCATCGCGCCAGCCAAGTCCGGTCACAGTCCAGCGAGCCATCCAGGATGGTATCAACCTGGCTCTGGACTGTATGACGCGGGCGGTGACCAGGAGTGTCCGGGCAAGGCGCACTTTTGCCTTGGATAATCTGTGCCCGTCCCAGGACCTCTACAATAGGCTACTACGTACGCCTATGACAGGTCCTGGTCTCTTTGGAGGTGAGGGATGTAGACACCTCCAGGAGACGGTTACTCTGGTCAATAACCAGAGGGCGCTGCGCGAACAGTTTGAGGTGCTTCGTCGTGCCAACGTTCGCGCTGCACCCCCTGCGTATCGTCCCCTGCAGGCTCGAGGTGGTAGTGGCCAGGTCAGAGGCCAACCACCATCGCAGCGCCGGCCTCGGCCGCGTGCGATTCGGCCAGCAGCGAGGGGGGCGCAGGCTCCTCAGGCGCAGTCAGCCAGGCAGCCGCCCGCGCACCGTGGTGCGCGCGGTGCTGGTCGTGGCGCGCGAGGATCTGGGCGGGGTAATCGTTCCTGACGGGACGGTTACCGCGGTGAGAACCGCGCCGGTGTTTCTGGCAAAGGAGACAGTGCCGCTCTTGCACTCCTTATGTCCACCTCTATCCCTAGGTGGACCGATGGGAGGCCGATTAGCCGACCACATGCAAGAGTGGGAACGGTTAACTCAGGACCGTTTAGTCTTGCGATGGCTTTCAGTCGGGTATCATCCCGATTGGATGACAGGCCCGCCATCGCGACTGTCTCTAGTGCCGATCTGGACTCCAAATCCGAGAGATCCAGATCAAAGGTTGTGTATCGAGGAGGAAATAAATTCCCTCATACAAAAAGGAGCTATTCAGCCGGCACAGAGGTGTCCGGGCTTCTATTCAACCCTGTTCTTAGTAACAAAGAACACCGGAGGGTGGAGACCAATTCTCAACCTCAAGCCATTGAACAAGTTCATAGAGACGCCCAGTTTCAAGATGGAGACTGTGCGCTCGGTGTTGGCGGGGTTAGAGAGGGGAATGTGGACAGCGTCGATAGATTTGAAGGACGCTTATTTCCACATCCCCATACACAGGAGTTTCCGTCGCTTCCTGAGATTTGCATTCCAGGGCAGACAGTGGGAATTCAGGGTGCTACCCTTCGGAATTTCCACGGCTCCTCGGGTTTTCACCCGTGTGGTTCTTGCGATCACCGCATACCTCCGCAGGAGAAGCATAGCAGTCCACACGTACATAGACGACTGGCTGTTGAAAGCGCACACCCGGGAAAGTTTGTCGGCCAGTCTGGAGATTGTTTTGAAAACTCTCACAGACTTAGGCTGGATGATCAATTTCCCAAAATCAGAGCTGACTCCATCCCAGAAGTTTGTTTACCTGGGGATGTTCTTCGATCTAGAGACAGGATATGTTTATCCTACTCAGGAGAGAGTTCAGAAACTCATCTCATTAATTCAGTCAGTGTGCGACAGTCGTCATGTCCTGGCACGGGTTTACTTGAGAATGCTGGGGTTGATGGTTTCATTGGAACCAGTCATTCCTCAGGCCGCCTTACGCAGGCGGCCGATCCAGTTATTTCTCATGACACAATGGACCCAGAGTACAGGTTCGCTGGACTCGAATGTGTCAGTGTTGGCGCCTCTGATTCATCACCTGCAATGGTGGTTGGACACAGAGAATCTCTTGGTGGGGGTTATGCTAACCCCTCCCCACCCTCAGGTGACTGTGTATACAGATGCATCGATGGAGGGCTGGGGAGCTTGCCTGGAAGAGTCCACGATATCAGGGCTTTGGAATCTGGAACAGTCAAAGGAACATATAAATCTACTGGAGCTAAGAGCAGTAGTCCTGGGCCTGGAACATTTCTTACAGAAAGTTCAGGGCAAGATTGTTCTTATTCGTTCAGACAACTCAACAGTTGTGACTTACATAAACCGCCAGGGTGGAACGAAGTCGCCCAGTCTCTGTATGATGACATGGAGACTGCTTTGTTGGTGTCTGGATCACCAGATTACCTTGAAAGCAGTTCATATTTCGGGAAGGTTAAACCTGCTAGCAGACTCATTGAGCCGAAGGATGAGTGTTTTACCCACGGAATGGCAACTAAATCAATGTGTGGCGGATCGTCTGTTCGACCATTGGGGGAAACCCAACATCGATTTGTTCGCAACGAAGAAGAATGCGAAGATGACGACGTACGTCTCTCCGATTCCGGATCCAAGCGCTTTCGCAACAGATGCGTTAGCTATCAGCTGGGGGAGAATGTATGCATACGCATTCCCTCCAGCAATCCTGATTCCAAAAATTCTTCAGAAAATCAGACAAGAGGAATGCCAAGTGCTTCTGATCGCCCCGGATTGGCCAAGCCGATCATGGTATACGGATCTGCTGGACCTTCTGGTCTGCAATCCGGTTCCTCTGCCTCTGATGGACGATATTATCTTCCAGGGCAAGGCCCTTCACAACAATCCGTCAATGTTCAGATTGACTGCGTGGATGTTGTCAAGGAATCTAGAATTAAGGAGGGCTTTTCTGAGCAAGCAGCCATGTTTATGGCCAAAGCCAGGAGGGGGTCAACCTCCAGAGCATATAATTATAAAATCAACAGATTTGCAGAATTGTGCTCAAAAAGATGTATTGATCCAATGGATGCATCTATTCAGGTAGTAGCTGATTTCCTCTGTCACCTCTATGATGCCTATAGCCTCAAGCCTAACTCTATTGCTGGTTATAAGTCAGCTTTAATGTCTGTTATTCCTTGCTTGGCTAAGAGGGGAAGTGATGAAGTGAATACATTAAATGTATTAATTAAAGGCATGGGCAATCTAAGACCAAGGAATCCACCTGTGATTCCGTCTTGGAGTTTATCGCTAGTGCTTCAAGTACTAGGTGATAAGCGGTTTGAACCACTTAGTTCCATTTCGATGAAACTATTAACACTGAAGACTGTGTTTTTAATTGCTGCGGCCTCGGCTAGGCGTAGGAGTGAGATTCATGCCTTATCAGCCGAGGATGACCGTTTTGTGGTTTCAGGGGAAGGCCTTAAGCTGCTACCTAGGATTAATTTCTTGGCTAAGAATCAGTCGTTGAAATATCCAGGTCAACCTATTATTTTGCCTGCTTTAACTAGATATGATCCTAATTCTAAAGCATGGTGTCCTGTCCGGGCGCTTCGCCGGTACAAGCAACGTACGGCGGAGTGGCGCACCGACCAGTCAGCGTTATGGTTGTCATATATTGAACCCCATGGCAGGGCTTCTAAGGACACCATTTCCAGGTGGATTGTAGAATGCATTCAGTTTTGCCATAAATCCGCCACCGGGAAGCAGGTTGACGTGGCCAAGGCTCACAGTGTCCGCGGCGTAGTGACATCCACTGCCCTATTTAATGGGGTCCCTGTGGATGATATTATGTCGGTGGCACAGTGGCACTGTGAGTCAAGTTTTACAGACCATTATCTCCGTGACACCTCTAATCCTCTCGCCTTGTCGATTTTGAAAAAATAACTAGGCATATATATTTTTGATGGGGTTTCCTCATTGCTTATATATTTCACAATTAATTTATGGAAACAACCACTAATTTGGGACTGCATCGATCTTCACCAATGGGAAGAGGATGTCAGCAGCCATTTCAACAAGGTCAGTCTTGTGTATGTGTTGTCCATTGTTGATTGTCTTGTCACGTTACCCGTTATTTATATGATGATGGTTTTGTGTATTTATGTGGTTCATTGTTGAGAGTATACGAAAATGGAGCTTTTCGTCTCTGTCCTGTAGTACATGGCACTAGTACGTAGAGAGCGTATAGGACATTGAGGTCATCTAGTCTTCCTCCCAGGAGGGGGGGGGAGGGGGGGGGGAGCGCATATGACATTCGGTCATCTCTCATGCATCGGGGGTGTTATCCGATGGTTAGTCAAATCCTGACTGTTTTTTCATACAGTTTCAGAAGTTTAAGTGCCTTAAACGCAGAAAAGCGTATAGGGATGAGCTGGTCTTTTGACCTCGCCTCCCTCCCGCCGAATTCACTGTCGAATTCTGGCAATATCAAAAGTATTAGGGAGGTAAGTATACTCTTGATGTGAAATAAACGAAATCAAGGATTTCTTTTTTCACGAGAGAGTTGATACTTACCTCCCTAGATACGGACCCGGCCTCTCCACCCCACAGAGGCTCGGTCTTCAGGCTCTTTATAGTTGCATGTGTATCAGCCAATAAATTAGTCAGAGGAAGTGCTAGTCTGCGCATGCGCGGTGGTGGGGCTGGCATCCGCCAGACTACGCTCTGACTCCCTGCCCAGTAGGGGCACCTAACTGTTTTAATCTGAGTGTTTATTGAGTGAAAGCCAATATTTAGCAATATCAAAAGTATTAGGGAGGTAAGTATCAACTCTCTCGTGAAAAAAGAAATCCTTGATTTCGTTTATTTTCTGTGGAATTTACCATGTATATATCGGGGATAATTTTTGTTGAATGCCTTACATGTATAGTACTGTATTAGAGCTGGACGATATTGGATTTTGGTAGATGGTAACAGTATCTGGGAAAATACCGCGGTATCACAGTATATAATCTAGGTGATTGGGCATTAGGATAAGATGGGTTTTTTCAAATTAGTAGTAATTGCCACGAAAATTCAACCCTTGCGAAAATCATTGCTCATAGCACGAACAGAACATCTGACATTACTGATCACCACTAGCATGGATTAAGGTGATCTAAAAGTCACTTGTGATCTATGCACCAAGCATTAACTTCATATTTTATACCGTTATCGATGTTTTATTCAACCATTTAACAAATTTCTGTCGTAAAATGAACATTCACCATTTGCAAAATGGAATTCCCAAAGCTCAAATCTGATTGGTTAAGATGGAAATAGAGCATGTCAGACAGCCATATCTCATAAAAATACGAAAACTACTAAAGCGACTCAACATCAGCATGAACAGTGAGCACTATATGCAGACTATTCTAGATGCTAGCAAGCTATCAGACACCATTCTAGAAACATTTGAAAAATTATCAGGAGAACTCTGCTACAGTCTACACTTAAAACGTTCATCACTTATGAACACATCTACTGAACTACACATTTAAAGTCACAACACATGACAAATCCTGCGGTTTGAACGTTGACATTCGACAAAAATTCAATAGTGAATTCCTTTTGTATAGAGCTATATACCTAGCGTGATGTGTACAGTTAGCCTGATATGTACAGTTAAAGTTATAGTATAATAGGAACTGCTCTGTCACGGAGGTTCGCCTAAAGGATTCTGATTCCCTGGATAATATTTGAGAGGCGGTATCTACACAACAAGAAGAAGAATATGTCTAAAGACACGTTCGACTAGGCAAATATAGTTACCTAACGGCGACTATTCTCCATTTGAATGCACTATTATCGACTGGCAAATAATCAGATCAATTATATATAGTTGGCCAGTTGAACCAGCACTAGATCTGCATTTCCAGTAAATCTGGCTGTCCGATCGGTTACGATTAACTTTGATAGTCTACGTACTATACATCAAAGCGAATTGCTGCTGAAGGTGTGAAGCTAACACTAGTAGCTAGTTCATCCTATAGGCTTGCTACAAAATACAAGATATATAATTCTAAAATGGACACCATTTATGCTATTAGAATGTGTAAGATTAAAAAAATTCCATGCTATTTTATCAATATAATCAACTAGCTTTGTCTGATCGATTTTTTTATCTTATTTCTAACATTTTAATATAAAATATAATATAAAGATGTTTAAAATACTCTGAATGAAGGTTACTATCGCTAGTCTAGCGGCAGGCGTCTAATGGTCTAATTGATTAATCCACTATTCTCCTTCGATCAATACTTATCATTACATTACTCATTGATAATACAGCTATCCTAATAGCTAGCTCTAGGAATCTAGATTTAGAAAGCTTTACCGGCTCCTAGAACCGAGAACCAACAACCGGGAACTGCCTGCCAGAGGCACTCATTCTTGTTTGCATAGCAACAAGAGGATACATTGCTTTTTTGCGTGGAGAAATCTTAGTTCTGTGTGCCTATCTGCTGTTTCGTTTCTGGAATTACTGGATTTACTATGGAAGGAGCCTCTGGTCATATTCTTTCTTGTTATTTATCTAGCTATATGCCATATGGAGACTTATGTCTCTGAAATTTCGTCTGTGTTTCATGTCCCATTTTCTAACCCCGGAACTGGGACATGTGGTTACAACGAAATATGCCAGATAAGATTGCCTCCTTTAAATCCCAACAGCGATTGGGCAGTAATATGAAACTAGGCATTGGCTTACGGTTTTTTAACACTAAAAATCGGCTTACGTCATTCAACCTTATGGTTCGAGCGGGTAACGTCACACCCTTTTATTTCTTGGATTATTTGGTGACGGAAATGTTTCATTAATTCGCACATCTTATTCTTGGTGCTGCGTGCGTTTTGTGCCAGAAACTTTAGAATTGTATGTCAAGTTTTGCGTGTAATCACGATCTGTTTGCATTGATCGATGATTTCAAAATTCTTGATTAAGATGTGTGTTCTGCAGTTTTACCGTGTTCTACAGCAGTATGTTAATTCATTTTGTTGTTCCTTCACGTATCGTTTTGGCCTTCATTTGAGTAGTATAATTTTGAAATTAATTCTTAAATATACTGGGAATGCATTCGATATGGTTCCTGGTTCTGTGTTTATACATCCTTCAGGATCAATTTATGGGTGTATTATTGGCCCACTATCATTTTTGTCACCAGCTTACGCGATCTTGGTTTTAATGTTGCGGGTGTGGTGTGCCGGAGGGTTAACTTTTAATATATTGTCAAAATATTTGAAAATTATCTGTCTGCCTTCCATTCCTGTTTCATTCTGCTTGCTTGTTTTAGGTTTGTGCTTGTTTTCAGGCCAAGCCTACCCCGCCATCTTATCCAGAGTGTCACAAATTTGTCACGGTCACGTTTAAGGACCATGTCTGTTTTGGATGTTCAAAATGTAATGTTGATAATAGGTGTAATGTCTGTGCAGTGTGGCCCATCAAGTATTTAGTCGAGTTCCTTGCCCAGACGGACTTGGCTGGGTCTGATGCGGGGTCAAGTGGTTCGAAAACAAATCGAGGCACGTCCGTTTCGGCCCCTGGGGGCGCTCCTCACCTGCAGTTGGAGGGTTTGGAGATGGCACCCCCGGTGTGGTTTGGGCCCGCTATGCAAGGCTTTTTGAATAGCGTCCTGCCCACGATCTGATACCGAAGACTGTAGGGCAATCTCTCCGTGTCCGGTACAGACCCTGTCCTTGGACAGGGTTCTGGACTGGCAGTCCCGTCGGGCTCCGGCCTGGCGGGTACTGCTTCAGTGCAGCCACCTCCAGATGGTCCAGTAGCATTAGCCGGTAGGCTTGTACGATTTTTGCCATGGGTGATTGCGATCGTTTTTTTGGAAAAAATCACGATTTTCCAATATATTGATTGGGTATATGGCGAGAGAATGAAATGGTATTTGTGTTCGAGTTGGGATGGGTATACAACTACACTTTCATGCATTCACTTCTAATAGCACCAAAAAGAATGGCAGCAAAGGCTTAAAAGCCAGCTATTAGTTTCACTTTTACATATTTGTTGTGGTTGGGATGGGTAAAATTATACCAGTCAAGACAATTCAATTTCAAGTTGCAAATTGATTACCTGAGATATCGAGACGATTGACTAATGCAATTTTGACAGCCGGAAGGTGAGCACTAAGCATGCGCAAACTATAGATAATTTCAGTTTACATGGTCATAGAATCATAGAATAGCAATAATAATGATGTGATTTCAATATCAATATTTGATTTATTAAATATATTTCTATTTATTAGTTTAATCATTAACGTTAAAAAGCTTACAAGATAACAGAATGTGTATTCATATGATGATCAAATATAACTAAAACGTAATTAATTGATTTAATTAATTAAATTCATTAACTAATTCACTAATATTTCATGCGCGGTTCTAATTCTCGTTTCCAAAGAAAATTATACAGAAAACCTGTCGGATATTTGGGAAATAATTTGACCAGACATTGTTGCTGCCTTAGGCCTTAGGCAGCAACAATTTCCAATCAAATTATTTTCAAAATATCCAATATTGTATGATTGTTTGGTAATTAATTGATGTTTAATTGTCAGTCATTCATTCACTCACTTCATGCAAAACATTAATTCTAATCTCCAAACAGATTATACAGAAATGTGTTGAATAATTTGAAAATAATTTGACTGGAGACTGTTGCTGCCTTAGGCAGCAACAGCTTCCAATCAAATTGTTTTAAAAATATTTAATAGATTTTTTGTATGATAGGCTTATTTTCAAAGATTTGCCGACAAGAATGTAAGCGTATTGACCATCTCTGGCCTGAGCAATGTTCGTTTAGCACTTATGATGCTGCCTGATAAACTGAAAAGTCTCTGACGGCACACTCGTCGCACATATACACAAGTATTTCCTAGCATACCGAGCTATTGTAGGATAATGCTCACAATTAAGCCGCCACCAGTCCATGGGATTTATGTCTGAACTAACACATGGCTGGCTCTCGTACATTGAGATTTCACACTTCAACGCGTCATCAGAACAGTTCTCACTTGATACTGGCTTTGTTTTTGCGAACAGTGTAGCTAGCGTACCCTTCGCTGGTGTGGTCGCCGTATCACTACTAGATGATGATTTTATCGATGACTTCGAGCTGTTGAATTTCACATGCATGTCTTTATCACTCACTATCGTTGTCCGTACATGGTTACACTTCTCTGCTGATAATGACTCTGTTTTAAAACGGGGATCTATATATGTTGCAAAGCTCACTAATTCCTTGGTAGCGGTACCTGAATATTTTCCCGACATATATGTGTGTATGTTATCCTTCAGAGACGACGTCAACGAATCATCTGTGGTATCGAGAATGCTGTTTTCTAGCAGCTTTAATAAAGGTTGGACAGCAGAAAATGTCACATATTTCTCTGCTGAAAGGATATCAGTAAGATCTGCCACAGGGTCGAATGCTAGTTTCATGGCTTCTAAAACTTGAACATCATTATACCGCGGAATTAGATGTGCACATTTTCGGTCCTCAGAAATTTAACTACTCTCTGTCGTATGTCTATCATTGTCACCTCTATTCATCAGTTTGAATAAACTACCCTCTATCCGCATGTGTGGCGTGTCAGTGCGCTATCCTCATATTATCTTCAATTAAATCATTTTATCTAATAAACATGATAATAAACGCTAAAACATCCAATAATTATTTCTATTTCCGCGAAATGAATATATGCTGCCATCTTGACAGCAAGCCTCGCTTTCATTTCACATATCATTCTGATGACGTCATTACACTATGCAAACCAATAACGGCTAGCGGATATATTAGAGCTCTGCTTTGAGAATGTTGTTCTAACCAAAACTTAGGATGCTACCATATAAGCATAATAATCCCGTTTTCACAACATATATGTCCATAATTTCTAAAATAATGCAGTTATTGCCATGAAATTTGAATCACAATTGTATCTTAATAAGATAGAGCCAGTGATGTGGACTTTAATAAAATGATTCATAAATTATTAGTTAATTTGCATAAATTTACATAGGGTATTCTCTGTACTATTAGAAACTGCTATTGAAATGTAGACTCTTAATAACTTTTTCATGGGAATGCATTCTTTGTAGATTTACAATCTATATTTGTACTTACAGGTATAAGGCTGTTTTCTGAAGAATATTCACCTCCGTCTTTCAATAATCGATTGTATGGATGACAAAATCATTGATAGTCAACATTTCAATTACAGTTTCTAAAAGTACAGAGAATGCCTTACAAAATGATATATCATTTGCGATTGTAGCCATTGAGGAACCAATGTATTTTTGTCATAGAATACCGGATATCTTGTAAAAAGAATGGTACTGTGGCTGTTACTGGCTCGGAAAATAGGCAAACACTGCTGGATAAATTGTATTTATTTCATTGGGAATATTTCGTTTGGGGCAAATTCTTTTTTAAAAAAGTGAAAATAACACATCAATATTAACAGATAAATAAGATTTATTACAATTCTCTAAGAGAAATTAATCCAGTTCTTTATTTAAAAATGATTAAAATTGCTAATTTTGCAATTTCCCCGGCAGTAGAAACCGCCATTTTGCTGATCACTGAACTCCCTATCTTTACTATTTAATAAACATGTTGTTGAATAGTTTGAAACTAATTTGACTAGTCCATGGCAACAGCAACAGCACCAGCACCCAGTCAAAGTAATTTCAAAGTATTCAACAGCTTACCAGTATAGTTTTCTGAAAATTGATAGTCAGTGCATTCAGGGAGAGATCGATCCCAATACGGGCGAAGCATGGATGGAGCTTCACTGTGAATGGGCGGGGCATAGCTAAAACTGGAAAGGTCCATTTTGTTGATCCATTGTAACCTGCGGTTAGATACTGTTGTTTATTGATAGTTCAGATAACGTTTATTTTTACAGTTCTTAATGATGATTACTTTGTATCGACTTCACTAAATACATTCCTGCGCAATGAGGGAATATCACGTGGGACAAAGTTCATGTGCAGAGAGGGTGGCTGTGGATGCTGTCTTGTCTTGGCACAAGTATATAATCCTATAACGCAGGCTGTGCAACATATACCACTAAATTCAGTAAGTATATTGCATGATACCCGTCAATGCCAAGCCCATAGCGCATACATGAAGATGTATGGATCAGATTCTGAAAACAACAGAGCGATCCATTTCTAGCTACCTTATTTCCCCTGTATAAGATGCAATTTTACACTCACTTCACCATTCCGGAGTATCCATCCATCATCTGATCTCTTATGACGTCATAATCAGCTCAGCACATGTATGATGATGTCACAATCATTACATCACAAAGGGTTCCATATAGACCGTCATCAAATCTCAAACAGTATGAATTGTATGTCTTTGTAATTCTTTGCTATTTAATAAACATGCTGTTGAATATTTTGAAACTAATTCGACTTGGCGCTGTTGCTGCCTTAGGCAAAATATTCAACAGCTTACATGTGTAGCTTTTTGGAAATTGATAGTCAGGGTGTCCAGAAATCACCGATCCCAACACGACGGAGGTGTGGGTGGAGCTTAGCTAGAGAGGGGCGGGGCATAGCTAAAACCTGAAAGGTCCATTTATATGTTCCAAAAAGGGGGAGCGTTCTATTTATAAGTAGAGAATTTTGATTGGATGATTCTCATAGCATGGCAGCTGATAGAAGGAAGCTGTTAAACACAGCTAATTTTTTCGTCAATTGTCAACTTTGTGACACTATTGAATTATAATGAATGTATTTATCAACATAGATGGTTTGGAATGTATTTATCAACATAGATTGTTTTACATGTATTTTCATGAAAGAATTGTGGAATCAATTAGATTATCTTCTAAATATGCAACAATGTGCATTGATATAGTAGGGCCAGTAATTTAGTTATCGTAATTATATGTTAGCAGTTTCCTTCTTACATTTTCTAAAGTTCACAGCATCTTATGCACAAGTATAGTACTTCCCTTGACAGAACAGATTTCAGTAAAATTTGTGCCCGCATCCTATACACGATGGTGGCCTATACACAGGAAATTACAAGTATGCCCTGCCCTTCTCCTTCGATCAATACTTACCATTATATTACTCATTGATAATACAGGTATCCTGATAACTGGCTCTAGGAATCTAGATTCAGAAAGCTTTGTGGAACAGGGTACCCGCCAGCCAGAGACACTCATTCTTGTTTGCATAGCAACAAAGAGAATACTTGCTATTTTGTTCTTGGAGAAATCTTAGTTTTCTTTGTGTTTTTCCCTGTGCCTATTTGCTGTTTCTTGTTTCTGGATCACTGGATTTATTATGGAAGGAGCCTATGAATCTCAAGTCGTATTCTTTCGTTTTGTTTCTCTAGTCTTCTTCTTTTCGTTCGCTGATCATACCGCCAGTCCTGTAAGTGACTATCGACATGATCATAAGCATTAAGTGCGTGGATCCATGGTTTATTAGAGTGCGCCGTGCGGCCTGGAACCTTCGTCTTCAGCACTCGAGGTTTCTGTCAGGGTTACCTCACCGTTACCTCCTTTAGTTGCCTCTTACGACACGCAGAGGATACGGAAGGTGTATTCTAAGCCCCACCTACAGGGCAATTTCTCTTGTTATATGGAGACTTATGTCTCTGAAATTTTGTGTGTGTTGCGTGTACCATTTTCTGACCCTGGAACTGGGACATGTGGTTACAACAAAATATGCCAGATAAGATCGCCTCCTTTAAATCCCAATGGCGATCCGGCAGTAATATGAAAGTAGGCATTGGTGTACGTTTTTTTAACACTAACATTGGCTTACGTCGTTCAACCGTATGGTCCGGCGGATAACGTCACAACCTTTTATTTCTTGGATTATTTGGTGAAGGAAATGTTTCATTAATTTGCGCATCTTATTCTTGGTGCTGCGTGCGTTTTGTGCCAGAAACTTTAGAATTGTATGTCAAGTTTTGCATGTAATCACGATCTGTTTGCATTGATCGATGATTTCAAAACTCTTGATTAAGATGTGTGTTCTGCGGTTTTACCGTGTTCTACAGCAGTAATGTTAATTCATTTTGTTGTTCCTTCACGTATCGTTTTGGCTTTCGATTGAGTAGTATAATTTTGAAATTACTTCTCCTCCATACATGTACCGCGAATGCATCTGATATGTTTCCTTGTTCCGTGTTTATACATCCTGCAGGATCAATTTATGAGTGTATTATTGGCCCGCTCTCGTTCTTGTCGCCAGCTTCCGCGATCTTGGTTGTAATGTTGCGGGTGTTGGTTGCCGGAAGGTTAACTTATAATTTATTGTCAAAATATTTGAAAGTTATTTGTCTGCCTTCCATTCCTGTTTCGTTCTGCTTGCTTATTTAGGTTTTGTGCTTGTTTTCAGGCCAAGCCTACCCCGCCATCATGTCCTGAGTGTCATAAATTCATGAAGGTCGCATTAAAGGACCATGTCTGTTATCGGTGTTCTAAATGTAATGTTGATGATAGGTGTAATGTCTGTGCAGTGGGGCCCGTCGAGTTGTTAGTCGAGTTCCCTGCCCAGAAGGGCTTGGCTGGGTCTGATGCGGGATCAGGCGGTCCAAAAAGAAACTGAGGAGCGTCCGTTTCGGCCCCTGGGGTCGCTCCTCATCTGCAGTTGGAGGGTTCGGAGATGGCACCCAGGCGTGGTTTGGGCCTTGGGCCCGCTATGCAAGGTTTCTTGCATAGTATCCTGCCCATGCTGGTGTCATCTCTGATACCGAAGACTGTTGTGCAAACTCCATGTCCGGTTCGGACCCTGTCCTTGGACAGCGTTCTAGACTGGTTACTGAGGGGACCCATCCTGTAGGGCTCACTGGCGGTCCCATCGGGCTCCGGCCTGGCGGGTACCGCTCTGCGGCCACCTCTGAGTGGTCCAGTAGCGGTAACCAGTCCGTCGGGCATGGGAGCCGTTTGCCAGTACAGCTCCAGTGTCTCTTCATCCGGTGAAGACTTCAGTGTCTGAGGATGAGGAGGCCGAAGAGGAGATACCGCGGGTGGAGCCCATGGAGGTCAATTCTGTCCTGGACAGAACCGCCCTCCATCTGTCTGCCTTGGCGCAAGCCCAAGCCACCACGCAACACGGTGACCGGTGTGGCTGGCCAGGCTTGGTACTCACCTATTTCGCCTGGTCCAGCGGCCACACACGGGGTGCCGTTGGCACCCTTGTATGACCACGGTTCCGTAACCGCTACGGGTATGCACGGTTTTCTGTGCGGGCCTACTCCATGGAACAGTGTTTCATGGGGTGGCGGCGGAACTGTGCGGTACCGGTGTTGCTGGCTTTCCAGCAGTGGCTCCTTGTCGGGAGGCCGCTGGTGGTAGACCCATGAACACATCAACGGGTGATCTGTTCACAGGGGTGTCTTCCTCATAGTTGGACTGGTCTGATGCTCTGGCTTGTCTAGCCAGTGTGGACCCGTCCATGGTCTCGGCCACGACCGAGGAAGACATGCCCTGTCCATCGGTTACATCGATTCGGATGGGGGTCTTGCCCGCGGCTCGGATTCAGTCCATTGGACTGGATCCAAAGTTCAAGGAGTTGCTTGAGGCTATTTATGCCAAGCAACTCATGACCTGGGAAGGGAGGTGCGGGCAAGATGCCATATCCCCAGGGAGGGGGCATGAGCAGTATGGTGTGGTCCCAACAGTCACTGACGAGGACCGTTGGGTTCTTGGTGTCCAGAGTGCAGGAGCGGGTGGTCCCGCTCAGGCACTTGTGGACAAGAGCCAAGCACACAATGAGGAAGTCCTGTCCCTTTGCGATGAGGGAGTGAGGGCAACGATGAATGCTGTCAATCACTCCCATCGCTTGCTTCAGTCGGTATGGGCTGAAGCTGGGGCAGGCCACCCTGTGCCACCTGTTGCGCTTTCATGTGTCAACGACGGCCTTGTGCTGTCGATGCACGCATTGGTGAGGGTGCAGGCGCGAGTGACCAAGTCCAGGAAGCAGATGGTCCTTGACCATATGCGTCCGGCTACGGCTGTCAGGGAGCGTTTGCTTGGAATGCCCCTGAACAGTCCTAGCATCTTTGGTAGCCAAGCGTGGGCCATCCTAGAGGACACGGCCAACATCGTGCAAAGTTGGTTAGCGGTTAATCTTCAGCTAGAGCTAGTGCGTCAGGCGCATACACTAGGGGCTGTTGCGAAACCGCAAACTGCTCAACCTTCCTCCAAGAAGCAGAAGAATGTCACGGCGAAAGCCAAGCCAGCTCCTGCTATTGCTGGGTCTTCTCAGCCGCCTGCGGCTAAGAAGATGAGGAAGGTTGTGGAGGCTCCTGCCCACCCTAGTGGTGGTCCTGATCACCCAAGAGGCGGGAAGGGCAAGGGCAAAGAGAAGTCCTCCAAGGGCGGAAATAAGGGAGCGGATCGTGTCTGAGCATATGGTAGCTCCATTCGTATCCGTCTGGACCGTGCATGTGCGACAGGAACAGCAGTGCCAGTTAGACCAGTCAAGCCAAGACCAAAATGGTTCTCTCCCTCTCGTTAAGAGGGGGGAGTGGATCGCGAGCCAGACACCCGCATTAGGCGACAATTCACCTATAGTGGGTGGAAGGCTCATGCGTTTCATCGAGACTGGCAACGTCTGAAGTCAGACAGTCCATTTCTGACATGGACAACCCAGGGATACATGCCAGAGTGGTGGGCTCTCTCGCCACAAAATCTGTCTTTGGCACCTATCTGGACAGACAAGTTAGAAGCCATTCAAAGCGAAGTGTCAGGTTTCCTTCTGAAGGGAGCAATAAAACCAGCAAACCAGGGTACTCCAGGCTTCTACTCAAACAGGTTCCTTGTCCCCATGAGCATGGGGGGGGGGGGGGGTTGGAGACCCGTGCTCAATCTCAGGCCATTGAATTGGTTTATCCATACGCCTCGGTTCCAGATGGAAACTCTGAGATCGGTAATGGCAGGATTGTGGTGTGTATCAGTCGATCTGAAAGATGCATATTTCCACATTCCAATGAACAGGGGTTGTCACAGGTTTCTGAAATTCACGTTTCAGAATCGGGTATGGGAGTTTGTAGTCCTCATATTCGACCTGTCGACAGCCCCAAGGGTTTTCACCAGAGTGGTCCTAGCAGTGACAGCGTTTCTCAGAAGAGAGAACATGGCGCTTCACACCTACATAGACGATTGGCTTTTCAAGGCGGACATGCCAGCCAGGTTAGGAGTGGATACTGCTCTGACTGAAATTGCTTTCATATCTAGGCTGGATAGTCAACAGGGCGAAATCCGAGTTGACACCCACTCAGCACGTCGTTTATTTGGGGATGCGATTCGATCTCAAGGAAGGCAGGGTTTACCCGTCAAAGCCCAGAGTGGTTACTCTGTTAGCCATCCTCGAGAGTTTTCGATTGGGAAACCACATTCAGGCAAGGAGGTTTCTTCAGATGCTGGGCATGATGGTCTCCATGGAGCAGGTAATCACGTACACTGCTCTAATGCGAAGACCTATCCAGTTGTGTCTGATGTCTGTGGAAGCAGAGAACAGAACCCCTGTCAAAGCTGGTACCAGTTTTGGAGCCAATAATAACGCATCTTGTATGGTGGAAAGAACGTCAGAATCTCTTAGTAAGAGTTTCGCTTCACCTGCCCCACCACCAGCTGTCCGTGTACACCGATGCATCGCTGAAGGGGTGGGAGGCCTGCCTGGAAGAACACCAGGTTTCGAACACTGGCCTCTCCAAGGGAGTCAGCTGCATATCAATCTGTTGGAAATGATGGCAGTGGAACTGGCATTGGAAAAGTTTCTTCCAGAAGTCAGGGGCAAGGTGATATTGATACGGTCAGACAATTCGACGGTAGTATCATACATAAATCGCCAAGGCGGGATAGGTCACCCACACTGTGTATGAAGGTGTGGCACTTGATTCAATGGTGCAGGAATTACTCAGTTCTGCCAACAGAATGGTCTCTCAACCCTCCAGTTCTAAAAGGATCTTCGAGCATTGGGGCAAACCAAATGTGGACTTGTTCGCTACAAAGGAAAATGCTCAAATCATGACATATGTCTCGGCGATTCCAGATCCAAATGCTGTCGATACAGATGCTCTGGCAATAAGCTGGAGAGGGATGCACGCTTACGCGTATCTGCCCACCATTCTTCTGCCGAAGATTTTGGTAAAGATCCGGGAGGAGCCGTGCCTGGTCATGCTAATAGCGTCCCAGCAGGGTGTGGTTCACGGATCCCCTGGATCTGCTGGTGGCCAATCCAGTCCAGCTGCCTGAGATTTCGAACATAATCTCCCAGGCCAAGGGCCGCTTCCTACACGAGCGGCCCGAGATGTTCAAAGTGACTGCGTGGATGTTATCAAACAACATTCCACGTCGGAAGGCTTTTCTCAACAGGCTGCGAGTTTCATCACAGCAGCGAGAAGGAGGTCAACCATCAAGTCATATAACCACAAGGTTAACAAATTTGCAGAGTGTTGTGAAGGAAAGGGTGTCAATCCCTTTCAATCCACTATTCAGCAAATAGCAGACTCTCTGTGAGCTGTTCTTTACAGGACTGGCTCCTGTCACAATTGGTGGATACAAGTCAGCTTTGGCATCTGTTATCCCTTGTTTAGCCAACAGGGATAATCCAGAGGTTGCCCAGTTGAATGTAATGGTGAAGGGAATGAGCAATCTCCGACCGAGACATCCGGTAGTAGTGCTGGGCGGTATACCGGTTTCACACCATCTCATGGTTTTTTATGGCGATGGTTTAAAAACCATTACGAAAATAAAAAAACCGAAAAACCATCCGTAAGATCGGCATTGCGCAAAATCTGGTGACTGTCCTGAATTAGTTTGTTCTTGACTTGCAGTTTAATATTATCATCTAGTGTAACCATTTTCTACTAGAGACATAAAATACAGTCATCTATAACTGTTAGCCATGGGAAACCAAGGGTGCTGGTGAAATCCCAACAAATCGGCCGAGGACGACCCTCGGCTAATATGATTTGATTTGCCAGCAATGAATTTTACATGACGTAAGCTCTGCGGGTTTAGTGTAAGATTGAATAAATTGAAAATCAAAATTTCTTCTTAGCAACAAATAATCCTTTTTTCAATTCGAGTTTGTACTATGTTTTATTAGGATTCCAAATGTGACATGATACAAAAAAAAATCAAGAAACGCGCTGCGAAAACAACGACGCTATTACAATGAACAAATCCAAACAAATCATTATTTCCCTTAGATTTCGACAAACATAAAATGATCCATCACGGACTAAGACATATGAGACAAATTGCTTGAACGCTCGAGAAATGAAAGCGATTAAGTCGCTTTTTACTTTGGCGGAGTAGTTACAAGTAAAATACACCTCTTAGCTTCTCAAATACGAGCAGGCGTAATGTGATTGGTTGTTAACAAATTCTTCCACCGGGATATTCACTACTATCGATTTTATGAATGAAATTCGTATTCTTTATCACGTGACTTTTCTGCTCCATAAGCGTTAGAATCACATCGTTTTGTTTTACAGCCCAGTCTTTTTCGTCTTCGTATATCGTCAAGTACAGAGTGTTGATTTAAGTTAGATTCATGAATTATTGCGTTTATGTTGTCAAATTATCATAATCTCTTTATTATATGACATATGAACCTCGAAAAATAGTCAAACACATTTTTTGTGAGAATTCTTGAGGCACGATTTCCAGGAAATAACTACTCTTTAGTTACGTGCTGAATGACATTCACCCGCTTGAACGACAGTTTATTAAGGAGTATTACTAAATACTGAGTACTTGAATACAAACATATGACTTACTAGACTAGATCATACTCTAGGTGGTTATACGAACTCTAACCATATGTGCGGTACTCTACTAGGAGCCTAAACTCGCTCTCATATCCGGGTTCCTACTTACACGCGTTAGATTTTACTATGCTTTTGAAAATAGTTACCTAATAACAGTGTTGAAAATCAACATTTTAGTAGTTAGTGTTATTTTCATGACATCACATGAACCAGACTTTATTTATTTTATTTATTTTAACTACTATCTTGAGATAGATAACGTCGAAGTGAGCAGTCGTATGTAATTTCGTGGCAATTTACGTCAGTTGTCAAATCACAAAATACATGTACTGTAGCTAATGAAAACGGCATATTTTCGTATTTCAAATAATTTTTGATCATTCTAACCCCTTAAACTGGTATTTCGTTAATACCGGTTTAATTAGTGATACCGTCACCGGTTTTCTTTTAGGCCAAACCGCCCAGCCCTAACCGGTAGTCATTCCAGCTTGGAGTCTATCTTTGGTGCTTAATGTACTGACCAAGGACCCGTTCAAAACTTTGGGCTCGGCTAGTCTAAAGCATCTGACTCTAATGTCGGTTTTTCTATTGGCAGCTTCCTCAGCAAGAAGGCACAGTGTGATCCATGCACTTTAAGCAGAGAGGGACTGATTTATTGTCTCTGGAGAGGGTCTGCGATTGCTGCCAAGAGCAGAGTTTATGTCAAAGAATCAATCTTTGAAATATCCCGGCAAACCGATCATTATACCAAAGCTAACTAGGTTTGATCATGATGCCACTGCCTGCTGTCCAGTCCGTGCTTTGCCCAAGTACAAAAAATGGACGCACTCTCTATGGTCAAATGATAGACATCTGTGGATCTGCCATAAGAAGCCATATGGTGCCGCATCCATGGATACTATCTCTCGTTGGGTAGTCGAATGCATTCAGACTACCCATGAGATTGTGACTGGGCACCACATGCAATGTGCTAGGGCTCACGATGTTAAAGGAATAGCCGCTTCGGCAGTCCTATTCAATGGTGTCCCATTAGAGGACATCATTGCCGTAGCACAATGGCACTGAGTCCTCTTTCACGGATTATTATATGAGGGATATGTCAGACTCCGCAAATCCACTCGCTTTAGCTGTTTTGAAACGATAGTCTAGTGGCCAGACTGCTCATCTCCTTTTGATAACTTTGTAAAGCAAAAGTAGTAAGAACAGACATGGTCAAGCGAGAGGAATTCAACCGTATGGGACATGTTTGCTCGAAGGTGTGTTGGTTGATGGCTCCACGTCTGGAATCCATAATTCAAGAGGTAATTCAAGTTTGACAGTTTTTTGTATTATGTTTATGTATCATGATCATTTATCTTATATATTCATGCTCATTCCCAGGCTTGTATGTGTAAAGAGCTGTTAACCCTCTTTGCATATTTGTGTTTACAGGCGAGATGCATGTTCATGAATTATCTCCCTTTTTTAGGAGAAAGAGGGCCAGGGTTGGGGTGGGAGAGCGGTGATGCGAATGTGATTCCGTCCCAAAGCTTGTCGGTCCTTTTTAGATCTCCGTTTGTCAAGTTTACATCGAAGCTCTTTCTCCAGGGGCAAAAGAGGCTTTGTATGGCTTGCCCCTTCCCACCAGGTTACCAACTAAATCTGGTGTTATCAATGAGGAATGTAATGGTAAGTATTGATCGAAGGAGAATGAAGGAAATTTCAATTTCCCTTTCTCCGAGATCTAACAATATTTACCATTACATTATGGACCCTGCCTCCCAGCCCCACGGAGGCAAGCCATGGGTTATTCTCTTGTTTGGTAGCTATGCAAACAATATGAGTGTCTCTGGCAGGCGGGTACCCGGTTGTTGGGAACCGGGTAGTCGGTTCCACGAGCCGGTAAAACTTTCTAAATCTAGATTCCTAGAGCCAGCTATCAGGATAGCTGTATTATCAATAATGTAATGGTAAGTATTGTTAGATCTCGGAGAAAGGGAGATTGAAATTTCAGCTCCGTCAGCTTTTTACATTTGTTGAAATCGATTTGAAGCTTTGAAACCTAAATTCCCCTAATTTCAAGGTAACTATACAGGTAATTTGCCTGGAAATTCCAGATGGCTTGCACCCTGTATATATAATTATATTCACACACACACATGCTTGTGCGCTTGTGGTTTCAATAGCTAAATAAATACGATTAAGTGATTAACCAAAGTTGTTTTAGTGTATGGTGCTTCTGTATACCTGCAATGGCTGGACTATTACCACAGTGGAAGGTGTGGGGAGTAAGAAAGATGGTTTGAGTCCTGTTCAAGAGCAGATTGTCAAGTATGGAGCCACGCAATGTGGCATGTGCACTCCCGGAATGGTCATGAATATGCATGGGTACGTGATATTCTGGTTAGCAACTGACCTATGTTAGCCATTTAGTCAAAGCATAGAAAATTTGAAATATGTTTAACTGCATGGTCCCTTGAATTCTCAAGCTGTCCCAAAATGTCTTCTGCCATGGTCTTGAGAAATGTCCTTTCACTTCAAGAGTATACTTACCTCCCTAATACTTTTGATATTGCTAAATATTGGCTTTCACTCAATAAACACTCAGATTTAAAACAGTTAGGTGCCCCTACTGGGCAGGGAGTCAGAGCGTAGTCTGGCGGATGCCAGCCCCACCACCGCGCATGCGCAGACTAGCACTTCCTCTTTGCTAGATTATTGGCAAAGAGATCACACATGTTTTTTTGTGCAATAGCTTTTTCGCTCTCTTAAACTGTTTAAGTGGTGTTTGTTTGGAGTGTTAGTCACTTTTTTGGATGGCGGATAGGAATACGTCGCCACAGGAGGACGGAGGACCTTTAAATCAGGTGACTTCTAGTAAAATTAGCGAGTTTTCTTCCCGGTGTATTGTGTTTCCGGGACTCGCGTTTACCGTGATAAGCGCCTTGGTTGGTTGGGTTATATCAACTCGGTGCTACCTAGGACTAATTTCTCTTTCTGTTTATGTCCACAGGTCTGTATGACGCTAGGTGGTGACGTCACAGTACCAGAGAATTAGTATTCTCTCCACCATGGTTCCATTTCCTACTAACACTGTTAGGTTATCTAACCAAATGAAAAATTATGTCCAGTGAGTTGGAGGCCTGGTATAAAGGTCTTCTCACTTTGCCCTCTTGATCCAATTCCTTCCCCATGAGGTGGAGAGAGTTAAGAGGGTGCAGATGGTGGAGTTTCCGGTTCGTCACGTTGGATGGTTTGTCTATACAAAGTGTCAGGTATCTAGTTATTGATAATGTGGTGATGTTAATTATTGTAAACAATCAAAGGGAGATAATTAACATTTTTGCCAGAAAAGAGTTATCTATATGTATCTGATGGTTGTGTAGTCAACTTATCCATTCAGCATACAATTCGTCTTTGCACTTGGATGTTTTGTTGGGATCGAATTTTTCCTGTCACGGGATTAATGACGTCATAATCAGCTGGCTATGTATTTATTAGCAATTCAAGCGCTATGCTGGTTTTTGATCTATATTGATCTTTATGATCGTTTTCCTTCTCCTTGAGTTGGATTGAGTTTCTAAGCTTAACTAGTTGCTCATACTCCTTGTCCTTTGCCCTGTTTCAGGGACCGGGTTGCGCGTCCTGTGGACGTTTTATGCATGTAAAGTTCTGGCCGCATCTGTGTTATCGATGTAGCCCTTGTGGTCCATTGATTAATTGTGACATATGTAAGCACTGGGGGGGCGAGTTAATGTCCGAATTCTTGTGCTGCTTACAGGCGACGGACAAGGTGGTAGAGGAGGAGAAGAAGAAGAAGCGGAAACGAGAGGTTGTAAGTAGGAAGGGTAAGGGGAAGGTCTCGTCCGCGGTGGATATGGAGACCTTCCGGACCGAGATTTTGGGAGAGATGAAGAGGACAATAAAAGATTTGGTTCCAGGGTTGCTTCGTGGCATGCTTCCTGGACCAGATCCTTTATTGTCCTCATCATCGGCTTCGGAGCAGGTAATCCCCGCCTCTGGATCGATTTTCCTTAGTCCGCTTCCGTTGTCCGACGATTCAGAGGTGGCCCCATTAGAGGGGGCGTTCCACGGCCCTGGCAGCAGGCTTATTGCCGCGCCGATAGGGGACCGTGGACGGTTGTCGCTGGAACCCGCTGGCTGCTTATCAGTCCAGGGGTATCCGCACGCCGCGGTGGCCAGTACCTCCTATGGCACCGTTCCTGGTCAGCCCGGGTTAGCTCTCTTTGCTGACCCGGGGTCTAATCTTTCTGACCAGGGTGATGAGGATTACCTGCTAGGGTCGCCGTCTGACGACGTGGACATGGATGAAGACGTTTGTGCACCCCTCGCGGGGAATACAGGCGCTTTTTTCCACGGTATTACTCACCCTGGAGTAAGGTCCGCGGTTCAGGTGGTGGCCCAGGGCGCTGCTGATGGCCAGCGGTACCGCATACCTCGGCTTGCCGAGAGTGTAGCTGGTGCTGGCCGGGCCCGTGGTAGGGCTATATCTACCCCGCGCTCTACCGCGGTGCCTGCTCCTGGTCAAACCAGTGATATTCTCATGCCGGTGCTGTCAGGCCCGCATGTTTTCCCTGGCTTGCCAGGTGTATCAGCGTACCCGCCGTCAAGCTCTACTGCTTGCGCTCAGGAGGAAGACGAAGGACCCCGTCTTGTAGAGCGCTCGCAGTTAGCCACGGAGGAGGATTGGTATGACGCTTGCCAGTGGTTGGTGAGCGTTAGGCCTGATCTGCCCGTGGAGCAGTCGGCTAGCCACCGTGTTCACACGCCGTGGTTAGCTGGGAAACCAACTGCTAACGCTATGCCTTCTCTGCCGCTGGCGGAGCATGTCGTTGACATGTTCAAGGCGGCGGAGTCGTCCATTAACACGAGTGGACGTCTCGCGAAGGCCCCTCGCGAGGTGGCCAGGCGTTGTCGCATCGTGCCCCTGGACTACCAGCGGTACGGTGTGGTACCCAAGCCCAGCGTGGATGACCGCGCGGCTTTGGGTGAGGATACGCGGCCAGGCTCCCGTTCTGACGCGGGGGTCTTGTGCGCGAACGCGTTGCGTTCGGCGAATACCGCGTTGCGTGATGCGGAGGAGAGTGGGAGGGCTTCGATTGCCGCTCTGTCCCACGTCTCCCAGCTGTTACAGGGGGTAGTAACGGCATCCGCATCGCGCCAGCCAGGCCCGCTCGCGGTCCAGCGAACCATCCAGGATGGTATTAACCTGGCGCTGGACTGTATGACGCGGGCGGTGACCAGGAGTGTCAGGGCAAGACGCACATTTGCCCTGGACAATCTGTGCCCGTCTCAGGACCTGTATAATAGGCTACTCCGTATGCCTATGACGGGTCCTGGTCTTTTTGGAGGTGAGGGATGTCGCCACCTCCAGGAGACGGTCACCCTGGTGAATAACCAGAGGGCGCTGCGCGAACAGTTTGAGGTACTGCGTCGTGCTAACGTTCGCGCCGCGGCCCCTGCGTATCGTCCCCTGCAGGCTCGAGGTGGTGCTGGCCAAGTCAGAGGCCAGCCGCCGTCGCAGCGCCGGCCTCGGCCGCGTGCGATTCGGCCAGCAGTGAGGGGGGCGCAGGCTCCTCAGCCGCCGTCAGCCAGGCAGCCGCCCGTGCACCGAGGTGCGCGCGGGGCGGGGCGGGTCGCGCGAGGATCTGGGCGTGGTTATCGTTCCTGACAGGGCGCTTACCGCGGTAAGGACCACGCCGGTGTGTATGGCGACGGAGACAGTGCCGCTCTTGCATGCCTTGTGTCCACCGCGGTCCCTAGGTGGACCGGTGGGAGGCCGGCTAGCCGACCACATGCAAGAGTGGGAACGGTTAACTCAGGACCGTTTAGTCTTGCGATGGCTTTCCGTGGGGTATCATCCAGAGTGGATGACAGGCCCGCCGTCGCGACTGTCTCTGGTGCCAGTCTGGACTCCCATTCCGAGAGATCCAGATCAAAGGTTGTGTATCGAGGAGGAGATAAATTCCCTCGTACAAAAAGGAGCTATTCAGCCGGCACAAAGGTGTCCGGGCTTCTATTCAACCCTGTTCTTGGTAACAAAACGCACCGGTGGGTGGAGACCGATTCTCAACCTCAAGCCATTGAACAAGTTCATCGAGACGCCCAGTTTCAAGATGGAAACGGTGCGCTCGGTGTTGGCGGGGTTGGAGAGGGGGATGTGGACGGCGTCGATAGATTTGAAGGACGCTTATTTCCACATCCCCATCCACAGGAGTTTCTGTCGCTTCCTGAGATTTGCATTCCAGGGCAGACAGTGGGAATTCAGGGTGTTGCCCTTCGGAATTTCCACGGCTCCTCGGGTTTTCACCCGTGTGGTTCTTGCGATCACAGCATACCTCCGCAGGAGAAGCATAGCAGTCCACACGTACATAGACGACTGGCTGTTGAAAGCGCACACCCGGGAAAGTTTGTCCGCCAATCTGGAGATTGTTTTGAAAATTCTCACAGACTTGGGCTGGATGATCAATTTCCCAAAATCAGAGCTGACTCCATCCCAGAAGTTTGTTTACCTGGGGATGTTCTTCGATCTGGAGACAGGATATGTTTATCCTACTCAGGAGAGAGTTCAAATACTCATCTCGTTGATTCAGTCAGTGTGCGACAGTCGTCATGTCCTGGCACGGGTTTACTTGAGAATGCTGGGGTTGATGGTTTCGTTGGAACCAGTCATTCCTCAGGCCGCCTTACGCAGGCGGCCGATCCAGTTGTTTCTCATGACACAATGGACCCAGAGTACAAGTTCGCTGGACTCGAATGTGTCAGTGTTGGCGCCTCTGATTCACCACCTGCAATGGTGGTTGAATACAGAGAATCTCTTACCGGGGGTTTTGCTAACCCCTCCCCACCCTCAGGTGACTGTGTATACAGATGCATCGATGGAGGGCTGGGGAGCTTGCCTGGAAGAATCCACGATATCAGGGCTTTGGAATCTGGAACAGTCACAGGAACATATAAATCTACTGGAGCTAAGAGCAGTAGTCCTGGGCCTGGAACATTTCTTACAGAAAGTTCAGGGCAAGATTGTTCTTATTCGTTCAGACAACTCAACAGTTGTGACTTACATAAACCGCCAGGGCGGAACGAAGTCGCCCAGTCTCTGTATGATGACATGGAAACTGCTTTGTTGGTGTCTGGATCACCAGATTACCTTGAAAGCAGTTCATATTCCGGGAAGGTTAAACCTGCTAGCAGACTCATTGAGCCGAAGGATGAGTGTTTTACCCACGGAATGGCAACTAAATCAATGTGTGGCGGATCGTCTGTTCGACCATTGGGGGAAACCCAACATCGATTTGTTCGCAACGAAGAAGAATGCGAAGATGACGACGTACGTCTCTCCGATTCCGGATCCAAGCGCTTTCGCAACAGATGCGTTAGCTATCAGCTGGGGGAGAATGTATGCATACGCATTCCCTCCAGCAATCCTGATTCCAAAAATTCTTCAGAAAATCAGACAAGAGGAATGCCAAGTGCTTCTGATCGCCCCGGATTGGCCAAGCCGATCATGGTATACGGATCTGCTGGACCTTCTGGTCTGCAATCCGGTTCCTCTGCCTCTGATGGACGATATTATCTTCCAGGGCAAGGCCCTTCACAACAATCCGTCAATGTTCAGATTGACTGCGTGGATGTTGTCAAGGAATCTAGAATTAAGGAGGGCTTTTCTGAGCAAGCAGCCATGTTTATGGCCAAAGCCAGGAGGGGGTCAACCTCCAGAGCATATAATTATAAAATCAACAGATTTGCAGAATGGTGCTCAAAAAGATGTATTGATCCAATGGATTCATCTATTCAAGTAGTAGCTGATTTCCTCTGTCACCTCTATGATGCCTATAGCCTCAAGCCTAACTCTATTGCTGGTTATAAGTCAGCATTAATGTCTGTTATTCCTTGCTTGGCTAAGAGGGGAAGTGATGAAGTAAATACATTGAATGTATTAATTAAAGGCATGGGCAATCTAAGACCAAGGAATCCTCCTGTGATTCCGTCTTGGAGTTTATCGCTAGTGCTTCAAGTACTAGGTGATAAGCCTTTTGAACCACTTAGTTCCATTTCTATGAAACTATTAACACTGAAGACTGTGTTTTTAATTGCTGCGGCCTCGGCTAGGCGTAGGAGTGAGATTCATGCCTTATCAGCCGAGGATGACCGTTTTGTGGTTTCAGGGGAAGGCCTTAAGCTGCTACCTAGGATTAATTTCTTGGCTAAAAATCAGTCGTTGAAATATCCAGGTCAACCTATTATTTTGCCTGCTTTAACTAGATATGATCCTAATTCTAAAGCATGGTGTCCCGTCCGGGCGCTGCGCCGGTACAAACAACGTACGGCGGCATGGCGCACCGACCAGTCAGCGTTATGGTTGTCATATATTGAACCCCATGGGAGGGCTTCTAAGGACACCATTTCCAGGTGGATTGTGGAATGCATTCAGTTTTGCCATAAATCCGCCACCGGGAAGCAGGTTGACGTGGCCAAGGCTCACAGTGTCCGCGGCGTAGTGACATCCACGGCCCTATTTAATGGGGTCCCTGTGGATGATATTATGTCGGTGGCTCAGTGGCACTGTGAGTCAAGTTTTACAGACCATTATCTCCGTGACACCTCTAATCCTCTCGCCTTGTCGGTTTTGAAAAAATAAATCGGTTTATATTTTTTGAGGTGATTTCCTCATTACTTATATATATCACAATTAATTTATGGAAACACCCACTTTTTTGGGCCTGCATCAGTCTTTACCGATGGGAAGATGATGTCAGCAGCCATTTTCAACAAGGTCAGTCTTGTTCATGTGTTGTCCGTTGTTGATTGTATTGTCACGATTACCCGTTATTAATATGGTGATGGTTTGTGTATTTGTGTGGTTCATTGTTGAGAGTTACGAAAATGGAGCTTTTTCGTCTCTGTCCTGTAGTACATGGCACTTGTACGTAGAGAGCGTATAGGACATTGAGGTCAGTCGACTCTTCCTCCCAGGAAGGAGGGGGGGGGGGGAGCGCATATGACATTCGGTCATCTCTCATACATCGGTCGTGTTATCCGATGGTTAGTCAAATCCTGACTGTTTTTTCTTACAGTTTCAGAAGTTTAAGTGCCTTAAACGCAGAAAAGCGTATTGGGATGAGCTGGTCTTTTGACCTCGCCTCCCTCCCGCCAGATTCACTTTCGAATTCTGGCAATATCAAAAGTATTAGGGAGGTAAGTATACTCTTGAAGTGAAATAAACGAAATCTAGGATTTCTTTTTTCACGAGAGAGTTGATACTTACCTCCCTAGATACGGACCCGGCCTCTCCACCCCACAGAGGCTCGGTCTTCAGGCTCTTAATAGTTGCATGTGTGTCAGCCAATAATCTAGTCAGAGGAAGTGCTAGTCTGCGCATGCGCGGTGGTGGGGCTGGCATCCGCCAGACTACGCTCTGACTCCCTGCCCAGTAGGGGCACCTAACTGTTTTAAATCTGAGTGTTTATTGAGTGAAAGCCAATATTTAGCAATATCAAAAGTATTAGGGAGGTAAGTATCAACTCTCTCGTGAAAAAAGAAATCCTAGATTTCGTTTAATTTGCAGATCAAGAGAAGGCTATTTTAGAAAATTTACCACTGGAATAACTGCCTCAATAATCGAGCCAGTCATTCCAATGGTAAATTTTCTAAAATGGTCTTCTTGCCCTACAAATGGACATTTTCTATCAGAAAATTTAAATTATTTTGACCAAATTTGATGATTATAAAGTGAGTAGAATGCTGGATTGCCGAAGTCTGGTTCATGTTTGAAATCATATCATGTATATTATATTTGATTTCTACATGTATTTATTAGCTCTCCTGGTCTGAAAGGCCAAGTGAACTTATGCCATGTAACTTGATTGGCCAAATGCTTCAGTGGTCATCTGACCTACTTTTCACGAAAGCAACTGAAATTATGGATATATGATTAGGCACTAAGGACCAGTAAAGTTTATTCAAGGGAAGTTAATGTGGCAAAAAACATGGCCACCATGGACCAATCAAAATGCAGCATGTTTGGATTATTTTAATTGATTGATTTTGAAGCTGAAATTGTTTTACATAGGTTTTTCGGTATGATGATTTAAAATTTGTCATTTTCAAAACTGTCAGATAAATGTTTAGGTAACTATCTTGGATCAGTTTCCCGCCAAACACTCCCATGCTAAAGCAATAGGAAATTTAGTATGTCTTCTAGAGGACAACTTGGCCGATTTCGATTAGACTTGGCAGGAGGCATCTGCGCGGCATAGAAATCCAAGTTTGTTCAAATGAAACCGATCAGCCAATTTGACCAGTGGCCATCTTGAATTTTGGCCAATTTTTAGAAACGTCTACATATCTTCTCCGAAACCACTTTGGGAATTAATTCAAAACTCATCAAATATTACCTAGATGGTGGCCGTCTTGGATGACTTAGTTTTCCCCAAAACCACTTCTCCAGAACCGCTAAACAGATCGGGCCAAAATTTGGGAGATATGATTAGGAATGAAGGGCCATTAAAGTTTGTTCAAGGGAAGTTGATAGGTAAGAAATCATGGCCGCCAGGGATCAATCAAAATGTGATGTGTTTGGCAGTCATATTAGATTTTTTATTTGAGGGTTTTTAAGCCGAAATTGTTTTTTATTAATTGGGGTATTCTGATTTCAAATTTGTCACTCAAAACTGTCGTATAAATGGTTTGGTGGCCATCTTGGATCTCTTTTTCACCAAAAACTCCAATACTAAAGCAGTAGGAAATTTAAAATGTCTTCTCAAAAGCAATTTGACTGATTTTGACCGAATTTGGTAGGACACTTCGTTATTCTTGTTGCAGTTCTGGCCAAACCTTTAGGGGTTCTACTTATAAGCGATGACCTTTCTAGTTGGAAATGACTATGTTTCGGGTGAGTGATACAGGCCCCTTGGGCCTCTTGTCTTGATTGGCAATTTTTTGTTAAACGTAAAAGAAAAAGCTTTTACAAAATGATTTCTAGCGATAAATTTGACTAAGTGACGAACATAAGTAAAGTAAAATATAAATTGTAATTAGCAAATGAATGCAATTTTTTTACATGTATTCTGACCGTTTATATCTAACTACATGACTAACTCCTTCAAGCATGAAAACCCAGTACAGGTATCATGTCTCACATCTAAAGCAAATAATTAGATAAACCATACCATAGTTTGAAAAATAAATGCATTACTTTAAAATCCCTTTGCACATCTACGATCTTCAGTTTAGCCATCTGGAACATTCGCAGCTGATCATTCACACACATAAATAAACCCTGTACTATTATTCTACCAACATTCAGTGTCGATAGTCTCCAATATTGGTGTCTACTAATACTGTAAATATTTTAACTAAATGTGTTGCCGTTAAATCTCATCCATATTCCTAACCTTGATGTGTCCCTGATAACGCAGGTTACTGGGCTGCTTCTCTGCTGCATTGGCTCTGTATTGGCACAGTACCAAGCCAGTATCCTGTGTTATCAGTGTTACCAAATATCTAATAGAATAATGATTATAATTTTCTAATAGTTATGTATCATAATTTGCAGTCAGTCTGGTGTCAATATTTTCAAACTAATCTGATTGGATGATGATGTTGCTTAAAAAAGTAACTGCTTTCAAGTTTGATTAGATACAAAATATTCAACAACTTACCTGTGTAGGTTCATGCATAGATTTAAATCATATTTGACTGATTTGTGTGATTGTATCTTTCAGTGTTCTGTCCATTAACCCGACACCCACAGCACAGGAGATAGAGGATGCATTTGATGGCAACATATGCCGGTGTACAGGTAAGATTAATCCTTTCATCCTTAAATATGCTAAATAAGATTTCAATTTTCTAATAGAAAATGGCCATCTGCAGACCAAGAGAAGATTGTCTATAAAAAAACTTATCACTAGAATGACTGGCTCGGGCATCTCAGGACACCAATCACATGCACCTTTTAAAAATTGTTGATGAAATTTAAAAAAAAGAATAATTTATGTAATTAAAAAAAGGTTTAGTTATATTGTTAAATGTAATGTCATCAATAGGTTACTAAAACACAGAAAAAAACTAATATGTAATTTTAAAAAAGTGTAATTATTATATTGTTAAATTTATGCACATGTGTGTTATTTATTCTAAAGCTATTTATAATACATAATGTTGGTCAAGCATAAAACTTGTGCTTTATATTGCCTATTACATAAAGTGATTGTAAGAGAATCTAGCCTATATTGATACGGATATCATTTCTGTTTCCCAGGTTATCGGTCAATTCTGGATGCAATGAAAAGTTTTGCCACTGGTGACGATGCTGTGCTAGAGAAGTGTAAAAACCTGGATATTGAGGTTAGTCTAGGGTGGGTGAGGGGGGGGGATGGTGGGGGTTTGGGTGGGGGTGTTGTTAGTTAGTTCAATTTTGAACATGATTTAAGAAATTTTCTGTTAAATATTTTTAATATAATTGGATTGGAAGACATTGCTGCCTGTCTTGCGATATACAACAGTATGTGTTAGTGTGTTTTTGGAAACATGTTAAGTTATTTCTCAGCTGTACTTTAAGTGTATGTACAAAGCATCAGACATTTCTGTGCCTTATCTCTAGCATATACCACCAGCCGATACAGGGTAGTCATTCAACACTTTGGCAGAATTATGAACCCGTGCAATGCTATTCAAGAAGGATTCACCTTGGCACGATATGCATTGATACAAATAGTATTGATTTGTACAGAAAATTTTACATTTAGGAAAAACCAAGTATGACACTCTCTAGTTGCGACATATAGTTAGCTTCGTCAGAAATAAAAATAGTTTCTCAGATCGACCAACAGAGAGACAGAATTACAACTAATAATGAAAGAAATTATGGCAAATGCCAGTTTGATGATTGCTAACGATGATGCGACAAACCAGTAGTTTCCGAGATATTCATAGATCCAAAATCTGGATTCGTGTTGTTTTTTATCCGGATCACAGCTAAAGTTGAGAAATCCTCTAGCAAGCAAGTTGTTTCATTGTTTTAAAATTTGAGCCAAATCAGATCAGTAGTTTTTGAGCTGCAGGTCCGGACAAACAGACAGACAGACACTCAGGCAGACCGATAGACCTGATTGTAATAACCTCTTCCCCATACGCGGTGATGAAATATATACTATGTAACTCTTTAATGACCAAGCTAGCCAAATCCAGTCTCTGGAATGGTCCTGAGAGTTGTTCAGTTACAGAGCAAGAGATGACTATTTTGTAAATTTACCATATGGATCAATAGTTGATGCTTGGAAACACATATTTCATATGGTGAAGAAGATCAACTATTTTTAATCTCAATAGACCTTTCCAGTTTTAGCCACATTGTGTATGCCTCGCCAACCTCTAGGTAAGCTCCACCCACACATCGCCGTGTTGGGATTAATCGATCCCTGAATTCCCTGACCGTCAATTTCCTGAAAACTGTACAGTTAAGTTGTTGAATATTTTGTAACTAATTTGACTGGGTGCTGTTGCTGCCAATAGGCAGCAACAGCGCCCAGTCAAATTAATTTCCCAAATATTCAACAGGATATTTATTAAGCAGTAAAGGCATACAATTTGTACAACAACGCATAGTCCGTCTTCAGTTATGTGTTCGTGATGTACTTATCTATGTCATTCATGACATCATTGATAGTGATGTCATTCTATATGTCACATAGTTGATTATGACGTCATACAATGTGTGGATACAGTGGAAAGGTCCATTCTCAATCACTGGTTTCTAGTTGGCTAAATAGTTTATCATTTAATGGTTAAAGGGGCATTCACTGGTAGACATACAATTTTTTGGAAAATTCTATTTTATTTCGGCAATGTAATGATCTCGATGGATTGTTGCGGTTCTATACAGATATTCTGGACTGGTCACTCATATTTGCTATTACCAGTATTTGATATTTTTTGGTAAATATTTGTGCACACTGCAGTTTCTTCATGTGAGTAATTATTTTAAATATGAAACATGCCTATTGGTAAGAACTTAAAACAATCATAAATATGTCTAGACAGTTTCAGAATTTTCGGACGAAGTGCTGGTGCCACAAGTTCTACAATCCCCATTTCTTATAAAACCTCAAAAGACTCTCAGCACAGTGAATCCAAATCGCAATAACCTATAGGGACACTTCAAAGAAATCGCCTTCTGATAGAACTACAATATATTATTTATACTCTGTCAGTTAATACTCAGGTGTTCATCTGTGAAACAGTAGTTTAATTTGCCATCAAATTTCTGTTTATGCTTTTCATACTTTTGGAATTTCTACATTGTAATTCCCATCTTCTTGACTATTGAGTGTCCATGTTTATAAGAATTGAAGATCAAATGCTAGTATTGACCCCCTAGAAGCAGTTTATAATCTTAATTCTGTATATAAAATTTATAGATTTAACAGCCAATGTATCTTTATTATTGCTTGAGAAGATCTAAATATATGCTTAGTGAATATGCATTTATAGGCCAAAATTTAAGAGACGATTTTTTGTCAGACTGGACAAACAAATGTAATATTATGAATAGACGGGTCCATTTTGTATTCATGCCCCACCCATTTTTAGCAAAACTTGGGGCCCTTTTATTCACATGTTGGAATCAATTTATGTACTTTAATTCCTAGAATCCAAATTTGAATGTAACTTCATACAGTTAAGGTGTTGAATATTTTGAAACTAATTTGACAGGGTGTCAAATTAGTTTCAAAATATTGAACAAAATCTTTTTTAAATTATAAATTTATCAAAGACAAACAATTGACAAACTTTTCAAATAGCCTGACATAATTATTATATGTTGTCATAATAGTGATGTAAGCCTACATGTGATTTAATTGATTATTACATCATGTACTTGAGTCACAGATCAGATCTCTCTATTGCTTGGCTACTATGCAATTCTGTCAGAATTTCTTTCTAGGATGTGCATGAAACTCTGTGTAAGAAGACTGGTCAATCATGTACGGGTATGTGCTCCTCTGACCAGACAGCGCCATTACAGCTGATGCTCCGAGCAACACGCTGGTTTAAGCCGATATCCCTGCAAGACCTGTATGGTCTTCTTGCTGAATTCAAGGATCTTCCTGTTAGACTCATTTATGGAAACACTGCCACTGGTAAGGTGGATTTGTATTTCTAAAGAAAATAATCATTTTAACATTTAATTGTTAAAAATGTTAAAGAAAAGAAAAGATTTTCATTTGCCAGCTGAAAGAAGAATTTTAAAGAAAACTTCCCGTTTGGTATCCGAGCCCGTTATTTCCAGTCTTAGCTTGCAAATCAAGATTTCTGAAGACCATAGCCGAAGCCATCTTGACCAAATGAACCACTCGTGTTAAAACATTTTTGTCGAGCCCTATGCGATGCATATGATGGCTTGACCGTGATCCAAATGGTGTCCGGCCTGCAGATAAACATTACAGTTTTTCACTGTACTTTTAACTCATCAAGGACTTATTCCTCAATAAAACTTTACAGATTTGTTCTATAGCATCATTATATCCAGTCTACATCATCATTATATCCAGTCTACATCATCATTATATCCAGTCTACATCATCATTATATCCAGTCTACATCATCATTATATCCAGTCTACATCATCATTATATCCAGTCTACATCATCATTATATCCAGTCTACATCATCATTATATCCAGTCTACATCATCATTATATCCAGTCTACATCATCATTATATCCAGTCTACATCATCATTATATCCAGTCTACATCATCATTATATCCAGTCTACATCATCATTATATCCAGTCTACATCATCATTATATCCAGTCTACATCATCATTATATCCAGTCTACATCATCATTATATCCAGTCTACATCATCATTATATCCAGTCGACATTATAATTAAAATACTTAATTTTTTGTACGTGGTTTGGACTTCGCTTATTTTGCAACATCAATTAGGTAAATGTTAGTTTTTCAATGTACATTTATTTCATCAAGGACTTATCAGATCATAATAAAATTTTACAGATTTGATCTATACCATCATTGCATCCAGTCTACATCATAATTAATATACTGTTCAAATTCTTTCCATATTTTTGCAAGGTTTGGACTCTTCAAATTTTTCAATAATCAATGTTCATTTAATTCATCAAGGACTTATCCAATCTTAGGAAAAATTGATTTATACCATCATTGCATTCAGTCTCCATCATAATTTAAATTATTTTCTGATTTTATTCAATATTTATGTTGTTTGGACTTAGTTAATTGTCAACCAAGAATTAGAAAAATTTTAAAGTTTTTCAATGTTCTTTTAGTTTATCAAGGTCTTATCCGATTCCAACAAATCTGTACATATTTGTTCTATATTATCATTGCATTCAGTTGGCAGCAAGATTAAAATGATTCAAAAGTTTTCCATACTTTTACATGTTTGAACTTAGTTTATTTCTGTGTGATTTGTCTCCTTTTCAAGAATTAGACGAATGTTAGAATTTTTCAATAGACATTTGCTTCATGAAGGGGTTATACTATTTTAAGAAATCCGTGTGTCACAACATTGCCACATGTGATGGGTGATATGAGGAAAAACTAAAAGCTTCGACAAGTTTATGAAATCAATCCCTCTTAACCATGTTAATTGCACAGTAATTCTATATTGAATATTTTGAAAACAATTTACTTGAGCATATTCCTGCCTTTAAAATGGTAGCTATTTGACTCATACAATGTGCATCTATTTTAGTGTGATATTTAAGACATGTATGTACTCTCTTTAGTAGATCTTAGAAAAATAAATCCGCTCTACACCTAAATTTCAGTGTCTCATGTTCAAGCCAGACATCACTTGAATCCTGTGAAAATAATGTAGCTCGACGCTGGTGTTTCCTGATCAGGCAGTAGCAGCTTTCAGTTAAATTAATGTTAAGATGGACATAATGTTTGTTACACCTTTATAAGTAAAGTGATAGATTATTATTATTATTATTATTATTATTATTATTATTATGATTATTAACTTGATTGCATTGCAGGTGTGTATTATGACATGAATGCAGGTAATTACCCAGTGCTGATTGATATTCATGCCGTACCTGAGCTGAGCACTTACAAGGTGGGTTGTTTAATCCATTTAATGGTCCAGATAATTTCTCCATATTAAAGTCCATTTGCAAGCCAGGAGAATATTAGGCAGCAATGAATCATATTAATCTCAAAATATTTGACAGAATATGCTTTATTTCATAAAGAATTTATTTGATCAATGATTTGACATTGAAAGGTTTACGGTGAAGTAACGTCAGTTGGATAATTAAAGGTACATGCTTGATTAGCAGATCAGATCATTTAATTTGATTATACAAAAATATATATAAGTACTAGCAGTTACCTCCCTTAAGTGTCTGTTTACCCGTGGGTCATTAACCCTTTCAACGTAATTATTGTGTTATGACAAATTCTTTACAAGAAAAAAAGAAAGTCTGCATAATTATTAAATTTTTCATTGAATCACAATTAGTACATGTATGATTAATCAAATGAATAATCACGATTATTTATTTAAAATGATTACAATTATGAAAATTTAAAACAAAATAATCGTAAAAACCTAATATAAGAAATGTGATAAATGTTTTGAAATTAAGTTGACTGGAAAACACTGCAGCAGTGGCTTCCAGTCAAATCAATTTCAAAATGGCTAACAGTCTTTCTGTGTGCTTGCTGTGAAATTGAAATACCGGTGATCCGTTTTCGGTTTTGAAAGTGTTACCTCCCAACGTGGTTATTTCACTTCAAGAGTATACTTACCTCCCTAATACTTTTGATATTGCTAAATATTGGCTTTCACTCAATAAACACTCAGATTAAAACAGTTAGGTGCCCCTACTGGGCAGGGAGTCAGAGCGTAGTCTGGCGGATGCCAGCCCCACCACCGCGCATGCGCAGACTAGCACTACCTCTTTGCTAGATTATTGGCAGAGAGTTCACACATGTCTTTTTGTGCTGAAGCTTTTCTTTATCTTAAACTAGTTTAAGTGGTGTTGTTTGGTGTGATAGTCACTTTTTTGGATGGCGGGAAGTATCAATTCGCCAAAGGAGGACTTAGGACCTTTAAATCAGGTGACTTCTAGTAAAATTAGCGAGTTTTCTTCCCGGTGTATTGTGTTTCCGGGACTCGCGTTTACCGTGATAAGCGCCTTAGTTAGTTGGTTTAGGTCAACTCGGTGCTACCTAGGACTAATTTCTCTTTCTGTTTATGTCCACAGGTCTGTATGACGCTAGGTGGTGACATCACAGTTGCAGAGAGTTAGTTTTCTCTCCACCATGGTTCCATTTCCTACTAACACTGTTAGGTTATCTAACCAAATGAAAAATATGTCCAGTGAGTTGGAGGCCTAGTATAAAGGTCTTCTCACTTTGCCCTCTTGATCCAATTCCTTCCCCATGAGGTGGAGAGAGTTAAGAGGCGTGCAGATGGTGGAGTTCTCCGGTTCGTCACGTTGGATGGTTTGTCTATACAAAGTGTCAGGTATCTAGTTATTGATAATGTGGTGATGTTAATTATTGTAAACAAACAAAGGGAGATAATTAACATTTTTGCCAGAAAAGAGTTATCTATATGTATCTGATGGTTGTGTAGTCAACTTATCCATTCAGCATACAATTCGTCCTTGCACTTGGATGTTTTGTTGGGATCGAATTTTTCCTGTCACGGGATTAATGACGTCATAATCAGCCTGGCTATGTGTTTATCAGCAATTCAAGCGCTATGCTGTTTTCTGATGTATATTGATCTTTATGATCATTTTTCCTTCTCTTTGAGTTGGATTGAGTTTCTAAGCTTAACTAGTTGCTCATACTCCTTGTCCTTTGCCCTGTTTCAGGGACCGGGTTGCGCGTCCTGTGGTCGTTTTCTTCTGGATAAGTTCTGGCCGCATCTGTGCTGTCAATGTAGCCCTTGTGGTCTATTTGTTAATTGTGACATATGTAAGCACTGGGGGGGCGAGTTAATGTCCGAATTCTTGTGCTGCTTACAGGCGACGGACAAGGTGGTAGAGGAGGAGAAGAAGAAGAAGCGGAAACGAGAGGTTGTAAGTAGGAAGGGTAAGGGGAAGGTCTCGTCCGCGGTGGATATGGAGGCCTTCCGGACCGAGATGTTGGGAGAGATGAAGAGGACAATAAAGGATTTGGTTCCAGGGTTGCTTCGTGGCATGCTTCCTGGACCAAATCCTTTACTGTCCTCGTCATCGGCTTCGGAGCAGGTAATCCCCGCCTCTGGATCGATTTTCCTTAGTCCGCTTCCGTTGTTCGACGATCCAGAGGTGGCCCCATTAGAGGGGGCGTTCCACGGCCCTGGCAGCAGGCTTATTGCCGCGCCGATAGGGGACCGTGGACGGTTGTCGCTGGAACCCGCGGGCTGCTTATCAGTCCAGGGGTATCCGCACGCCGCGGTGGCCAGTACCTCCTATGGCACCGTTCCTGGTCAGCCCGGGTTAGCTCTCTTTGCTGACCCGGGGTCTAATCTTTCTGACCAGGGTAATGAGGATTACCTGCTAGGGTCGCCGTCTGACGACGTGGACATGGATGAAGACGTTTGTGCACCCCTCGCGGGGAATACAGGCGCCTTATTCCACGGTTTTACTCACCCTGGAGTAAAGTCCGCGGCTCAGGTGGTGGCCCAGGGTGCTGCTGATGGCCAGCGGTACCGCATACCTCGGCTTGCCGAGGGTGTTGCTGGTGCTGGCCGGGCCCGTGGTGAGACTATATATACCCCGCGCTCTGCCACGGTGCCTGCTCCTGGTCAAACCAGTGATATTCTCATGCCGGTGCTGTCAGGCCCGCGTGTTTTCCCTGGCTTGCCAGGTGTATCAGCATACCCGCCGTCAAGCTCTACTGCTTGCGCTCAGGAGGAAGACGAAGGACCCCGTCTTGTAGAGCGCTCGCAGTTAGCCACGGAGGAGGATTGGTATGACGCTTGCCAGTGGTTGGTGAGCGTTAGGCCTGATCTGCCCGTGGAGCAGTCGGCTAGCCAGCGTGTTCACACGCCGTGGTTAGCTGGGAAACCGACTGCTAACGCTATGCCTTCTCTGCCGCTGGCGGAGCATGTCGTTGACATGTTCAAGGCGGCGGAGTCGTCCATTAAGTCGAGTGGACGTCTCGCGAAGGCCCCTCGCGAGGTGGCCAGGCGTTGTCGCATCGTGCCCCTGGATTACCAGCGGTACGGTGTGGTACCCAAGCCCAGCGTGGATGACCGCGCGGCTTTGGGTGAGGATGCGCGGCCAGGCACCCGTTCTGACACGGGTGTCTTGTGCGCGAACGCGTTGCGTTCGGCGAATACCGCGTTGCGTGATGCGGAGGAGAGTGGGAGGGCTTCGATTGCCGCTCTGTCCCACGTCTCCCAGCTGTTACAGGGGGTAGTAACGGCATCCGCATCTCGCCAGCCAAGTCCGGTCACTGTCCAGCGAACCATCCAGGATGGTATTAACCTGGCGCTGGACTGTGTGACTCGGGCGGTGACCAGGAGTGTCAGGGCAAGACGCACGTTTGCCCTGGACAATCTGTGCCCGTCTCAGGACCTGTACAATAGGCTACTGCGTACGCCTATGACGGGCCCTGGTCTTTTTGGAGGTGAGGGATGTCGCCACCTCCAGGAGACGGTCACCCTGGTGAATAACCAGAGGGCGCTGCGCGAGCAGTTTGATGTGCTGCGTCGTGCTAACGCTCGCGCCGCGGCCCCGGCGTATCGTCCCCTGCAGGCTCGAGGTGGTGCTGGCCAGGTCAGTGGCCAGCCACCGTCGCAGCGTCGGCCTCGGCCGCGTGCGATTCGGCCAGCAGCGAGGGGGGCGCAGGTTCCTCAGCCGCCGTCAGCCAGGCAGCCGCCCGCGCACCGAGGTGCGCGCGGGGCGGGGCGGGGCGCGCGAGGATCTGGGCGTGGTTATCGGTCCTGACAGGACGCTTACCGCGGTAAGAACCACTCCGGTGTGTATGGCGGCGGAGACAGTGCCGCTCTTGCATGCCTCGTGTCCACCGCGGTCCCTAGGTGGGCCGGTGGGAGGCCGGCTAGCCGGCCACATGCAAGAGTGGGAACGGTTAACTCAGGACCGTTTAGTCTTGCGATGGCTTTCCGTCGGGTATCATCCAGAGTGGGTGACAGGCCCGCCGTCGCGACTGTCTCTGGTGCCAGTCTGGACTCCCATTCCGAGAGATCCAGAGCAAAGGTTGTGTATCGAGGAGGAGATAAATTCCCTCATACAAAAAGGAGCTATTCAGCCGGCACAAAGGTGTCCGGGCTTCTATTCAACCCTGTTCTTAGTAACAAAACGCACCGGTGGGTGGAGACCGATTCTCAACCTCAAGCCATTGAACAAGTTCATCGAGACGCCCAGTTTCAAGATGGAAACGGTGCGCTCGGTGTTGGCGGGGTTGGAGAGGGGGATGTGGACGGCGTCGATAGATTTGAAGGACGCTTATTTCCACATCCCCATCCACGGGAGTTTCTGTCGCTTCCTGAGATTTGCATTCCAGGGCAGACAGTGGGAATTCAGGGTGTTGCCCTTCGGAATTTCCACGGCTCCTCGGGTTTTCACCCGTGTGGTTCTTGCGATCACAGCATACCTCCGCAGGAGAAGCATAGCAGTCCACACGTACATAGACGACTGGCTGTTAAAGGCACACGACAAGGAAGCTTTATCGGCCAATCTGGTGATTGTTTTGAAAACTCTCTCGGATTTGGGCTGGATGATAAATTTTCCGAAATCAGAGCTGACTCCATCCCAGAGGTTTGTTTACCTGGGAATGTTCTTCGATCTGGAGACGGGATATGTTTATCCTACTCAGGAGAGAGTGCAAAAACTCATCTCGTTAATTCAGTCAGTGTGCGACAGTCGTCATGTCCTGGCACGGGTTTACTTGAGAATGCTGGGGTTGATGGTTTCTTTGGAACCAGTCATTCCTCAGGCCGCCTTACGCAGGCGGCCGATCCAGTTGTTTCTCATGACACAATGGACCCAGAGTACAGGTTCGCTGGACTCGAACGTGTCAGTGTTGGCGCCTCTGATTCACCACCTGCAATGGTGGTTGCTCACAGAGAATCTCTTGGTGGGGGTTATGCTGACCCCTCCCCACCCTCAGGTGACTGTGTATACAGATGCATCGATGGAGGGCTGGGGGGCTTGCCTGGAAGAGTCCACGATATCAGGGCTTTGGAATCCGGAACAGTCAAAGGAACATATAAATCTACTGGAGCTAAGAGCAGTAGTCCTGGGCCTGGAACATTTCTTACAGAAAGTTCAGGGCAAGATTGTTCTTATTCGTTCAGACAACTCAACAGTTGTGACTTACATAAACCGCCAGGGCGGAACGAAGTCGCCCAGTCTCTGTATGATGACATGGAGACTGCTTTGTTGGTGTCTGGATCACCAGATTACCTTGAAAGCAGTTCATATTCCGGGAAGGTTAAACCTGCTAGCAGACTCATTGAGCCGAAGGATGAGTGTTTTACCCACGGAATGGCAACTAAATCAATGTGTGGCGGATCGTCTGTTCGACCATTGGGGGAAACCCAACATCGATTTGTTCGCAACGAAGAAGAATGCGAAGATGACGACGTACGTCTCTCCGATTCCGGATCCAAGCGCTTTCGCAACAGATGCGTTAGCTATCAGCTGGGGGAGAATGTATGCATACGCATTCCCTCCAGCAATCCTGATTCCAAAAATTCTTCAGAAAATCAGACAAGAGGAATGCCAAGTGCTTCTGATCGCCCCGGATTGGCCAAGCCGATCATGGTATACGGATCTGCTGGACCTTCTGGTCTGCAATCCGGTTCCTCTGCCTCTGATGGACGATATTATCTTCCAGGGCAAGGTCCTTCACAACAATCCGTCAATGTTCAGATTGACTGCGTGGATGTTGTCAAGGAATCTAGAATTAAGGAGGGCTTTTCTGAGCAAGCAGCCATGTTTATGGCCAAAGCCAGGAGGGGGTCAACCTCCAGAGCATATAATTATAAAATCAACAGATTTGCAGAATGGTGCTCAAAAAGATGTATTGATCCAATGGATTCATCTATTCAAGTAGTAGCTGATTTCCTCTGTCACCTCTATGATGCCTATAGCCTCAAGCCTAACTCTATTGCTGGTTATAAGTCAGCATTAATGTCTGTTATTCCTTGCTTGGCTAAGAGGGGAAGTGATGAAGTAAATACATTAAATGTATTAATTAAAGGCATGGGCAATCTAAGACCAAGGAATCCACCGGTGATTCCGTCTTGGAGTTTATCGCTAGTGCTTCAAGTACTAGGTGATAAGCCTTTTGAACCACTTAGTTCCATTTCTATGAAACTATTAACACTGAAGACTGTGTTTTTAATTGCTGCGGCCTCGGCTAGGCGTAGGAGTGAAATTCATGCCTTATCAGCCGAGGATGACCGTTTTGTGGTTTCAGGGGAAGGCCTTAAGCTGCTACCTAGGATTAATTTCTTGGCTAAAAATCAGTCGTTGAAATATCCAGGTCAACCTATTATTTTGCCTGCTTTAACTAGATATGATCCTAATTCTAAGGCATGGTGTCCTGTCCGGGCGCTTTGCCGGTACAAGCAACGTACGGCGGAGTGGCGCACCGATCAGTCAGCGTTATGGTTGTCATATATTGAACCCCATGGCAGGGCTTCTAAGGACACCATTTCCAGGTGGATTGTGGAATGCATTCAGTTTTGCCATAAATCCGCCACCGGGAAGCAGGTTGACGTGGCCAAGGCTCACAGTGTCCGCGGCGTAGTGACATCCACTGCCCTATTTAATGGGGTCCCTGTGGATGATATTATGTCGGTGGCTCAGTGGCACTGTGAGTCAAGTTTTACAGACCATTATCTCCGTGACACCTCTAATCCTCTCGCCTTGTCGATTTTGAAAAAATAACTCGGTTTATATTTTTTGAGGAGGTTTTTTCCTCATTACTTATATATTTCACAATTAATTTATGGAAACACCCACTTTTTTGGGCCTGCATCAGTCTTTACCAATGGGAAGATGATGTCAGCAGCCATTTCAACAAGGTCAGTCTTGTTCGTGTGTTGTCCGTTGTTGATTGTATTGTCACGTTACCCGTTATTAATATGGTGATGGTTTGTGTATTTGTGTGGTTCATTGTTGAGAGTTACGAAAATGGAGCTTTTTCGTCTCTGTCCTGTAGTACATGGCACTTGTACGTAGAGAGCGTATAGGACATTGAGGTCAGTCGACTCTTCCTCCCAGGAAGGAGGGGGGGGGGGGGGAGCGCATATGACATTCGGTCATCTCTCATACATCGGTGGTGTTATCCGATGGTTAGTCAAATCCTGACTGTTTTTTCTTACAGTTTCAGAAGTTTAAGTGCCTTAAACGCAGAAAAGCGTATAGGGATGAGCTGGTCTTTTGACCTCGCCTCCCTCCCGCCAGATTCACTTTCGAATTCTGGCAATATCAAAAGTATTAGGGAGGTAAGTATACTCTTGAAGTGAAATAAACGAAATCTAGGATTTCTTTTTTCACGAGAGAGTTGATACTTACCTCCCTAGATACGGACCCGGCCTCTCCACCCCACAGAGGCTCGGTCTTCAGGCTCTTAATAGTTGCATGTGTGTCAGCCAATAATCTAGTCAGAGGAAGTGCTAGTCTGCGCATGCGCGGTGGTGGGGCTGGCATCCGCCAGACTACGCTCTGACTCCCTGCCCAGTAGGGGCACCTAACTGTTTTAATCTGAGTGTTTATTGAGTGAAAGCCAATATTTAGCAATATCAAAAGTATTAGGGAGGTAAGTATCAACTCTCTCGTGAAAAAAGAAATCCTAGATTTCGTTTAGTGTACGAGAAGACATCAAATACTCTAAGGATTCAGTTATTTTATGGTTTTGCAGGTTGATTCTTCTCTGGTTTTTGGCTCAAATTTAACATTAACCGCACTGATCGACCTATTTGAGCTCGTGACGACGCAGCCTGGACTTGCATATCTCACTGATTTAGTGACACATTTAAAGCGTACCGCAAACTTTCCAATTAGAAACGTGAGTACGGTGCTTTATTAGGGTAACACACATGGAAATAATAATTCATTGTTACCTGTTACATTATCTATCATGACACTTTGCAGCTGAATACTTGTTACACTAAGTCACGCTGATTATGACAAGCAACACAACTATTTACAAATCAATGCACTGGTTACAACCGATGTCATGGTTACACACCACCTTGCAGTCAGAACTTTGTACTTGTTAGAAATCCTATTGCATAGTGACCTGACCAGGTACATGTCATAGCTAGGCTTGCGCGATTACGTGATTAAATCAAAAATTGCGATTATCTTTTAAATCGTGAATTTCAATGATTAAAAATTAAATAATCAAATAATCGTGACTATTTTCTATTGCATAAAATATTTCAAAAACTAACTTTGAATTACATTTTAAAGCGATCGGTCATGAAAAATGACATTTTGCTTAGTGAATGTATGTCCATTTGCAAAGCAAGAGAAGACTATTTTTATCCCCATGCTTTTCGAAGAAAAGGTGGTGATTATGTGATGCAACCCGTGTGTGGCTGTCTGTGCACTTATCGATTGGAACGCATCTCCTTCTAGACCGTTTAAGATAGAAACTTGAAACCTTGGGTGATGATTATACCTATGGGCAAGAATGTACATGATACTTTTGGAATTTTGTTCTGACACATCCTTCCCCCCTCCCAGGCTGGGCCCATGGGGTCAAAAATTCAAAATTGGCCAGTAATTATTGATTGTAATTATTAATGCAACTCCTAGATCATTTGAGATAGAAACTTGAAACTTTGGGGATGATTACATATATGGACAGGGATGTACATGACACTTTTGGAATGGGGAATGTTGGGTCAAAAATTAAATTTTTCCAAATGGTGTCATGTCGCATATCATTTTCAAGCCAATGATTAGTAGTCTACAGTATGAATAATTATTTTGATCTTGGGTCAAACTGAGGGTAGGGTGGTCAAAAGGTCAAAAGTGGGCACCATTCAATTGTAATGCGACTCCTAGACCATTTCAGATAGAAACTTGAAACTATGGGGATGATTGCACATATGGCCAGGGATGTGCGTGACACTTGGAATCATGGTATGACCCCAGGGGTACGACTGGGGGTTGGAAATGTGGGGTAAAAAATAAAAATTTTCCAACGGTTGTCATGTCGCATATCATTTTCAAGCCAATGATGAGTAGACTACAGTACAAGAAATTATTTTGATCTTTGGTCAAACAGGGTAGGGGGTGGGGTCAAAAGTGAGCACCAATCGGTTGTAAACCAACTCCTCTTAGACCATTTCACATAGAAACTTGAAACTTTGAGTAAGATTACACATATGGCCAGGGATGTGCATGGCACTTGAAATTTTGTTATGACCCCCAGGGGTGGGGCTCAAGGGGTGTGGACTGTGGGTCAGGAATTAAATTTATCCAACGGCGGTCATGTCACATATCATTTTGAAGCCAATGATGGGTAGACTACAGTACAAGGAATTATTTTGATCTTGGATCAAACTGAGGGTACGGGCAGGGTCAAAAGTTCAAAATTAGGTACTAATCTATTGTAATGCAATGTTGCACACTATTTTAGATAGAATTTGAAACTTTGTGGATAATTACACCTATGGGCAAGGATGTGCATGACACATTGAAATTTTGATAACATTCCAGGTGGGGGAAATGGTGGGCAAAAAAATTAATTTTATCAAATGTGATCATGTCACATATCATTTTGAAGCTTGTAGTTAGTGGTCTATAATACAGCAAATTATTTTGTTCTTGAATCAATCTGAGGACAGTGGGCAAGGGGCAAATTGGGCATCAAGCCAGTTGTTGAAATTTTAAAACCCGTTACCCATTGAAACTACATTTCAAGGAATTTATTGTGTTTTTGGTCAAAGTAAGGTTAAAGCTGGAAATGCATGGGGATTTGCGATGGCATGCCATCGACTGCACATTCTAGTTGAAAATGTATTACTGGAATGCCTGGTTCGGGAATGCTTGAGCCAGGCATTCTAGTGATACATTTAAAAAAAATAGTTTTCTCTTGCCCTGCAAATAGACTTTTCTAAACACCATTGCAATTTTCGTCAACGATATTCTTTTGTTGTTATGTCTTGGTAATTTGTATCCAAGCTGATTAATTGAGTAATCACGATTATTTTTTAACACAATAATCGCACAAGCCTAGTCATAGCTGGTTCTAAGCTGGTTGCATCATGGTGCATGGTACAGATGGTTGCATCAGTGTAGTGGATTAACGCTATATAATTTAGCGATCAAACAGGAATGTGTGTATTAATGGTGATGTATATATATATATATATGTTTGTACATGTATGTCTGGTAAGTAGATGCATCCATTTCTTCCTACCATTACGAGTTGGAGTTGAAGAGATGACTATTTTTGAAAATTTACCACTGGAATGACTGGCTCAACAACCGAGCCAGTCATTCCAGTGGTAAATTTTCAAAACTATGCTTCTCTTGGTCTGCAAATGGACTATTTAATGAGAATATTGTAACTTTCTTAATCAAATTTGCAGTTTAAAAAGTTAAATGATATCACTTGTATTTCAATGATTACTGCCTCTGATTCACATCTCAGACTAGAATTAACGCTTTAATGGTCAAATTTGGTCAAGAAAATCTAACTATTTCCTTGTTGAATGTTCATCTGCAGGTAAAGAGATGAATATTTTTTAAAAATTAACACTGGAATTACTGGCTCGATTATCGAGCAAGTTATTCCAGTAGTAAATTTTCAAAAATACTCTTCTCTTTCCCTGCAGATGAACATTCCTGAAGACTATACTGCAGAGGCAGGTTTTGGCTGGCATGACCAGTAAAGTGTTAAATTTAATATAGCTATCTGTTGCAATCATGTTGTTCAGTGTTCAGCCACATTTTATGATTACCATAACAGCATCATAACACAAAATCTTGAGATGGAAACACATCATATCAATGCCATATATTTGCCAGATTTTTGTGTTTAATTATTTAACCCTTTAATGAACAAATTTTTCAAGAAAATTAAAATAATTACTTATAAAGTGTCCATTTGTGGCTTAAGCAAAGACTGTTTTTGAAAATTTACCACTGGAATGCCTGGCTCAGTTACTGAGCCAGTCATTCAAGTGGTAAATTTTCAAAAGTTTTCCTGCAAATGGACATTCCTCAAGACCATTGCGAGCCAGTCATTCAAGTGGTAAATTTTCAAAAGCTTTCCTGCAATGGACATTCCTCAAGACCATTGCAGAGGCCGGTTTTGGCTGCCTTCGACGGGAAAGGGTTAAAGTATTCACATGTTGATTACGATTAATAATAATTGTAATACATTTTATTTATTTTATTGCAGGCTGGTACATGGGCCGGTAATCTTATGATGAAGCATAAACACCCAGACTTTATTTCGGACATCTTCATCATGCTGGAGACTGTTGCTGGTGTTCTGCGTATCGGTGAGTTCATGCCCTGTTGGTGAATAACAAACAAATCATAAAAGATGAATACTTTGAAACTAATGTAACAGAAAAATAGAAAATAGATATAAAAATGTAAAAATAGAATTGTAAGCTTTAGCTATTTGGTATAAAATTTTCACACTTTAGTAAGATATCATTTAGACCATGCTAATGGCTCATTTCAAATGTCATCCTACTAATCTTCGGGGATAAATGTAAAATGGCCACTAGTTGAATATCTCTCAATACCATTTAAAAATATTTGTGCTGGTTAGATTGTTGTGATTTCCTCAATGTTATTTTCAGGTCCTAACCCGGCCTCATTCACTCTGACCCAGTTTCTTGCGTTGGACATGAAAGCCAGATGTATTGAAGCAATCACCTTGCCTCTGCTCACGGATGACTACTTTGTACGAACATTTAAGATCATGCCACGAGCTGAGGTTAGTCTCTATTTTACTCCTCGTCTGGTATATATAGGCAGATGAAGATGCAGTCAAAGTTGCAATAGAGACCACAATGGAGGAATCCAGTTTGTAGGTCAATCATATGATGTCATAATCAACTACTTCACATATAGGTTGACATCACAATCCAGTGTCACAACCCACAATCATAATTGACAGAAATAGTCCCTCTTTCACCTGGAATAGTTTGTTAAGTTGTACGAATTATATGCCTTTGCTATTTAATAAACATTATATTGAATATTTTGAAACTAATTTAACTGGGCATATAGCAGTAACAGCACCAAGTCAAATTAGTTTCAAAATATTCAACAGCTTGCCTATAAATTTTTCTGGAAATTGATGGTCATGGAGTTCAGGGTTCGATCAATCCCAATGCGGGTGAAGTGTTGGTGGAGCTAATTAACTACAGAGGGGCGTGGTATAGTTAAAACTGGATTCCTCCATTGTGGACTTCTAAGACAGGTGGTAAAAAGGTTTTCTATAATGCCTGGGTTCTGTTCGAAAGGAGAGGCAGAAAAGGACATCAAAAAGTTCTCCAAAAGAAGGTCACAATTATCTGTCCCCTAAAAGGCTTTTCCTATAACACCCGCTCTCTGTTTGAAAGGAGAAGCAGAAAATCACTGCAAAAAGCACTCCAAGAAGGCATTTTCTCTATTTAAGATAAACATGTTTTTAAATAGTGCTTTGTTCCTACAGTATCCTTTGCTCAATATAATTATGATATAATATGCCTATGGCAGCAACAGCACGCAGTCAAATTAGTTTCAAAATATTCAACAGCTTACCTTTATAGTTTTCCTTTTCCTCGCTTACCTTTATAGAAATTCATGGAGTGCAGTGATCAATCAATCCCAACCCAGGTGAAGCGTGGGTGGAGCTTATCTAAAGATGGACGGGGCATAGCTAATACTGGATTCCTCCATTACCCTCAGGGAAACAAAAATTGTGATTCTTTTCACTCCTATGAATGTTAGAATGTTTAAATTACGATTGGTGATCTTATTTCTCAGAATGCTCACGCATATGTGAATGCGGGCTTCCGGATGAGACTGGATGTTAGCAATAACTACCTCATCAAAGAATATCCCTCCATCGTGTATGGTGGGATTAATAACACATTTGTAAGTATACAATAACAATAATGATGATTATGATGATGTTTTTATTCTTTGCTGGTGGTATGTTTGCTGAGTATGTGCAGATGTCACCATTTTTATCCAACCTTAGCTCAAGAGGAGAATGGCTAATTGGCATCAGCCCAAAGATACACAAGTTTAACCCTTTCATGATGAAACCCGCCCAAACCGGCCTCTGCAGTGCTCTCGAGGAATGTCCATTTGCAGGCAAAGAGAAGATTATCTTTGACAATTATACCACTGGAATGACTGGCTCGACAACCGAGCTAGTCATTCCAGTGGTAAATTAAAAAAAATTGTCTACTCTTGGCCTGCAAATGGACATTTTAAGCAAAATGTCTTAATTTTCTTGACAAAATTTAGACATTAAAGGGTTAACCTGTTAATGCTTAAGCCTTAATGTGTTTAAAAACATGTCTGCTTTGTTGAGAAATGTCCATTTGCAGCCATTCTGGGGGTAAATTTTAAAAAATTGTCTTCTCTTGGTCTGCAGGTGGACATTTTGTATGAGAAAATTGTAATTTTCTTGATCATATTGGACCAATAATGGGTTAAAATGCCATAAAGTGTTAATGTTGTTAGCTCAAATGGGTGAGGTCATACAAAGGCAGATGGAGGGATCAGATTTGTCACTCAGGTATCTGATGTCATAATCAATGGAGACTTCCAGTTTCTCCACCAATCATATGATGTCATAATCAACTATGTGACATGTAGGATGGCATAATCAATTCTGTCATGAATGACATAGATATGTTCATCACGAATGCTTTATTGATGATGGACTAAGTATTGTTGTACCAATTGGATATCTTTACTATTTAATAAATGTTCTGTTGACTATTTTGAAACTAATTTGACTGGGCGACACAGGCAGCAACAGCACCCAGTCAAATTAGTTTCAAAAAATTTCAACAGATTACCTGTATAGTTTTTCCTGGTAATTGAGATTCAGAGAAGGCAGGGATCGATCGATCGCAACATATGGCTGGAGCTTAGCTAGAAATTGGCGAGGCATAGCTAAAATGATTCCCGCATTACGGCACTTATTAGCTTATTTAGCTAATATCATATTCAACATCATTTATGTCCACAAAACTGGACAAGTCTATCATGAAAGTGTCCGAATTGTATATTTACAATGTAATAAACAATCTGCTCAATATTTAGAAACTAATATGACTGGGAGGTGCTTTTGCCATAGATAGCAACAGCCTCCAGTCAAATTAGTTTCAAAGTATTCAACAGCTTACCTGTTATCATGAAAGTTAGGTAGATAGATATAAATAGAAATGTATCCATCAATTGAAAGTATTGATGCAATTGGTGAAAATACATTTATGCCAAGTTTTGTGAGATCAGGCGATGAATTAATCCTACCTTGGTAATGCAGATTACAGGGCTGGTACTGGGCTAATAATGGACTTATTGACCCAGTAGCAGCCGAGTAACCTGCACTATATATCATGGTAAACTTGGTAAGTACCATGTTGGTCAGAATCATGCTAGTATGCCCAGGTGTGTACTTTTATATTGATTACAGATCCATGCCACGAAGACGGAAACCTATTTGAATGGTAAAGCTCTGGGTGACCCTAATGTCTTGAAAGGTAACGTGCAATTATACAATCTCTATACCTGTTTCTTAACCCTTTAATGGTCATGATTTCTCAAGAAAATTTTAATTCTTGCCTAATGAGTCTTCATTTGCTGGTCAAGAGAAGACTATTTTTGAAATTTTACCACTATAATGACTGGCTCGATAACTGAGCTCGTCATTCCAGTGGTAATATTTCAAAAATATTTTTCTCTTGACCTACAAATGAACATTCATTCCTCAAGACCAGTGCAGAATCTGGTTTTGACAGGCTTGGCAATTGAAGGGTTAATTTCCACCTGTATTAAAGATTAAACATTGAACATTTGACCCAAAGGGGCATTTCCTATGGTAGCTACCTCCTTGTCTTACCACTGCAATGCCAAATATAAATTTTTTATCTACCACCATCATATCGGAGACAACTCATTCCACAGTTGTTAAGTCTGCCTGTCTTCCTGATTATTACCCTTATCACAATCCAATGCACTCTCTAGATAGCAATTTTGATGAAATTTGTATTTTTGATACAGCTTTGTCCCTTTAACCATTACAGACCAAGAATAACAAATTCTTTATAACATAAAGAATATTTGGTTGAATATTTTGAAATTAATTTGACTGAGAGCTGTTGCTTTTCACATCAAGAGTATACTTACCTCCCTAATACTTTTGATATTGCTAAATATCGGCTTTCACTCAATAAAACACTCAGATTAAAAACAGTTAGGTGCCCCTACTGGGCAGGGAGTCAGAGGTAGTCCGGCGGATGCTCGCCCCACCACCGCGCATGCGCCGACTACTACTTCCTCTTTGCTCATTTATTGGCAAAGGGTTACATGCGGTTTTGTGTTCTACTATACTTTTCTGCGCGTTACCTTGTTTTTTACTCTACATTTGACGATCTTTTACGTGGGAAGCATGTCGGAAAGGGAGGATTCGCCTTTAGAAGGAGCGGGATCGCTTTATCAGGTGAATTCTTTGATATGCTAGCGTGTTTTGTCCCGGTTTAATGTATTTCCGGGACTCGCGCTTACCGTGATTAGCGCCTGGTTATGTTGGTTTTTTACAACATGGTGCTTCATAGGTCTCATTTCTCTTTGTGTTTTGTCCACAGGTATCACATAGACGCTTTGATGGACGTCTCGGCACAAGAGGATATGTTTTCTCTCCACCACGGTTCCATTTCCTACTAATACTGTTAGGTTATCTAACCAAAAAATCTATGTTCAGTGAGTTGGAGGCCTGGTATAAAGGTCTTCTCACTTTGCCCTCTTGCTCCAATTCCTTCCCCTTAGGTGGAGAGAATGTAGAGGCGTACTATGGTGGAGTTCTCCGGTTCATCACGTTGGATGGTTTGTCTATACAAGTGTCAGGTATCTAATTATTGATAAACAAAAGGGGAGATAATTTCCTTTTTTGCCAATGCTAGAATTGGAAGGAGTTATCTCTGAATATCTGATTGTTGTGTACTCGAATTGCCAATTCAACGGGAATGTTCCGGTTACTTATACAATTCATTCTTGCACTTGGTGCTTGTTGCGGATCGATTAATTGGTCACGGGAGTGATGACGTCATAATCGGCCTTGGTCTTTATTAACAATTAACGTTTTGTCCATGGCTGGTTCTTCTTGATTTCGATCTTGATGATCCTGTCCCTCTCTTTTTAGTTGGTTTTGAGTTCGCTAACCTTAACTATCTTGCTCATTGTCCCTGTCCTTTGTCCTGTTTCAGAGACCTGGTTGCCCGTCCTGCGGGAGGTTTCTTAAAAGCCGCTTCGTCCCGCACTTGTGCTTCAGCTGCAGTCCCTGTGGACCGTTGCTGAAGTGCGACGTATGTAAGCTATGGGGGGGCGAATTAATGTCTGATTTTCTCGCATTGCAGGCAAGGGAGAAGGTAATGGAGGAAGAGAGGAAGAAGAAGGAAAAAGTTTGTAAGAAGGGTAAGAAGAAGGCCTCATCCGCGGTGGATATGGAGGCCTTCAGGTCCGAAATGTTGCAAGAGATGCAGAGGACAATAAAGGATCTGGTCCCAGAGTTGCTTCGCGGCATGCTCCCTGGGCCAGCTCCTTTGTTGTCCTCGGCATCTGCTTACGAGCAGGTGATCCCCGCCTCTGAATCCGGTCTCTTTAGGTCCGGTCCGGTTGTGGATTCAGAGGTGGCCCCTTTGTTGGGGGCAGTCCAAGGCCCTGGCAGCAGGCATGGCGCCGCACCGAGGGGCCGTGGACAACGGTTGTTGCTGGGACCCGCGGTCTGCTCATCAGACCCCGGGTATCCGCGCGCCGAAGGTGTCAAAGCCTCCTATGGCACCTTTCCTGGCCAGTCCGGGTTAGCTCTCTTTGCTGACCCGGAGTCTAATCTTTCTGGCCAGGAAGAAGAGGATCTCCTGCTAGGGTCGCCTTCTGAGGACGTGGCCATGGAGTACGACGTCTGTGCACCCCTCGCGGGGAATACAGGCGACGTGTTCCATGGTTCTACTCACGCAGGAGTAGATTTCACGGTCCAGAGGGTGTCCCCGGGCGGTGCTGTTGACCACGGATACCGCATACCTCGGCTTGCCGATGGTGTGGCTGGTGCTGGTCAGACCCGTGGTAGAGCGGTGTTTACCCCACGCTCTGCCACGGCGCCTGCTCCTGGTCAAGCCGCGGAATTTAGCATGCCTGCTCTCTCGGGCCCGCATGCTTTTCCAGGCTTGCCAGGGGTATCAGCTTACCCGCCGTCGACGTCAACTGCGAGTGCTCTGGAGGAAGACGAAGGCCCTCGTCTGGTAGAGCGCTCGCAGTTAGCCACGGAGGAGGATTGGTCGGACGCTTGCCAGTGGCTGGTAAGTGTTCGGCCAGATCTACCCGTGGAGCTGCCGGCTAGCCAGCGTGACCATAGGCCGTGGTTAGCTGGTAGGCCGGCGGCTACCGCTATGCCATCTCTGCCGCTGGCTGAGCATGTCGTGGACATGTTCGAAGCGGCGGAGGCGTCCATTAAGGTGAATGGACGTCTCGCGAAGGCCCCTCGCGAGGTGGCGAAGCGGTGCCGCATCGTGCCCCTGGATTACCAGCGGTACGGTGTGGTGCCGAAGCCGAGCGTTGATGATCGCGCGGCTTTGGGCGAAGATGCGCGGCCGGGCTCCCGTTCTGACACGGGAGTCTTGTGCTCGAACGCGTTGCGTTCGGCGAATGCCGCGCTGCGTGATGCGGAGGAGAGTGGGAGGGCGTCGATTGCCGCTCTGTCCCACGTCTCCCAGCTGCTACAGGGGGTGGTAGCGGCCTCCGCATCACGCCAACCAAGCCCGGTAACGGTCCAGAGAGCCATCCAGGATGGTATCAACCTGGCTCTGGACTGTTTGACGCGGGCGGTAACCAGAAGTGTCCGGGCGAGGCGCACGTTTGCACTTGACAATCTGTGCCCGTCCCAGGACCTGTATAATAGGCTGCTGCGGACGCCTATGACAGGTCCTGGTCTCTTTGGAGGTGAGGGATGCAGGCACCTCCAGGAGACGGTCACTCTGGTTAATAACCAGAGGGCGCTGCGGGAACAATTTGAGGTGCTCCGGCGGGAGCGTGTTCGCGCGGCACCCCCTGCGTATCGTCCTCTGCAGGCTCGAGGTGGTGCTGGCCAGGTCAGAGGCCAGCCACCGTCGCAACGTAGGCCTAGGCCACGGGCGATTCGGCCAGCAGCGAGGGGGGCGCAGGCTCCCCAGCCGCACCCAGCCAGACAGCCGCCCGCGCACCGTGGTGCGCGCGGCGCTGGGCGGGGCGCGCGGGGATCTGGTCGCGGTAATCGGGCCTGATGGCCTGGTTACCGCGGTGGGAACCACTCCGGTGTTTCACGCCGAGAGAACAGTGCCACTCTGGCCCTCCTTATGTCCACCTCTATCCCTAGGTGGACCGGTGGGCGGCCGTTTGGCCGCCCACTTGCCAGAGTGGAAGCGGTTGACTCAGGACCGTTTAGTCTTGCGATGGCTTTCAGTCGGGTATCGTCCCGACTGGGTGTCAGGCCCGCCATCGCGACTGTCTCTCGCGCCGATCTGGACTCCTATTCCACGGGATCCGGATCAGAGGTTGTGTATAGAGGAGGAAATAAATTCCCTCATACTAAAAGAAGCCATTCAGCCGGCACAGAGGTGCCCGGGCTTCTATTCAACCCTGTTCTTAGTAACAAAAAACACCGGAGGGTGGAGGCCGATTCTCAACCTCAAGCCATTGAACAAATTCATAGAGACGCCCAGTTTCAAGATGGAGACTGTGCGCTCGGTGTTGGCGGGGTTAGAGCGAGGAATGTGGACAGCGTCAATAGATTTGAAGGATGCTTATTTCCACATTCCCATAGAGAGGAGCTTCCGTCGCTTCCTGAGATTTGCATTTCAGGGCCGGCGGTGGGAATTCAGGGTGTTACCCTTCGGGATTTCCACGGCTCCTCGGGTCTTCACCCGTGTGGTTCTCGCGATCACTGCATACCTCCGCAGGAGAAGCATAGCAGTCCACACGTACATAGACGACTGGCTGTTGAAAGCACACACCCGGGAATCGTTGTCAGCCAATCTGGAGATTGTTTTGAAAACTCTCTCGGATTTGGGCTGGATGATCAATTTCCCGAAATCAGAGCTAACTCCATCCCAGAAGTTTGTTTACCTGGGCATGTTCTTCGATCTGGAGACGGGGTATGTGTACCCCACTCAGGAGAGGGTTCAAATACTCATCTCGGTAATCCAGTCGGTGTGCGACAGTCGTCATGTCCTGGCACGGGTTTACTTGAGAATGCTGGGTTTGATGGTTTCTTTGGAACCAGTCATTCCACAGGCCGCCTTGCGCAGGCGCCCGATCCAGTTGTTTCTCATGACACAGTGGACCCAGAGTTCAGGTTCGCTGGACTCGAACGTGTCAGTATTGGCGCCTCTGATTCACCACCTGCAATGGTGGTTGAATACAGAGAATCTCTTGCTGGGGGTTTTGCTAACCCCTCCCCACCCTCAGGTGACTGTGTATACAGATGCATCGATGGAGGGGTGGGGAGCTTGTCTGGAAGAGTCCACAGTATCAGGGCTTTGGGATCTGGATCAGTCCAAGGAACATATCAATCTACTAGAGCTAAGAGCAGTAGTCCTGGGCCTGGAACATTTCTTACAGAAAGTTCAGGGCAAGATTGTTCTAATTCGTTCAGACAACTCAACAGTAGTGACTTACATAAACCGCCAGGGCGGAACGAAGTCGCCCAGTCTCTGTATGATGACATGGAAACTGCTTTGTTGGTGCCTGGATCATGGGATCACCTTGAAAGCAGTTCATATTCCGGGGAGGTTAAATCTGCTAGCAGACTCATTGAGCCGAAGGATGAGTGTTTTACCCACGGAATGGCAACTAAATCAATGTGTGGCGGATCGTCTGTTCGACCATTGGGGGAAACCCAACATAGATTTGTTCGCGATGAAGAAGAATGCGAAGATGACGACGTACGTCTCTCCGATTCCAGACCCAAGCGCTTTCGCAACAGATGCGTTAGCTATCAGCTGGGAGGGAATGTATGCATACGCATTCCCCCCAGCAATCCTGATTCCAAAGGTGCTTCAGAAAATCAGGCAGCAGGAGTGCCAAGTGCTTCTGATCGCCCCGGATTGGCCAAGCCGATCGTGGTATACGGATCTGCTGGACCTTCTGGTCTGCAATCCGGTTCCGCTGCCTCTGATGGACAACCTTATCTTCCAGGGCAAGGCCCTTCACGACAATCCGTCAATGTTCCGATTGACTGCGTGGATGTTGTCAAGGAATCTAGAATTAAGGAGGGCTTTTCTGAGCAAGCGGCCATGTTTATGGCCAAAGCCAGGAGGGGGTCAACCTCCAGAGCATATAATTATAAAATCAACAGATTTGCAGAATGGTGCTCAAAAAGATGTATTGATCCAATGGAATCATCTATTCAGGTAGTGGCTGATTTCCTCTGTCACCTATATGATGCCTATAGCCTCAAGCCTAACTCTATTGCTGGTTATAAGTCAGCTTTAATGACTGTTATTCCTTGCTTGGCTAATAGGGGGAGTGATGAAGTAAGTACATTAAATGTATTAATTAAAGGCATGGGCAATCTAAGACCAAGGAATCCTCCACTGATTCCGTCTTGGAGTTTATCACTGGTGCTCCAGGTACTAGGTGATAAGCCTTTTGAACCACTTAGTTCCATTTCTATGAAAATGTTAACTCTTAAAACTGTATTTTTAATTGCTGCGGCCTCGGCGAGGCGTAGGAGTGAAATTCACGCCTTATCAGCCGAGGTTGACCGTTTTGTGGTTACAGGGGAAGGCCTTAAGCTTCTACCTAGGATTAATTTCTTGTCTAAAAATCAGTCATTGAAATATCCAGGTCAGCCTATTTTTTTGCCATCTTTAACTAGATATGATCCTAATTCTAAAGTATGGTGCCCCGTACGGGCGCTGCTTCGGTACAAACAGCGTACTTCGGAGTGGCGTACCGACCAGTCAGCGTTATGGTTGTCATATATTGAACCCCATGGTAGGGCGTCTAAGGACACCATTTCTAGGTGGATTGTGGAATGTATTCAATTTTGTCACAAATCCGCCACCGGGCGACAGGTTGACGTGGCCAAGGCTCACAGTGTCCGCGGTGTCGTGACATCCACTGCCCTTTTTAATGGGGTCCCTGTGGATGATATTATGTCAGTGGCTCAGTGGCACTGTGAGTCAAGTTTTACAGACCATTACCTCCGTGACACCTCTAACCCTCTCGCCTTGTCGATTTTGAAACAATAACCGCTTTATGTTTGTGAAGAGTGCCTCCGCATTGCTTATATACTTCGCCATTCAGCGACGGTGACAACCACTTGTCGGGACTGTATCATCCTTCTCTACTGGATTCATGATGACAGCTTCCTAGTACAACAAGGTCAGTCTTGTTCATGTGTTGTTCATTGTTTTGTATTGTCACGTTACCCAGTGTTATTAATATGGTGATGGTTTATGTGGGTTGTGGTTCTTTAGAGAGAGTATACGAAAATGGAGCCTTTTCGTCTCTGTCCTATAGTACTTAGCACTAGTACGAAGAGAGCGTGTAGGACATTGAGGTCATTTAATCTTCCTCCCAAGGGAGGGGGGGGAGCGCATATGACAAATCGGTCATCTCTCAGGCATCGGTTGTGTTATCCGATGGTTTATCAAATCCTGACTGTGTTTCACACAGTTTCAGACGTCATAAGTGCCTTGAACGCTTGAAAGCGTATAGGGAAGAGCTGGTCTTTTGACCTCGCCTCCCTCCCGCCAGATTCACTTTCGAATTCTGGCAATATCAAAATTATTAGGGAGGTAAGTATACTCTTGATGTGAAATAAACGAAATCTAGGATTTCTTTTTTCACGAGAGAGTTGATACTTACCTCCCTAGATACTGACCCGGCCTCTCCGCCCCACAGAGGCTCGGTCTTCAGGCTCTTGGTAGTTGCATGTGTTAGCCAATAAATGAGCCAGAGGAAGTAGTAGTCGGCGCATGCGCGGTGGTGGGGCGAGCATCCGCTGGACTACCTCTGACTCCCTGCCCAGTAGGGGCACCTAACTGTTTTTAATCTGAGTGTTTTATTGAGTGAAAGCCGATATTTAGCAATATCAAAAGTATTAGGGAGGTAAGTATCAACTCTCTCGTGAAAAAAGAAATCCTAGATTTCGTTTAGCCGGCAATAACAGATTCCAGTCAAATTAGCTTCAAAATAGATTTCCCATGCAGTTTTCTTGAAATTAAGACTTAATTGGTTTAATATCTGAAACCATGTGTATAAAATCGACCCTGCAAGTCAAGAAGTGTGTATGTGTGCGTGCATGTGTGCCTGTATTTGCATTGTTTCATATGTGTACTACAACGTAAACCTTATTGGCTTGATTTAAAAAATCAAATTCGTAGTGAGCTAGTATAAAGGACTGGATGCATTTTGGAAAACAATGTTTCTTGTAGTTGTTGCTGTCTTATCTTACAGCAACAATGTTTGGTTTATTTTTTAGTCTATGTGGGAGCACAATAAGACAATGTTTAGAAAATTAATACCAGTTATCCTATGAAAAGGAACCAAATCTAGGAATCTAAAAAATTGAGTTGTCGTAAACCAATAAAATACTAATTATGATTGTAAACAAATTTAATAGGTCAAAGGTCAAGCTTGATATACAACTTGACTTAAGAACAGAGTTAGTTTCTCAATGCCTAATATATGCAATACAGTAGCACTTGTCTTAAGTGACCACCTTATGGATCATTAACAATAGAGGAATCGCTATGGCAGCAACATCGCCCAGTCAAATTAGTTTTAAAATATTCAACAACATGTTTATTAAATAGTATAGACATACAATTCTTACAACAATGCTTAGTCCGTCATCAATTAAGCGTTTGTAATGAGCTTATCTACATAATTCATTACGTCATTGATTATTATGTTATCCTACATGTTGCATATTGATTATGATGTCATATGATTGATAGATAAACTGGAAAGGTCCTTTAATCAATATAGAGGGGGGTGTCTTAGCCCTTTGACCCTCGAATTTGTTAAAAACATTCAATTTTCTCACAGAAAATGTCCATTTGCAAACCAAGAGAAGACTATTTTTAGCTCATCTGGCCTGAAAGGTCACGTGAGCTTATGTCATGGCGGTTATCCGTCCATTGTCCGTCGTCCATCCAGTGGTCCAAACACGTCTCCTTAATGATTTGACTGATTTCAATCAAATTTGTCTGGAAGGATCCTATGCGTGTGGGTATCCTCCAGACTTTTTTCAGAATTTTGATTGATCAATTTTTTGGGTGAAAAATTTACCATAAAAATTTCAAAATGCTACTCCTCCTTAGCTACTTAACATATTTCAACCAAATTTGGATAGACTGATTCTATGGTGGTACGTTCAAGAACATATATTCAGAAAATTAATTGATTAATTTTTTGGGTGAAAATCTTAAATTTTGTAAAAAAAATTACTGGAAATTGTCAAAACGCTACTCCTCATTAACCGCTTGCCAGATTTCAACATAGTTTGGCTGGAAGGACCCTATGGGTGTATGTTTCAGATCATATATACAGAATTTTGATTGGTCAATTTTTTGGCCAAAATCTGGAATTTTATGAAAATTTAACAGATGTTTAAAATGCTACTCCTCATTAACTGCTTTGGCGATTTCAACCAGACTTGGGTGGAAGGACTGTATGATAGCAGGCATCAGAACTTGTATGCAGAATTTTGATTGGTCAATTTTCGGGTGGCCGTCTTGGATTTTCCAAAGATTTTGGTAAATCAGTTAAAAGCCTACACCTCATTAACAGCTTGGAAGATTTCAATCACACTCAGCTGGAAGGACGCTAGGTCGGTAGGCTTCAGAGCATTTATATATAATTTTGATTGATCAATTCTTTCGGTGGTCATCTTGAATTTTCTGAAAATTATCCATCATGTCTATTTTTATGCAAATGGTTCAAATGCTAATGGGTCAGGTGATCACCACTGGCCCTTGGGCCTCCTGTTTTAAATTTACCACTTGAATGACTGGCTCAGTTATCAAGCCAGTCATCCCAGCGGTAAATCATAAAAAATAGTCTTCTCTTGGCCTGCAAATAGACTTCTCAAGACCACTGCTGAAGCTGTTTTTGGCTGATATGAGTGTTAGAGGGTTAATACAAGTGACTCGTTACAGGACATGTAGGATATGAATTTTGTAGCCAATAGTTGTTGGTTCATTAAGACAGCTTGCCTAGCAACCATCTGTCTTATAGAACCACCATGGATTGGCTCCGAAAGGCAGGCATTCTCTTTAGCAGTTTTGACTGTAATCAGGTATTTGTCTTCAGGTGCGCTGGCAGTGTTAAATGAAGAGATTGTTCCTGATGATGTAGTGCTGCAGGCTAGTGAAGCTTACAGAAAGTCACTGGCTCTATCACTCTTCTATAAGGTATCAAGGTTTTATGTATTAAGTAATTCTGTTTTATATATCGTTAAACACTTTAATTGTCAAGCCAGTCGAAAATGGCTTTTACCGTGGTGTTGAGATATATCCATTTGCTCATCAAGGTGTTATGTTTGAAAATGTAGTGATAACTGAGCCAGTCATTCCAGTGGTAAGTTGTGAAAAATACTCAACCAGCAAATAAATACACTAAGCAAAAATGTTCTTGACCAATGTTGAGCATTAAAGTGTCAAGCGAAATTTACATATGTTAGGGCAATACATAGAGTTGTCAATGATATACATACAGAAAGATTATGTCAGTACTTTGTGTTTTTAATATCCTTACAGGGTTAAATAACTGTATATTGATGCTTTAACTCTCAAGCCGGCCAAAAATGCCTTCTGTAGTCGTCTTGGAAAATGTCTATTTGCTGACCAAGAGAAGACAATTTTTGGAAATTTATCGCTGGAATGACTGGCTCAATAACTGAGCCAGTCATTCCAGTGCTAAATTTTCAAAAATGTTTTATCTTGGTCAGCAAATAGACATATTTTATGAGAAAATTGGAATTTTCTTGAACAAATTTAAGGGTCAAAGGGTTAAGTTACTAACTTACTGCGTTTTACCCTTTTTACCCCATAAGGGGGAGAGGGCATTGTAATCAGGTCTGCCATTAAAATTTGATTAAGACACATTTTTTTTGGTCATATTACAGGAAGGGGTTGCGTCCTACAATCGAGTACATTCTTTGAGCAAATTTTTTTGGTCAAGTTTCGTAAAAAAAAAAAAAAATGATAGCATGAAAATTGAACTCATTTTCACACGGTACAAATTCTCGCCACCTTACGACTTACATCTATGTTTAATGTATACCTCAAAACACCATCGCAGAAGTGAAATTATTAAATTGGAGTGCCTAAATATTGTGTATCCATTAATAAAGATCATTTATTACATCAAAATTAATCCTTGATTTGACATAAAATGGCATCGAGAAAAGATATAAATCATGTGATTCACCTCCAATCACAAAGGATTGTTTTTAATTAGAGCGAGTACTCGGATAAAAACATAAGAAGCGCTTTATCTCATTTTAATTCCCGGCCTTTCAAGTAATTTTTGTCGTACATCTTGATTCCATTTTGTATCATTTAATGTTGGTCAGCATTACAAAATTAATGCGCAATGCGAGAGTAAACACTGTTCTATTATTAATTTTTACTGAAGAGAAATATTATTTCTATGCTCTGTTTGGATAAATTCTCCTGTACAAGCCAATGAAAATAGAGAATGGCAGATATTAGAAGAAATCTAGTAAACACAACTGCTGATCTTACCACATTCCTAATGTCACGTGATTTTCATATTTTCTAAGAGACATTTTATGTCAAAAGTAGCATTGATTTTGATGCCATAAATGATCTTTATTGATTATACACAATATTTAGGTGGTCCCTTTAATGATTTCACTTCCACGATGATATTTTTGAGGCGTACATTAAGCATAGTGGTATGGCGGTAAGCATGTGTACGGAAATTGCTTTAAATTTTTGTGGTAGATTCCATATGAGTTTTAAACATTTTAGAGAAAGGATTTAAATTTCTCTATGCCTCCTTTCTATGAGTATACGGATTTTTGGGGAGGGTTTGGGGCAAAATTTAGCCTGCGTCTCATACAAGCTAGCGTCCTTTCCTCGAATAAAAATGGTATCTGTGTGCATGCGTTTGTGCATGTGTGCGTGCATGTCTCTGTCTGTGTATCTGGAGCTGTATCTCAAATGCTACCTATCCAATTTAGCTCAAACTTTAACGCAACACAGGAAGTTGCGGTGCAAGGGTATTTCCAGACTTTGGCCATGATCCAGATAAAAGAACCTGGATCCAGATTTGATCAAATTTAGGATCTGTGAATATCTCGGAAACTGCTGATCTGATTTGGCTCTAATCTTAATGCATGAAAGGGTGTAGCCATATGCTAGGATTCAACAACGTTGGGCCTTATCCGAAAAACTCTAGCCAATTTTACATGTAGTCTTTGTTACTAATGTGGATACTGAAACCTTCAATATATTGATGATTGTCCAGGCTCTAAAATTTGAGACGTTTCCACCCAGGTAACTGATAGAGACTACCATTTCATCAGTAAAGTTACATGACTCTATCTCAATTTCATTTCAATCATAGAGAAAAGCACTTAGGTGGCAATAGCTTCCAGTTAAATCATTCTCAAAATATTCAACAGAATAGTTATTTCATACCGGAATAAATTCTTATATCTGGTGTTGGTACTTTTGACAGAGCCTATGTAGTCTAATTACATGTTGTTTTGATTGCATCTTTGTTTAGCTACTTAGTATTATGATGAATGAAGAATTGTTCTTGGCTATTTATATGCGGCTTAACCCTTAGCACTTTGAGCCAATAGCAAAGAATCTGGTGTACAGTACAGCTCAGAGTTAACTTAGAGTATGAACGGGTCTGAAATGTGTGCATGATGCGTTGAAGGCCCATTTCCAGTGCATCGGTTTCAAAAACACAATGCATTCACAACGCATCTAGTTAATTTTTTTGATGCATTTAAATTAATAAATATATGCATTGAGAACGAGCATTAAATGCGTAAATAGGCAAGTTTGAACTCGTTTGATGTCTCCCAGAGATAGTGCCAAATGCATTGTTAAAAGCAAAACGGGACGGCCGCCAAATTTTAAATGCGTGTAAAAGATTCATATGTGCATTGCGTAATACCCGACGTACATACCAACTTCACAGCTCCAATTACCCGGGATCCAATCAAACTTAGCGGTACATTACATTTTCTAGAAGGGGCAAAGGTAAATATGAGAAAGTTTTCCTAAAAAAGACAGCGGGACATAATATTAAAAAGCAGAATTATAAATATTACGAAACACAAAATCATGATTCCCGGTTGAGAATTCATGTAACGATGCGCCCTTGAACGTTTTGCGCCCCTGAACGGTTTGCATCTCGTTCAAGAATCGTAAGCATCGGTTTATTTCGCATTTAACTTTTATAAACATCCAGCGCAGCGAAACATGTCGACTGGCGAGATTTGACATCGGTTAATCATAGTGAAAATTGTCCGTAAGCACCTTCATTATCACTTCTATGCATCACCTGTGTTCGCGATGAACAGACAGCGAATAAACGCAAAATTATGGATTAAAGATGTCAAAATATAGCTTATGTGTACCAATGCTCGACTAATGTAGATGCTTTTTATTAAAACATTCAAGGGTCCACCGCATCATAGGCCTTGCCTTTGGTGGATGCCTGTATTTAATTGTTGAATTATTTACCGATATGGAAATAAAGAATCTTGAATCTTGCAGATGGTGTGGATTTTATTGATAGTATGACGCACAAATTAGCAGATTCGTGTCCGCTACCGCAATGTCCCCATCGGTGCTCTATACAATAAAAGACTTGTTCAGGGCTAGTTATGAAATACTATGCGCCCCTAAAGCTGTAACATTTACCGATATCTCATTGGCTTTTCGTGGAAATAAAACGCCCGTAGTGATTTAATGAGTTTCTTTTTGTGACATTCGGTAGGTTTCTGATTCACTATATTGCACTGTAAAGTAGCCGAGTATAACACATTGTTGTTGCCTCACTTGGGAACCAGGCCAAGGAAATGAGCAATCGCCGCACCCCCCCCCCCCCTCTACATAGCAATAACATAGCTAAATGATAAATAGTGTCTTAATAAACCCGTGAACGTTAACATAAATAGTCAGGGAGCTAATTTCACTATATTTCATGAACCAGACATTGTTTAATTTATTAATTTAAAAGTCAAAGTGGGCGTTAAGATATTGCTTTATTGCTTTTAAAAGCGGCACCGCGAATACGTGTACATTTTGCGTTCCGCCATTGTTGATCGTGAGTCGCTCAGAGACTGGTTAAAATAAATCACGTCATCAATTCATTATGAATGACGAGACACGTGATCAAAATTTTACTACGATAGTAATTTCCATTCATTCATAATGACGTCAGATGTCCAGCAAGCCAATCAAATTATGGCTACGCTTTTCCGAGAATCTACGACTGCACATAATTATCGATCGCCGAAACAATCGCGCGAGGCATTTCTCATTAGTGGTGAATTTAGGCAGTGAATAAGTAACCGGGTTCATTTTGTTCTGTAAGAATGGAATGTTTACGTTACAAGGCAGCTGTATCGGAACTGATAATGCGACATGCTGCTAATTATTCAACATTGAATGAGGCCTCCCCCTAAAATCAAGACAGGAATTTCGCGAAAATTTACGGTACCCTGGAAAAATATAATTGCATAATGTGTGTATGTACGAGTACTCAGTTGCCCTTCTTGGTCAACTCGCATAATGTCGTTATACCAGCGTGGCGTAATTATGAACGTGTTTCACGTTATCAGATTTCAAACGACTTGTCTAGCCAATATCATAAATGCATTGTGTAATAAGTTCTGACGTGTTGTCAAACTGTTTCCAACCCATTCGTTTTACTTTCACACCACATTGTTTTACCGTTCACAACGGGAGAGTGATGCATCCATTATTCTAAAATAGACCCGCTATGTACGCGTCATGCACGCGTTGCAGACGCATTCTATGTTAAGTTAACTCTGAGGTGTACTGTACATTTCTCAACAATTTTGATGGACGATGTCATCGACAGCACCATCTTTTTTCCACCAAATTTGTTGAACAATATACATCAGTTCATCTTTTAATTTAATGTGAAATTTAAAAAATCTGACAGCAGTGTGCTAAGGGTTAAATCTCCAAATGAATTTCCATTCACCCCAAATTATATATCTGTTTTGATGATGAACTATTTAGCATGAATGACTCCATTTGTACTCATTCTGCATTTTGTATCAGGAAATGTCTGTTTTAAAGATGTTGCTGGCAAATAAGTTATTTTTTATGTTTCTAGGATGGCTATGGACAGATTTTGTTTAGCAATTTTTAGTTCACGTGTGTGTGTCAGTACAGTTGCCTAACTAATCTGATGTCAGCCAAAAATTGAAAAATCGTGTTTTTGTTGAACCTTGCACAAAGGTGATGATGGCTTGATTTAATGATCTGAATGTCATCCTTGCATCCGAGAATAGAGGAATCCATTTCTAGCTATGTTCCGCCCATTTCTAGCTAAGCTCCGCCCACATTTTACGCATGTTAGGATCGTTATATCCGAGAATCCTAATTTCAAGGACTATACAGCAAAGCTGTTGAATATTTTGAAAGTAATTTAACTGGGTGCTGTTGCTTGGCAGCAACAACTCCCAGTCAAATTACTTTCAAAATATTCAACAAAATGTTTATTAACACTTATGACTCTGATGTCAATATTCTATTTTTAACTGTGTCAATAGCAAACAAACAGGTGTACATTTTTCAACAAATTTGGTGGACGATGTTACTGTCCATGACAACAACATCTTCCACCAAATGTGTAGAAATTGAACACCAGTTCATCTTTTAATTTAATTTGAGAATTTAATATTTTAACAACAAAGTGGTAAGGTTAAAGGTGCCATATTCACAGCAAAATGACTGAAAATAAAATTGTTTAAATTGTATACTTTTAGAGGCTTAAACTGTTTGCCTAGTTGTAATGAAATGAAATAAATCCTAACATATCATCTTTTCATTATGTATAAATTAATATAAATTTTTAGGTTGTGAATTTGAATTAGGCACTCAAGTCTTTATTTCAATTTTACAACTTAAAAATTTATATTAATTTGTATGGAATCAAATCTTCATATGATACGGTTAATTCCGTTTCATTACATTTAACACACACACAACTGAACTCATAATGCTAGTTTTCAAAAACTTTATTTTGACAAATTATCATTTGGCAAATTTACATAAGAGGCAACATCTGCTCTTATGTTTTGGGTTACATTAGCAACCTGCAGCTTCAAAGCATCCACTGTCACGATTAAGGTTGTCTGATAGCCTTTGCCTCCTGAAGCAATGCCTGGGCATTAATCCTGAAGAAGATTGTTAGAGACCCCCCTATCACGACAGTGGATGCTTCCGAGCAACAGTATCATTGTCTGTGAACAGTAATTCAGGTATATAATACCATTGTTATATATTGATATCTAACGTATCTTATTTACACTTTTGGAGGATAACCACTCAACACGTCTAGTGTTGAATGCATTGGTGTAGACAAGTTAAGCTTGCCGTGCTTGATCGTATCCCCTCAGCTACAGAGGATGATTGGGATAACACTCGTTATCCAGCTTGTGCGTGATATAATATGCTTGTCAGCTCAACACGTCTAGTGCTGGATGCATTGGTGTAGACAAGATAAGCTTGTCGCGCTTGGTGGTGTCCCCTTAGCTACCGAGAATCATTGAGCTAACACCAGTTATCCTGATTGCGCGTCACTGGAATCGCTCATTGACTCAACACGGCTAGTGCTGAATGCATAGGCGTAGGCAACATTATGTCTGACGTCCGTACTTATTGTGTCACAATACTTGCTTTTCTCATTCTATTTCAGGTTGGAGGCCAAGTTACAAATATTTTTTGAACAATTTAGAGCATCGAGAAACTTCGACTGCTGCATATGAAACTTAGACAAAGAATGAAACTTGTGCCTGCTATGGCAGAGCTAATTGCATTGCATTACCTCAGCCTCTGGAATTTTATAATAACGCATTGATTGGATGTTAACTGGTCATGTGCTTCTTGCATAGTAGTGGTCTGATCGAGCAGACATTCAACTTCCTAATAAGGCAATATTGTGTAGAGCATTATGCATAAGCATCATTCCATTGGAATGTTGCTTTAAAACTGAACCTGGTACCCTGCATCATTCTGTGATTGTTAGTGCATGAACCGCTTGTCTTACAAGGGAGGTAACTCTGAATGCTTTACTGGCTGGCAGGATGAGTTATCTGTGTGTCTGCTAACTATGTTTAATAGATGTAACTAGTAAACAACAACTAGTCACACAATTTAAGCCTCTAAAAGTATACAATTTTAACCATTTTATTTTCAAGCATTCTGGTGTGAATACGTACCTTTAAATAACAAATCCACCAAGACACAATCAACCTTTCTGGGTTTAGCTATGCCGTTCCCCCCCCCCCCCCCCCCCCCCCCATCTCTAGCTAAGCTCCACCCACACCTCGCTCGTGTTGGGATCGATCGATCGATCCATGAACTCCCTTACTATTAATTTCCAGAAAGCTATACAGGTAAGGCACTGAATATTTTGAAACCAATTTGACTGGGTGCTGTTGTATAGCAACAAGAGCGCCCAGTCAAATTATTTTAAAAATATTCAACAGAATGTTTATTAAATAGTAAAGACATAGAATTCTTACAACAACGCTTAGTACATCATCAATTAATCATTTGTGATGAACTTAGCTGCATCATTCATGACGTCATTGATTTTGATGTCAGCTTACATGTCACGTAGTTGATTATGATGTAATATGATTGACTGAGAAACTGGAATCATCCATTGATTATGATGTCATATACTGACATGTAAGTGACAGATCGGACCCTTCCATTGCCACTGGAATGACTGACATGATGACTGCATCAGTCATTCAAAAGGTTTTCAAAAATATGTGTAACTCGGCCTGAAATATGCATTCTCTATAAGAAAACTAACATTCTTTTTACTAATTCTGACCATTAACCCTTTAATACTCAAGCCGACCAAAAATGTCTTCTGCACTGGTCTTGAGAAATGTCCATTTGCAGACAAACAGAAGACTATTTTTTTTTAATTTACCACTGCAATGACTGGCTCAATTACAGAGCCTGTCATTCCAATGATAAATTTTCAAAATTAGTCTTCTCGTGATCTTCAAATTGACATTTTCTATGAGAAAACTAAAATTTTCTTGAAGAAGATGTCCATTTGAATGGTTAAAGGAAATAATTTCTTGCAGTATGTCCTGTCAGTTTGTCCAAAGAGTGTTGCAGCACGCTATGTGTCGGGTGGAGACAATCTGTTGCGTCCTGTGTCATCTGGTCAGCAGACCTATGAGACTAAACCAAAAGAATGGCCTCTGACGGAACCAATCTCTAAGCTTGAGGCAGCTGTTCAGGTAAAGTATTACTCATGCCACCGATAACCACTACAAGTGTTGTGGTTGCTGCTTTCTGTCTGTCTGTCATGCCGTGTGCCTGTATGTATGTCTGTCTATTTATCCGCAAAATATCTACTGAATGCAAGAATGTAGATTCGACACAGTTTAACTCATCCATTGCTATAGAGGTTGGCTAGAAAAAACAGTTACTGGTCAACTTGTCAAATATCCAGGTCACTGGTCACTAACACTAAGTACGTACAGAAATACACATTTTCTGTCATAACTCTAGAATGCAAGGTGTTAGACTCACCAGACATGTCACACCCCTTCATGTTGTGACTGCTTCCGCTTGCTTTGAGGTTGCAGACAAATACCTAGGTCATGGGGTGACTAAGTATATTGGCAAAATAGAACATAAATGTGTGAGTCAGCGCCTCTGCAGAGTGCAGTCTAGTTTCAAATGCAATGCATTTTTACTCGGAATACTTTGCAACATGGCAAGTCAATATGGCAGTACTGAAAACAATTTACTTAAATGTCATCTCCAAATATTTACCTGTTTACTATTTTTGGAATGAAGTATACTCCGTATACTGGGAGGAGGCATCACACTTACATCAGGTTAAAGGTCAAGGTCATTGCTGCTTTACCAAAACATTTATGTGCAAACGCTTATCAAACTCAATAAGTTAACCATTTAATGGTCATGCGTACCAAAACCAGCCCCCCCCCCCCCCCCCGCAGTTCTCTTGATAAATGTATTTTTTGAAAAATTGGCTAAATAACTGAGCCAGTCATTTCAGTGATAAATTCTCAAAATGGTCTTCTGTTGCGCCTGTAAATCGTCATTCACTAACCAGAAATATAGATTTTCTTGATCATTAAAAAGTTAATTTTAACCCTTTAAGACTTGTACTCCTAGTGTTTCTATTTCAGGACAACAATACAAGAAAGCTGTTGAATATTTTGAAACTAATTAGACTGGAACATGTTGTTGTCATAGGCACCAACAGCTTCTAGTCAAATTAGTTTTACAATATTCAACAGAATAGGCCTTCCATCATAAAGAGTTTGTCATTTTTGGTCTGTAATGGTTAAAATGTTAAGGGTTATCATCTTTAAATTATGTTCTTATTTTCAGACAACTGGTGAAGCTGAGTACATCATGGACATAAGAGAGCAACATGGTGAGCTGTTTGCTGCATTCGTTGTCACCTCTGAGGCTAATGCCACGATTGACAAGGTTGACCCTTCACCTGCTCTGGTAAGATAGTCTCATTCTCATTGTAATCCTCCTACTCCGCGCAACCATCCAAAATATGGCGGAGCTCGTAGATGGAGCACTTATGTCCATTTTGAAAATGCTGATGTTGAAGGGTGTTGCTACTGAGTACTTGTCAATCATTGCTATGTAACTGTTGGTCAAGATACTTAAAAAAAATATCCAATTTTATGTAATACAAATAAATTAATTAATTAATAAATAAATATAAAAAATGAATTGTCAAATTACTGCCTTGCTTTTCATCTGTAACATTATTTGCATGCATTTCTTTCAGGCTATGCCTGGAGTACTGAAGTTTATCAGTTTTCTTGACATTCCTAAAGAAGGTGTGAATAACTTCTATCCTCCGCCGTATAACAAAGAGGAGGTGAGAGATCACTATTGCTATCTAATAATCTGTAGGCCTTCCATTCATCCTACTTTTATTAATTTTTGCACATTGTCCCTACTTTTCCCTTCCACTTCCACAATTGATCCCTGAACTCACTGACTATCAATTTCCAGAAAACTATACATGTACAGGTAAGCTGTTGATATTTTGAAATTAATTTTAATAGGTGCTGTTGCTGCTGCCATAGCAGCTGAGTGCCTAGTCAAATTATTTTCAAAATATTCAACATCATGTTTATTACATAGGAAAGACATACAATTCGTACAACAATGCTTAGTCTGTCATCAATTAAATGTTCATGACGAACTTATCTACGTCATTCATGATGTAATTAATTATGACATCATCCTACATGTCATTTAGCCGCTTATGACATCATATGATTGATGGATAAACCAGAATCCTTCATTCCAATAGGCATACAAAGAGGGGCTGGGGGTGGCTGGGTGGAGCTTACCTAGAAATGGGGGTGACATAGCATGAAATGGATCCCTCTGTTGCTTGATTTGTCTGAATCTTCAGGCTATATTGATTAGTATAGCTCCTCAGAGGATTCTACCAAACATAACTAGCTTCTACCATTAAGCATAGCCACCATATCCTTATTTAGATATAAATGATCCATTATTTGTATTCCTTATTTTCAAACACTTAGAATTGAATATTTGTATATTGTTGCTATCATTTGATGTGACAGTACTTTGTTACAGGTGTTCTGTAGTGGTCAAGTGGAGTATGCTGGCCAGGCTGTAGGGCTCATTATTGCTGGTAATTATTCATCTGTTTGTTAAGGACTTTGTAAAAATAAATATAGTTTCATTGTTGAATATATGGAGATATTTCAATGTTGAAAAAATAGGCAAATGTTGGCTAACTAAAGTGCTAAATGAAAAGATGCTTATAAGAGGGTAACAGGTTTTGCATTAAAATTAAAATAATGCATTTGATAAAGTCACCGCTTGTGAGTGCCTGATCTACAGCTCTTCTGAGTGCTGCATAATTTATTAGCTCACCTGGCCAAACGAGCTTATGCCATTGCGACTGTCCATCATCTGTCCGGGGTCCGTCCGTCCATCAACTTTCCTTTAAATGACTTCTCATGAACCACTCGGCCGATTTCAATTATATTTAGCAGGAAGTATCCTTATGGCATAGGGATCCAAGTTTGTTCAAAGGAAGCTGGTGGCCATCTTGGATTTTGGCCGATTTTAGGAAATGTCTAAAAATCGTCTTCTCCGAACCCGCTTGGTGGATCGATTCAAAACTCACGCAATATCATATACGTAGGGAAAGAGCTGAACCAAGTTTGTTCGAAGGAACTTGATTGGCCAAATGGTTAGGTGGCCATCTTGGATGACCTAGTTTTCGTGAAAACGACTTCTTCGGCAGAACCGCTGAACGGATTGGGCTGATATGATTATGGACTAAGGGCCATTAAAGTTTGTTCATGAGAAGTTGATAGGTAAAAAACATGGCCACCGTAGACCAATCAGATTTTAGCGCGTTTGGCTGCCATATTCAATTTTTTTATTTGGTGGATTTTGAAGCCGAAATTGGTTTTCTTAACTCAGCTTACTTGTCAGTCAGCTGTCGTATAGCTATGACCCCGTCCATCTTCTGTATGTTCGTCCATCCATCTGTCTGTCCATCACCAACAATGGCGACTCATTTTGTTATTTCTTGACGGATTGACACCAAACTTGGTCACAATGTTAATGTCGGCATCTAATATCTGTGTTGTGAAACTGATAGGACATCATATGCCAGAGTTATCCCCTCTTAAATATTTGCAGTCTCACTTTCATAGGGGAGATACAGGTTTGTTCCCACCGTCCACTGATTTATCACCATGTCAGATTTTATTGCCAAAGTAGATTAAGCTCCAATTAACAGATTAACCTTTCCAGTACTGCCTAAATATGTGCTCTGACATCTATGCTCTTAAAAATATTTTGGAATGTATTGGATTGAAAGTTGTTGCTGCCTTAGGCAGCAATGAAAGTTGTTGCTGCCTAAGGCAGCAATGACTTTCAGTCAAATTATTTTCTAAATCAACTCCAGCTCACCCTACCCTGCTGCTAACTTGGTGATTCAGCCAGATGCGCATGTGGTAAATGGATTGTGTGGTCGTGGGGAATAACCTGCTATAAATCCCACCTACCTGCATTTAGAGACCATTTTCTTCAATTGTATTTAAACCTAGTAACCGTCTGACTGATGAGTTTTTGCAGATGACATATTCCAACGGTTATATCAGTGAACCTGATAAATATTTTGAAAACAATTGGACTGAAAGTTGTTGGTGGCTAAGCTGCCAGCAACTTTCAGTCCAATTTTTTTCAAAATATTCAACAAGTCAAGAGCTTTTGAAAATTGAAATTATTGGTTTCACTGGCTTGCAGCAGTGAGACAGTTAAGAAACCAGCTGTTGTTAGCACTGATATCATCTATTTTCGCTTAAACATTGTTCAAAATCACTAATGCAAAAAAACAGTCCAGAGATGTCTCGAAAACTAAACCATTTGACTGAAAGTCATTGGAAGTGATACCGATGGATGTAAAACTTAAGTAAGATTAGTTGAAATGCCAATGTTCAGGGTAGCAATGCAGGCCCATTGGGCCTCTTGTTATTGAGGGTGACATAATTCAGACATTTCTATGTTAGCGACTTATATAGCGTGGTTTTTAGGGCTGATGTGATGCCAAGGACTATAATTTAACCCTTACCACTCTGGTGTCAAAAAATTTAATTTTTCTATGACAGCAACATCTTCCACCAAAATTGTTTAAAAATGTACACCAGTTTCTTTGATATTGACTCCGTAAAAGATATAATATTGACATCAGAGTGGTAATGGTTAGGCACATGAGATTTGGGCACCAGCAGTAATGATATACACAGATCAAATACGAGTCCATGTACATAACTTACTTTATATAGACTATAGTAGTAAATCTAGATCTAGTCAAATTCCATCTGTTATAATAAACAGACAGCAGCCCATTTTGGCACAAATATTTTTAAAATCTAGATCCTGCAAGTTTTTGTAAACTAGTAAACCACTCTAAAGCTTTGCTGGTTCCATAAGACAAACGTACTGATATTGCAATGTAGCGCCTAGATGTTCTCTGACAGCTATTAACAGGAGGGCACATAATGAGAAAGCTGTGCTGTTTTGAATTAGTACTTCATGAATTATCAGCAGGCATCATTATTATGCTATTATAACAAGTACATTACCGTATTTAGAATAATGTACTTGTTATAATAGCTGTTATTCACTGCACAATAAAAAGATAGGTAAAAATGTATATTTAAAGAACAACTCAGATATGTATAAAATGTATATTTGTATTAGCGGCATCGAAAAAGAATTGTGAATAATAGTGTAGTGTGATACGCTATCTAGCTGTAATATAAGTGGCTTTGTCAGAAGTGTCAGAAACTTGACTCGCATACTGATCCAGTGACAGACAGACAGACAGATTTATGCTCGTTGAAGAAAGTGGTGTCCACATAAATGCAGACATTTTGATGACATTAACATAAGAATATATTTTTAAATACTAATTACAAATAACCCTCAAAAGCAGCTTACTCTATACATTTGAGAATATGAATTTATTTGCTGAGAACAAGAAATTTGGTCAGGAAGAAGGAGTGATTGTAGCTGCAGAATGTTTTCAAACTACGTACTGCAGCCGCAGAACATGGTATGTATCCTCATAATCATATATGGAAGCACAAGTTCATGTATTTTGTATATAGTTGAACTATATATTACTATTTACTTCAAAGTAAAGAATAAGGTGTAGTTCATGTCATAATTAATTCTAATTCTTATTTTTGTAGAGAACTCTGTACTTGCTACTATGGCAGCCATGATGGTGATTGTGACATACACTAACATCAAGCCACCAATCCTGACAATCCCTGATGCAATTGCCAAGAAATCATTCTTTCCTAAACCGACGGACGACATTATCGTTGGAAATGCAGAACGTAATTTATTGGCTCTCACATTTACCCCTTTCACTGATGTAGTCCCCTTTGTCAATTTCAAAGCAACTATACAAGAAATCTGTTGAATATTTTGAAATTAATTTGCCTGGGAGTCATTGCAGCAATGGCTTCCAGTCAAATTATTTTCAAAATAATCAACAGCCTTTGCATATTTTACTTTTGAGATTTGTTTGTCAGAAATTCATCAGTGAAGGTGTTAAATTGCTTGTCCTACTTTCACCTGTACAGTCACTCTATGGACCAGCTATAAGTGGTTACTGAAGACAGGTGGTCCCTTAATGCAAGTCATTATCTAGGGTATATAAAGTTTGTGGCCAAATTATAGTGGTTGATTAATTCTTTATGGTGAAGCAGGCCAAAACCGGCATCTGTAGTGGTCTTTGGAAATGCCCATTTCACTTCAAGAGTATACTTACCTCCCTAATACTTTTGATATTGCTAAATATTGGCTTTCACTCAATAAACACTCAGATTTAAAACAGTTAGGTGCCCCTACTGGGCAGGGAGTCAGAGCGTAGTCTGGCGGATGCCAGCCCCACCACCGCGCATGCGCAGACTAGCACTTCCTCTTTGCTAGATTATTGGCAAAGAGAACACACATGTTTTTCAGTCATAAGCTTTTCTTGCTCATTAACGTTTTTATTGGTGTTATTTTGGAAGTGATAAGACCTGATTTGGATGGCGGGAGGATACACTTCGCCACCGGAGGACGTTGGACCTTTAAATCAGGTGACTTCTAGTAAAATTAGCGAGTTTTCTTCCCGGTGTATTGTGTTTCCGGGACTCGCGTTTACCGTGATAAGCGCCTTAGTTAGTTGGTTTAGGTCAACTCGGTGCTACCTAGGACTAATTTCTCTTTCTGTTTCTGTCCACAGGTCTGTATGACGCTAGGTTGTGACGTCACAGTACCAGAGAATTAGTATTCTCTCCACCATGGTTCCATTTCCTACTAACACTGTTAGGTTATCTAACCAAATGAAAATTATGTCCAGTGAGTTGGAGGCCTGGTATAAAGGTCTTCTCACTTTGCCCTCTTGATCCAATTCCTTCCCCATGAGGTGGAGAGAGTTAAGAGGCGTGCAGATGGTGGAGTTTCCGGTTCGTCACGTTGGATGGTTTGTCTATACAAAGTGTCAGGTATCTAGTTATTGATAATGTGGTGATGTTAATTATTGTAAACAATCAAAGGGAGATAATTAACATTTTTGCCAGTCAAGAGTTATCTATATGTATCTGATGGTTGTGTAGTCAACTTATCCATTCAGCATACAATTCGTCTTTGCACTTGGATGTTTTGTTGGGATCGAATTTTTCCTGTCACGGGATTAATGACGTCATAATCAGCTGGCTATGTATTTATTAGCAATTCAAGCGCTATGCTGGTTTTTGATGTATATTGATCTTTATGATCGTTTTCCTTCTCCTTGAGTTGGATTGAGTTTCTAAGCTTAACTAGTTGCTCATACTCCTTGTCCTTTGCCCTGTTTCAGGGACCGGGTTGCGCGTCCTGTGGACGTTTTATGCATGTAAAGTTCTGGCCGCATCTGTGTTATCGATGTAGCCCTTGTGGTCCATTGATTAATTGTGACATATGTAAGCACTGGGGGGGCGAGTTAATGTCCGAATTCTTGTGCTGCTTACAGGCGACGGACAAGGTGGTAGAGGAGAAGAGGAAGAAGAAGCGGAAACGAGAGGTTGTAAGTAGGAAGGGTAAGGGGAAGGTCTCGTCCGCGGTGGATATGGAGACCTTCCGGACCGAGATGTTGGGAGAGATGAAGAGGACAATAAAAGATTTGGTTCCAGGGTTGCTTCGTGGCATGCTTCCTGGACCGGATCCTTTATTGTCCTCGTCATCGGCTTCGGAGCAGGTAATCCCCGCCTCTGGATCGATTTTCCTTAGTCCGCTTCCGTTGTCCGACGATTCAGAGGTGGCCCCATTAGAGGGGGCGTTCCACGGCCCTGGCAGCAGGCTTATTGCCGCGCCGATAGGGGACCGTGGACGGTTGTCGCTGGAACCCGCTGGCTGCTTATCAGTCCAGGGGTATCCGCACGCCGCGGTGGCCAGTACCTCCTATGGCACCGTTCCTGGTCAGCCCGGGTTAGCTCTCTTTGCTGACCCGGGGTCTAATCTTTCTGACCAGGGTGATGAGGATTACCTGCTAGGGTCGCCGTCTGACGACGTGGACATGGATGAAGACGTTTGTGCACCCCTCGCGGGGAATACAGGCGCTTTTTTCCACGGTATTACTCACCCTGGAGTAAGGTCCGCGGTTCAGGTGGTGGCCCAGGGCGCTGCTGATGGCCAGCGGTACCGCATACCTCGGCTTGCCGAGAGTGTAGCTGGTGCTGGCCGGGCCCGTGGTAGGGCTATATATACCCCGCGCTCTACCGCGGTGCCTGCTCCTGGTCAAACCAGTGATATTCTCATGCCGGTGCTGTCAGGCCCGCATGTTTTCCCTGGCTTGCCAGGTGTATCAGCGTACCCGCCGTCAAGCTCTACTGCTTGCGCTCAGGAGGAAGACGAAGGACCCCGTCTTGTAGAGCGCTCGCAGTTAGCCACGGAGGAGGATTGGTATGACGCTTGCCAGTGGTTGGTGAGCGTTAGGCCTGATCTGCCCGTGGAGCAGTCGGCTAGCCACCGTGTTCACACGCCGTGGTTAGCTGGGAAACCAACTGCTAACGCTATGCCTTCTCTGCCGCTGGCGGAGCATGTCGTTGACATGTTCAAGGCGGCGGAGGCGTCCATTAACACGAGTGGACGTCTCGCGAAGGCCCCTCGCGAGGTGGCCAGGCGTTGTCGCATCGTGCCCCTGGACTACCAGCGGTACGGTGTGGTACCCAAGCCCAGCGTGGATGACCGCGCGGCTTTGGGTGAGGATACGCGGCCAGGCTCCCGTTCTGACGCGGGGGTCTTGTGCGCGAACGCGTTGCGTTCGGCGAATACCGCGTTGCGTGATGCGGAGGAGAGTGGGAGGGCTTCGATTGCCGCTCTGTCCCACGTCTCCCAGCTGTTACAGGGGGTAGTAACGGCATCCGCATCGCGCCAGCCAGGCCCGCTCGCGGTCCAGCGAACCATCCAGGATGGTATTAACCTGGCGCTGGACTGTATGACGCGGGCGGTGACCAGGAGTGTCAGGGCAAGACGCACATTTGCCCTGGACAATCTGTGCCCGTCTCAGGACCTGTATAATAGGCTACTCCGTACGCCTATGACGGGTCCTGGTCTTTTTGGAGGTGAGGGATGTCGCCACCTCCAGGAGACGGTCACCCTGGTGAATAACCAGAGGGCGCTGCGCGAACAGTTTGAGGTACTGCGTCGTGCTAACGTTCGCGCCGCGGCCCCTGCGTATCGTCCCCTGCAGGCTCGAGGTGGTGTTGGCCAAGTCAGAGGCCAGCCGCCGTCGCAGCGCCGGCCTCGGCCGCGTGCGATTCGGCCAGCAGTGAGGGGGGCGCAGGCTCCTCAGCCGCCGTCAGCCAGGCAGCCGCCCGTGCACCGAGGTGCGCGCGGGGCGGGGCGGGTCGCGCGAGGATCTGGGCGTGGTTATCGTTCCTGACAGGGCGCTTACCGCGGTAAGGACCACGCCGGTGTGTATGGCGACGGAGACAGTGCCGCTCTTGCATGCCTTGTGTCCACCGCGGTCCCTAGGTGGACCGGTGGGAGGCCGGCTAGCCGACCACATGCAAGAGTGGGAACGGTTAACTCAGGACCGTTTAGTCTTGCGATGGCTTTCCGTGGGGTATCATCCAGAGTGGATGACAGGCCCGCCGTCGCGACTGTCTCTGGTGCCAGTCTGGACTCCCATTCCGAGAGATCCAGATCAAAGGTTGTGTATCGAGGAGGAGATAAATTCCCTCGTACAAAAAGGAGCTATTCAGCCGGCACAAAGGTGTCCGGGCTTCTATTCAACCCTGTTCTTGGTAACAAAACGCACCGGTGGGTGGAGACCGATTCTCAACCTCAAGCCATTGAACAAGTTCATCGAGACGCCCAGTTTCAAGATGGAAACGGTGCGCTCGGTGTTGGCGGGGTTGGAGAGGGGGATGTGGACGGCGTCGATAGATTTGAAGGACGCTTATTTCCACATCCCCATCCACAGGAGTTTCTGTCGCTTCCTGAGATTTGCATTCCAGGGCAGACAGTGGGAATTCAGGGTGTTGCCCTTCGGAATTTCCACGGCTCCTCGGGTTTTCACCCGTGTGGTTCTTGCGATCACAGCATACCTCCGCAGGAGAAGCATAGCAGTCCACACGTACATAGACGACTGGCTGTTGAAAGCGCACACCCGGGAAAGTTTGTCCGCCAATCTGGAGATTGTTTTGAAAATTCTCACAGACTTGGGCTGGATGATCAATTTCCCAAAATCAGAGCTGACTCCATCCCAGAAGTTTGTTTACCTGGGGATGTTCTTCGATCTGGAGACAGGATATGTTTATCCTACTCAGGAGAGAGTTCAAATACTCATCTCGTTGATTCAGTCAGTGTGCGACAGTCGTCATGTCCTGGCACGGGTTTACTTGAGAATGCTGGGGTTGATGGTTTCGTTGGAACCAGTCATTCCTCAGGCCGCCTTACGCAGGCGGCCGATCCAGTTGTTTCTCATGACACAATGGACCCAGAGTACAGGTTCGCTGGACTCGAATGTGTCAGTGTTGGCGCCTCTGATTCACCACCTGCAATGGTGGTTGAATACAGAGAATCTCTTACCGGGGGTTTTGCTAACCCCTCCCCACCCTCAGGTGACTGTGTATACAGATGCATCGATGGAGGGCTGGGGAGCTTGCCTGGAAGAATCCACGATATCAGGGCTTTGGAATCTGGAACAGTCACAGGAACATATAAATCTACTGGAGCTAAGAGCAGTAGTCCTGGGCCTGGAACATTTCTTACAGAAAGTTCAGGGCAAGATTGTTCTTATTCGTTCAGACAACTCAACAGTTGTGACTTACATAAACCGCCAGGGCGGAACGAAGTCGCCCAGTCTCTGTATGATGACATGGAAACTGCTTTGTTGGTGTCTGGATCACCAGATTACCTTGAAAGCAGTTCATATTCCGGGAAGGTTAAACCTGCTAGCAGACTCATTGAGCCGAAGGATGAGTGTTTTACCCACGGAATGGCAACTAAATCAATGTGTGGCGGATCGTCTGTTCGACCATTGGGGGAAACCCAACATCGATTTGTTCGCAACGAAGAAGAATGCGAAGATGACGACGTACGTCTCTCCGATTCCGGATCCAAGCGCTTTCGCAACAGATGCGTTAGCTATCAGCTGGGGGAGAATGTATGCATACGCATTCCCTCCAGCAATCCTGATTCCAAAAATTCTTCAGAAAATCAGACAGGAGGAATGCCAAGTGCTTCTGATCGCCCCGGATTGGCCAAGCCGATCTTGGTATACGGATCTGCTGGACCTTCTGGTCTGCAATCCGGTTCCTCTGCCTCTGATGGACGATATTATCTTCCAGGGCAAGGCCCTTCACAACAATCCGTCAATGTTCAGATTGACTGCGTGGATGTTGTCAAGGAATCTAGAATTAAGGAGGGCTTTTCTGAGCAAGCAGCCATGTTTATGGCCAAAGCCAGGAGGGGGTCAACCTCCAGAGCATATAATTATAAAATCAACAGATTTGCAGAATGGTGCTCAAAAAGATGTATTGATCCAATGGATTCATCTATTCAAGTAGTAGCTGATTTCCTCTGTCACCTCTATGATGCCTATAGCCTCAAGCCTAACTCTATTGCTGGTTATAAGTCAGCATTAATGTCTGTTATTCCTTGCTTGGCTAAGAGGGGAAGTGATGAAGTAAATACATTGAATGTATTAATTAAAGGCATGGGCAATCTAAGACCAAGGAATCCTCCTGTGATTCCGTCTTGGAGTTTATCGCTAGTGCTTCAAGTACTAGGTGATAAGCCTTTTGAACCACTTAGTTCCATTTCTATGAAACTATTAACACTGAAGACTGTGTTTTTAATTGCTGCGGCCTCGGCTAGGCGTAGGAGTGAGATTCATGCCTTATCAGCCGAGGATGACCGTTTTGTGGTTTCAGGGGAAGGCCTTAAGCTGCTACCTAGGATTAATTTCTTGGCTAAAAATCAGTCGTTGAAATATCCAGGTCAACCTATTATTTTGCCTGCTTTAACTAGATATGATCCTAATTCTAAAGCATGGTGTCCCGTCCGGGCGCTGCGCCGGTACAAACAACGTACGGCGGCATGGCGCACCGACCAGTCAGCGTTATGGTTGTCATATATTGAACCCCATGGGAGGGCTTCTAAGGACACCATTTCCAGGTGGATTGTGGAATGCATTCAGTTTTGCCATAAATCCGCCACCGGGAAACAGGTTGACGTGGCCAAGGCTCACAGTGTCCGCGGCGTAGTGACATCCACGGCCCTATTTAATGGGGTCCCTGTGGATGATATTATGTCGGTGGCTCAGTGGCACTGTGAGTCAAGTTTTACAGACCATTATCTCCGTGACACCTCTAATCCTCTCGCCTTGTCGGTTTTGAAAAAATAAATCGGTTTATATTTTTTGAGGTGATTTCCTCATTACTTATATATATCACAATTAATTTATGGAAACACCCACATTTTTGGGCCTGCATCAGTCTTTACCGATGGGAAGATGATGTCAGCAGCCATTGTCAACAAGGTCAGTCTTGTTCATGTGTTGTCCGTTGTTGATTGTATTGTCACGATTACCCGTTATTAATATGGTGATGGTTTGTGTATTTGTGTGGTTCATTGTTGAGAGTTACGAAAATGGAGCTTTTTCGTCTCTGTCCTGTAGTACATGGCACTTGTACGTAGAGAGCGTATAGGACATTGAGGTCAGTCGACTCTTCCTCCCAGGAAGGAGGGGGGGGAGCGCATATGACATTCGGTCATCTCTCATACATCGGTGGTGTTATCCGATGGTTAGTCAAATCCTGACTGTTTTTTCTTACAGTTTCAGAAGTTTAAGTGCCTTAAACGCAGAAAAGCGTATAGGGATGAGCTGGTCTTTTGACCTCGCCTCCCTCCCGCCAGATTCACTTTCGAATTCTGGCAATATCAAAAGTATTAGGGAGGTAAGTATACTCTTGAAGTGAAATAAACGAAATCTAGGATTTCTTTTTTCACGAGAGAGTTGATACTTACCTCCCTAGATACGGACCCGGCCTCTCCACCCCACAGAGGCTCGGTCTTCAGGCTCTTAATAGTTGCATGTGTGTCAGCCAATAATCTAGTCAGAGGAAGTGCTAGTCTGCGCATGCGCGGTGGTGGGGCTGGCATCCGCCAGACTACGCTCTGACTCCCTGCCCAGTAGGGGCACCTAACTGTTTTAAATCTGAGTGTTTATTGAGTGAAAGCCAATATTTAGCAATATCAAAAGTATTAGGGAGGTAAGTATCAACTCTCTCGTGAAAAAAGAAATCCTAGATTTCGTTTATTTTCAGGTTAAGATATTTTTGAAATTTTAGCACTGGAATGACTAGCTTGAGTCAGTCATTGCAGTGATAAATTTCCAAAAATAGTCTTCTCTTGTGCTACAAATGGACATTTACTAAGCAAGATTCTTTACTTAACAAATCTTGACTGTTAAAAGGTTAAGACCACCCATCTTAAAGAACCGCCTTCATTTGACCACAGATGCATGATTCAGATTCGACTGTATATGTAGGTCATAGATAATAATTATAAGATGGTATTGTTATTGTTGCATGCACGCACACACATGCATGCACACACGCACGCAATTTCGCTTCAAGAGTATACTTACCTCCCTAGCACTGATATTCCCAAATATTGACTTTCACTCAATAAACACTCGGATTAAAAACAGTTAGGTGCCCCTACTGGGCAGGTAGTCAGATGACAATCCAGCGGATGCCAGCCCCAACCTCGTGTATGCGCAGACTAGCACTTTTTTCCAATTTATTGGCTAAAGAGATGCGTGCTATTCTTTGTTTATAAGGTTTCTGCTATTTTCTCGCACTTTCTGAAAGTAAATTCACCTGAAAATCATGTCCGATCATGGCAAGTCTCCATAGGATGGCCAGGGACCAAGTTATCAGGTGATTTCAATTACATACTTGTCTAATTTAGCGTTTTAATCCCATTGGAATGTGTTTCCGGGATTCGCGATTAGATGTGTCAAGCGCCTAAAAAACTGGTTTATTTCTATCTGGCGCCATGAAATACTAATCTCTCTGTGTTTGTGTCCACAGGTATCTATCTATAATTGAAAAGGACAACACATCTTAGAGGGTTTGTTTTTCTCAAATTATTTTGATGTTCAGAGCAGTCTTCCTCTGTGGCCACCTGTGAATGTTCGACTAGGTGCGGGCCTTCGTCGTGCTCTAGAACATTCACAGGTGATTGCGTGGCTGGAGGAACAGATAATCCTGGCAAGCCAGAGAAAGCTGAACCACCAAGGTTCCATTTCCTACTAACATGTTAGAGAACTAATCAAAATCTATGCCCAGTGAGTTGGAGGTTTCATAAGATCTCACTTTGCCCTCTTGGTCCTCTTCCATCCCTTAATGGTGGAGCGGTTTAAGAGGTCATAGAGATTGGTGGAGCTTCCAGTTCATCAGATTGGATGGTTTGTCTATGCTAAAGACGCAGGTATTCTAAGTTATGATATTAGGCACTTTAATATATTTAGAATATTTTCTAAAATCTGCTGCCAATTTATCATTGTTTATCTGATGTTTGCAAAGCTTGTATTACTATCCTTTCCAGTTACTATGTTCTGGATTATGAATACAATTCGTCCTTACACCTGGATGTTGTTTTCAAGTCAGATTACCTTCTTATTTTTGAGGTTATGATGTCATAATCAGCCTTGCACTTTTACAATACTGGTTTATTTGTTAGTGTAGTGGTTTTTATGACCACCAGCCCTCTTTCGTTATTTTGGTTTTGAGTTTTACTAATTCATTAAGTAAAATACTCCTTGTCTTTGTCTTATGTCCTTTTTCAGAAACCTGGTTGTCCTACTTGTGGAAGGTTTCTCAAACCTAGAGATGCTCTAAGAAGGAGCGAGAAGGTCTTGGTAAGAAGGGTAAGAGGAAGGCTTCATCCACCATGGATATGGTAGCCTTCTGTCTTGAGACGATTGGAGAGATGAAGAAGAGGAGAAAGGATTTGGTTCCAGAGTTGCTTCGCGGCATGCACCTGTGTTTCCAATGTAGTCCATGTGGCCCATTGTTAAATTGTGAGATATGTAAACAGTGGGTGTGGGGTGGGTGTGTGAATTAATCACTGAGTTCTTGTCTTTGCAGGCCAAGAAGAAGGTGTTAGAGGAGAGACGCTCTAAGAAGGAGAGAGGTCTTGGTAAGAAGGATAAGAGGAAGGTTTCATCCACCATGGATATGGAAGCCTTCCTTCTTGAGATGATGGGAGAGATGAAGAAGACAAGAAAGGATTTGGTTCCAAGAGTTGCTTCGTGGCATGCTCCCTGGGCCAAATCCTTTGATGTCTTTTTCTCCTGCTCCGGAGAAGATAATCCCTGCCTCTGAATCGGTACTCTTTAGGGACTTACCAGTTTTGGCTCAAGATTCAGAGGTGGCCCCCATTACAGAGGCCAGCTCACTATGAGGACACTGGCAGCAGGCTTGCCGCGCCGGTTGTTCGTGGGAAGATGTCACTGGAGCCTGGTTCACGCTTAATGGGTTCCCAGGATTATCCGCACCCTACAGGTACCACTACCTCTTATGGTACCTTTCCTAGCCAGTCTGAGTTAGCACTCTTCGCTGACCTGGAGTCTAATCTTTCTGGCCAGGAAGAAGAAGATTATCTACTGGGTTCTCCTGATGCAGTGGCCATGGAAATTGACGTACGTGCACCCCTCATGGGGAGCACGGGAGACATTTTCCATGGGTCTACTCACGCAGGAGTAGCAAGCACGGTGCAGAAGGTAGCCCGGGCTGGATCCGATGGCCAGCATTACTGCATACCTCGGATTGCCGATGGTGTAGCTGGTTCTGGCCAGGGCTATGGTGTGGCGAGGGTTCATTCCCCATGCAATGCCACAATGCCTGCTCCTGGTCATCCCAGTGTGTTTAGCATGCCTGCTCTGTCGGGCCCGCATGCTTTCTCTGGCTTTCCAGGAGTATCGGTTCCTCCAGCCACGCAATCACCTGTGAGTGTTCTAGAGGACGACGAAGGCCTGCGCCTAGTCGAACATTCACAGGTGGCCACAGAGGAAGACTGGTCTGACGGTTGTCATTGGCTAATAAACGCCAGGCCAGATCTTGCTGTGGATCAGTCTGCCAGCCAGCGGGACCAGCGCCCGTGGCTGGCAGGCAAGCCAACTGCTACCGCGATGCCATCTCTGCCGCTGGCAGAACATATTGTAGATATGTTTACAGTGGCACAGACGTCCATTAAGGCGAATGGATGTCTCGCGAGGTGGCAAAGCGATCCCACATCGTACCTAGTGAATACCAGAGGTACGGTGTGGTGCCTAAGCCGAGTGTGGATGACCACGCTATGCTAGGCGAGTATACACGGCCAGGCTCCCTATCTGACATGGGAGCGCCATGCACGAACGCTTTGCGTTCGACACGACAAATACAGCGTTGCACAATGTGGAGGAGAGTTTGAAAGCGTCTATTGCAGCGCTTTCGCATGTCTCCCAGCTGTTACGGGGGGGGTAGTAACAGCATCCGCATCCTGCAAGTCTGGTCTGGTGACAGTTCAGAGAGCCATCCAGGATGGTATTCACCTGGCTCTGGACTGTTTAACTCGGTCAGTGACCAGGAGTGTCCGGGCGCAGTGCACGTTTGCCTTAGACAACGTGTGCCTCTCGCAGGACCTGTACAATAGGCTTCTGCATATGCCTATGACAGGTCCTTGTCTCTGGAGGTGAGGGATGTAGGCACCTCCAGGAGACGGTCACCCTGGTCAATAACCAGAGGGCTTTGCGCGAACAATTTGAAGTGCTCCGCAGAGAGCGCGTTCGCACAGCGCCCCCTGCGTATCATCCCCTGCAGGCACGGGGTGGTGGTGGTTAAGTCAAAGGCCAGCCACCAGCGCAGCGGTGGGGGGGGGGGGGGTGCCGGCTCCTCCAGCGCATCCCGCCAGGCAGCCGCCCGTGCACCAAGATGTGCCCAGTGTGGGCCATGACACGCGAGGATCTGGTCGTGGTAACCATGCCTGATGGCCTGGTTGCCACAGTGAGGACCATTCCAGTGCTTCTGGATCCAGAGACAGTGCCACTCTTGCATTGCTGATGTCCACCTCTCTCCCTAGGTCTAATTCCCTAATTCTAAAGCATGGTGTCCAGTCCACGCATTAAACAGGTACAAACAATGTACCCAGGAATGGCGGACAGACTCAACAGCGTTATAGCTGTCGTATATTGAATGTCATGGTAGGGCTTCCAAGGACACCATTTCCAGGTGGATTGTAGAATGTATTCAATTTTGTCATAAATCCGCTACAGGGAAACAAGTTGACTTTGCCAAGGCTCAAAGTGTTCGCGGTGTAGTGGCTTCCACCGCCCTGTTTAATGGGATCCCTGTGGACGATATGATGTCGGTAGCCCAGTGGCACTGTGAGTCGAGTTTCACCGACCATTACCTCCGTGACACCTCAAATCCTCTCACCTTATCGATTTAAAAAAAATAATTTAGGTGTACATATTTTGATGAGGTTCTCTCATTTTTTATATATGTCACAATTTATCAATGTAAACAAGCACTTGTCTGGACTGCATCAGTCTTCATCAATAGGAAGATGATGACAGCATCAAGCAATTCACAAGGTCAGTCTTGTTTATGTGTTGTTCATTGCTGATTATTTTGTCACGCGACCCTTCGGTATTAATATGGTAATGGTATGTGTTTTATATGGTTCAGTCTTGAGAGTATACAAAAATGGAGCCTTTTTTCGCCTAATGTCCTGAAGTACAAGGCACTTGTACGTAGAGAGCATATGGGACATTGAGGTCATTCTGTCTCCCTCCCAATAAAGGTGTGTGTGTGTGTGTGTGTGTGTGTGTGTGTGTGTGTGTGTGTGTGTGTGTGTGGTGTGGTGTGGTGTGGTGTGGTGTGGTGTGTGTGTGTGTGTGTGTGTGTGTGTGTGTGTGTGTGTGTGTGTGTGACATATGGTCTTCTCTCAGCCATCGGTTGTGTTATCCGATGTTCAAATCATTTCCTGTTTGTGTTTTTTCTCACAATTTCAGAAGTTTAAGTGCCTTAAACACAGAAAAGCGCATAGGGAAGAGCTGGTCTTTTGACCTCACCTCCCTCCCGCCAAATTCTCTTATGAATTCTGGCAATGTCAAAGAGTGTTAGGGAGGTAAGTATACTCTTGAAGTGAAATAAATGAAATCACAGATTTATTTTTTGAGTTAATACTTACCTCCCTAACACGGACCCGGCCTCCGCCCCACAGAGGCTCGGTCTTCAGGCTTTCTTAAGTTGCATTGTGTTGGCCAATAAATTAGTCAGAGGAAGTGCTATTCTAATTTGAATAATACTTACCAGATGTACTATTATGATAATGTCTATTATCTAGTCTAACTCAAAATAAACAATTAAAAACTCCGCACTCGCCATGGTCCTGCCCATACTGTGTCCGGGATTTACCATAAACCCAGGTACTGAGTCAATTATATATGCCTTATATCAATTGTGTAACAAATCAGCCTGGTTCTATGTGATGATTTAACCATATGAAAGAAACAACAGTGCAGAAATGCGTGTATGCATGTGTGTCCATGAGGATGAAGTTTGTTTGATGTTTGTTGAAATTTTGCTGATTATTTTGTTGGCTGAAAATTATTTCAGCATCCTCTTTCATTAAAATTGGAGTCAAAATATGTCAGTAGAAAGTATTTATCGAGGATTTTTTTAATCATTCTGATGTTTAATCCTTTAGTGGTTAAGATTGGTCAAGAAAATCTAAATTTCTCATTTGTAAATATTAATTCACAACACAAAAATATTACCACTGGAGTCACTGGCTCCATCGTCGTGTCACCCATTCCAGTGGTAAATTTTCAAAAATTGTCTTCTCTTGCTCTGCAAATTTATATTTTCTTTGAGAAAATTGACATTTTCATGAAGAAATTCACCTTTCCGGAGTACCCACCCATCATATGACGTCATAATGAACTGTGTGATGTACAATGACATCATAATGAATGACGTCGATAAGTACGTCACGAACGCATATTTGAAGACGGTTAATGCATTGTTGTACAAATTGTTTGCTTTTACTATTTAATAAATATTCTGGTGAAATATTTTGAAACTAATTTAACTGGGCGCTGTTGGTGCCATAGGCAGCAACAGCGCCCAGTCAAATTAGTTACAAAATATTCAACAGCTTCCCTGTATAGTTTTCAGAAAATTGATAGCTATGGCATTTGGGGATCGATCAATCCCAACACGGTGAGGTGTGGGTGGAGCTTAGCTAGTGATGGGCAGGGCATATCTAAAAATGGAAAGGTCCATTGAAGGCTTTAAGGGTTAAAACCCTTCTAAGGGGTATGCGTTCGTACCCTCATGGGAATTAATTTAAATATAATAAGCGAGTCAGTATGCATGAGTTGTCTTGCCTGTAATGGAGGATTCCAGTTCATCCATCAATCAGATGATGTCATAATCAACTAGTTGATGTGTAGGATGATGTCATAATCAATTACATCTTAAATGACATAGTTAAGTTCATAACGAATGCATGTACGAATTGTATGTCTACTATTTAGTAAACATGCTATTGAATATTTTGAAATTAATTTGACTGGGTGGGCGCTGTTAGGCAGCAACAGCCTTCAGTCAAATTAGTTTCAAAATAGTCAAGAGCTTACCGGGATAGTTTTCTAAAAATTGAGATTCAGAGATGGACTGATCGATCCCAGCACGGACAATGCCTGGGTGGAGCGTACCTAGAAATGAGCCGGGCATGGCTAAAACTGGATTCCTCCATTGCTCGCACAGCTCTAAGTTATATTGACGGAATTTATTAAATGTACATGAGTATTTGTTTTTTGACATGTTTCAGAGGCAATCACCAACTCCCCTGTGCAAATTGGTGGAACAATCAGCATGGGTGGACAGTACCACTTTTATATGGAAACACAAGTATGGGACATTATATATGAATAGACACATAACTTTGAGGTTTTAGCGAAACCAACTAGTCAGTCAGTTCAGATACGCCGATGACGCATTCTTTATTGTATCTCAACTGACTGAGTAGTCGGCTACACTGATGTCCTGATGTTTATCCTGTGAGTAGTTTTCTCTGACTATTTGCAGTAGATACATACTCACTATCAGAAACTCGGAAATGAAACCGCTAACAAACTTGCCCAGGAGGGAAGAAAAGTGTATCAAACTGCTAGCCATGTATCCCAATCAGAAGCACACACACATTTCGCAGACAGACAGACAGACTTAAACTAGTTTGCGAGTCGCACAAAAAATAAAGCATTATTTGTCAAGTTATTTTTTAAACACATTACATCATGTCACAACTAGTATAAGTTGATTTGTTTATTTGTCTGTCCATCAGTCAGTTGGTCTGTCTGTAAAATGTTTTATGTTTTTGACAAAGCTGCCTAAGTCCCACCTTTAATGTGGCACTCATTACTGCTGTGCCTACATGTCTGATATTTTAAGAACTTGTGAATGGACGATTCTGCCTATTCCGAAAATGATTTGGCTGAAATTTGTTGTCCTGGGTTACAAGACATTTTTAGTTGCAACTCTCTATTAACCCTTTAAGCTTTGAAATTGGTCAAGAAAATTTCATTTTTTTCAAAGAAAATGTCAGGTTGCAGACCAAGAAAAGACTATTTTTAAAAGTTTAGCACTGGAATTACTGGCTCGGTTATCGGGCCAGTCATTCCAGTGATAAATTTTAAAAAATTTGTCTTCTCTTGGTCTGCAACTTGACATTTCTCAAGACCACTGTAGAAGCCGTTTTTGGCTGATATGTGTGTTAAAGGGTTAATATACATATAAGATTATCTGTCTATCAGTCCTTAAACATTTTGACAATTTTGACAAAGCTGCCTGTGTTGCAACCATAGCGTGTTCGCACATATTGAACTGAACAGCAGGTAACCTACAAAGGGCACCTAAAAACTGTATAGATGAAGTCAGTACAACACGGATTAAGCAAAAATTTACAGAAGGTGTTGTCTATATATGCTATGATAGCTCTTAAATTAGCACTCTCTGCCCTGAGAAATCAGTGACTTCCGTTCAAAGCAAATACTAAGTGGAAGCTGTTGGGATATGCATTGTCAAGAATTTCTCATATCTGATTGGTAGAGTTCAAATGATTAATATCTTCTCTGATTATAATAATATTAATTAACCCTTGTACTAGTGAATTAATAGTCTGCATTATTCATCTCACTGTTGCATGTTCAGATACCAACAGCATTTAATAAGGCAAGTCTCAAAATTCATACTTTGCTAACTACCATAAACTTTGCAGTATGAATATTTATTAGATTTAAAGGACCTTTGCTTTGATTCCATAATTTACAGAATTGTGTAATTTTTCTTAATCTAGATATGCATTTGTAGTCCAACTGAAGATGGCATGCATCTGGTGACATCGACCCAGTGGATCGCAATGTGCCAGCAGGCTGTAGCACAAGTCATCGGAATTGCAAACAGCAGGTAAATACTGCATAAGAATATGTATTTATTATTATAATTTATGTACGGTCAAGTAGAGCTGGGCGATATTGGATTTTTGTAGACGGTAACGGTATCTGGGAAAATACCACGGTATCACGGTATATCATCTAAGTGATTGGGATTTAGGATAAGATGGGGTTTTTTAAATTGGTAGTAATTGCCACAAAAACTCAACACTTGCGAAAATCGTGGCTCATAGCACAAACGGAACATCTGGCATTACTGATCACCACTAGCATGGATTAAGGTGATCTAAAAGTCACATGTGATATATGCACCAAGCATTAACTTCATATTTTATGCCGTTCACACTGTTTTATTCAACCATTTAACAAATTTCTGTCATAAAAAGAACATTCACCATTTGCAAAATGGAAATCCCAAAGCTCAAATCTGATTAGCTAAGATGGAAATAGGCCTAAAGACATGTTCGACTTGGCAAGTATAGTTAACGGTGACTTGTCCAGTTGAATGCACTATTTTCGACTTGCAAATAATCAGGTAAATTATATACATTTCACATCAAGAGTATACTTACCTCCCTAATACTTTTGATATTGCTAAATATTGGCTTTCACTCAATAAACACTCAGATTAAAACAGTTAGGTGCCCCTACTGGGCAGGGAGTCAGAGCGTAGTCTGGCGGATGCCAGCCCCACCACCGCGCATGCGCAGACTAGCACTTCCTCTTTGCTAATTTATTGGCTGAGAGTGTACACATGCTTTTGTGTTAGAAATTTTCTATACTCTTTTCGAAGCTTTTTGAGACGGTTTGGTAGAAGTTTATCCCTGATAAAGATGGCAGAGAGAGCGACTTCGCCACAGGAGGGCCTTGGACCTTTAAATCAGGTGACTTCTAGTAAAATTAGCGAGTTTTGTCCCGTTGTAATGTGTTTCCGGGACTCGCGCTAAACGTGATAAGCGCCTTGATTAGTTGGTTTATTTCAACTAGGTGCTATATAAGACTAATCTCTCTTTGTGTTTATGTCCACAGGTCTGTGTGAAGAAATATAATGGACATGACATCAGCAGAGGGTTTGTGTCTCTCCACCATGGTTCCATTTCCTACTAATACTGTTAGGTTATCTAACCAAAAATTCTATGTCCAGTGAGTTGGAGGCCTATTATAAAGGTCTTCTCACTTTGCCCTCTTGATCCAATTCCTTCCCCTAGAGGTGGAGAGAGTTAAGAGGCGTTCAGTGGTGGAGTGCTCCAGTTCATCAGGTTGGATGGTTTGTCTAGACAAGGTGTCAGGTATCTAATTATTGATATGAGGTGATGTTAATTATTTAGAGGAAAGGGAGATAATTAACACTATTTGCCATTGTTATCAGTATATATCTGATGCTTGTGTAGTCGAAATGTCCATTCTGCATATGTTCTGGTTAGAGATACAATTCGTCCTTGCACTGGGATGTTTGTTGGGGATCGATTTTTTCCTGTCATAGGATTAATGACGTCATAATCAGCCTTGCTCTTTATTAACAATTAAAGTTGTCCGAAGCTGGTTTTCTGATAAATTATGATCTTTATGATCATTTTTTCCTTCTCTTGAGTTGGTGAGTTTCTAAGCTTAACTAGATTGCTCATACTCCTCGTCCTTTGGCTTTTTTCAGAGACCTGGTTGTGCGTCCTGTGGACGATTTTTGAGGGACAAGTTTGGTCCTCATCTCTGTTTTCAGTGTAGCCCCTGTGGTCCCTTGCTTAATTGCGAGATATGTAAGCACTGGGGGGGCGAGCTAATGTCCGAATTCTTGTGCTTGCAGGCAAAGGACAAGGTGGTGGAGGAGGAGAAGAAGAGGAAGCTGAAAAAAGAGGTTGTAAGTAAGAAGGGTAAGAGGAAGGCCTCGTCCGCGGTGGACATGGAGGCCTTCCGGACCGAGATGTTGGGAGAGATGAGGAGGACAATAAAGGATTTGGTTCCAGAGTTGCTTCGTGGCATGCTTCCTGGACCAAATCCTTTGTTGGCCTCATCATCTGCTTCGGAGCAGGTAATCCCCGCCTCTGAATCACCGTTCCTTAGTACGCTTCCGTTGTTTGAAGATTCAGAGGTGGCCCCATTAGAGGGGGCGTTCCACGACCCTGGCAGCAGGCTTATTGCCGCGCCCAATAGGGACCGTGGACGGTTGTCGCTGGAACCCGCGGGCTGCTTATCAGTCCAGGGCTATCCGCACACCGCGGGTGCCAGTACCTCGTATGGCACCTTCCCTGGCCAGTCCGGGTTAGCTCTCTTTGCTGACCCGGAGTCTAATCTGTCTGGCCAGGAGGATGAGGATTACCTGTTGGGGTCGCCGTCTCAGGACGTGGACATGGATTATGACGTCTGTGCACCCCTCGCGGGGAATACGGGCGCCTTATTCCACGGTTCTACTCTCCCAGGGGTAGAATCCACGGTTCAGACGGTGGCCCTGGGCGCTGAAGGCCAGCGTTACCGCATACCTCGGCTTGCCGAGAGTGTCGCTGGTGCTGGCCGGGGCCGTGGTGGGGCGGTATATGCCCCGCGCTCTACCACGGCGCCTGCTCCTGGTCAAACCAGTGATATTAGCATGCCGGTATTGTCAGGCCCGCATGCTCTCCCTGGCTTGCCAGGGATATCAGCGTACCCGCCGTCAAGCTCTGTTGCTTGCGCTCAGGAGGAAGACGAAGGCCCCCGTCTTGTAGAGCGCTCGCAGCTAGCCACGGAGGAGGATTGGTCTGACGCTTGCCAGTGGTTGGTGAGTGTTAGACCAGATCTGCCCGTGGAGCAATCGGCTAGCCAGCGTGATCACAGGCCGTGGTTAGCTGGTAAGCCTACTGCTAACGCTATGCCTTCTCTGCCGCTGGCAGAGCATGTCGTTGACATGTTCGAGGCGGCGGAGACGTCCATTAAGTCTAGTGGACGTCTCGCTAAGGCCCCGCGCGAGGTGGCCAGGCGTTGCCGCATCGTGCCCCTGGACTACCAGCGGTACGGTGTGGTACCGAAGCCGAGCGTGGATGACCGCGCGGCTTTGGGTGAGGATGCGCGGCCAGGCTCCCGTTCTGACACGGGAGTCTTGTGTTCGAACGCATTGCGTTCAGCAAATACCGCGTTGCGTGATGCGGAGGAGTGTGGGAGGGCTTCGATTGCCGCTCTGTCCCACGTCTCCCAGCTGTTACAAGGGGTAGTAACAGCATCTGCATCGCGCCAGCCAAGACCGGTCACAATCCAGCGAGCCATCCAGGATGGTATCAACCTGGCGCTGGACTGTATGATGCGGGCGGTGACCAGGAGTGTCCGGGCAAGGCACACTTTTGCCTTGGATAATCTGTGCCCGTCCCAGGACCTATACAATAGGCTACTACGTACGCCTATGACAGGTCCTGGTCTCTTTGGAGGTGAGGGATGCAGGCACCTCCAGGAGACGGTTACTCTGGTCAATAACCAGAGGGCGCTGCGCGAGCAGTTTGAGGTGCTTCGTCGTGCCAACGTTCGCGCCGCACCCCCTGCGTATCGTCCCCTGCAGGCTCGAGGTGGTAGTGGCCAGGTCAGAGGCCAACCACCATCGCAGCGTCGGCCTCGGCCGCGTGCGATTCGGCCAGCAGCGAGGGGGGCGCAGGCTCCTCAGGCGCAGTCAGCCAGGCAGTCAGCCAGGCAGCCGCCCGCGCATCGAGGTGCGCGCAGTGCTGGTCGTGGCGCGCGAGGATCTGGGCGGGGTAATCGTTCCTGATGGGACGGTTACCGCGGTGAGAACCACGCCGGTGTTTCTGGCAAAGGAGACAGTGCCGCTCTTGCACTCCTTATGTCCACCTCTATCCCTAGGTGGACCGGTGGGAGGCTGGCTAGCCGAACACATGCAAGAGTGGGAACGGTTAACTCAGGACCGTTTAGTCTTGCGATGGCTTGCCGATCTGGACTCCAAATCCGAGAGATCCAGATCAAAGGTTGTGTATCGAGGAGGAAATAAATTCCCTCATGCAAAAAGGAGCTATTCAGCCGGCACAGAGGTGTCCGGGCTTCTATTCAACCCTGTTCTTAGTAACAAAGAACACCGGAGGGTGGAGACCAATTCTCAACCTCAAGCCATTGAACAAGTTCATAGAGACGCCCAGTTTCAAGATGGAGACTGTGCGCTCGGTGTTGGCGGGGTTAGAGAGGGGAATGTGGACAGCGTCGATAGATTTGAAGGACGCTTATTTCCACATCCCCATACACAGGAGTTTCCGTCGCTTCCTGAGATTTGCATTCCAGGGCAGACAGTGGGAATTCAGGGTGCTACCCTTCGGAATTTCCACGGCTCCTCGGGTTTTCACCCGTGTGGTTCTTGCGATCACCGCATACCTCCGCAGGAGAAGCATAGCAGTCCACACGTACATAGACGACTGGCTGTTGAAAGCACACACCCGGGAAAGTTTATCGGCCAGTCTGGAGATTGTTTTGAAAACTCTCACAGACTTAGGCTGGATGATCAATTTCCCAAAATCAGAGCTGATTCCATCCCAGAAGTTTGTTTACCTGGGGATGTTCTTCGATCTAGAGACAGGATATGTTTATCCTACTCAGGAGAGAGTTCAGAAACTCATCTCATTAATTCAGTCAGTGTGCGACAGTCGTCATGTCCTGGCACGGGTTTACTTGAGAATGCTGGGGTTGATGGTTTCATTGGAACCAGTCATTCCTCAGGCCGCCTTACGCAGGCGGCCGATCCAGTTATTTCTCATGACACAATGGACCCAGAGTACAGGTTCGCTGGACTCGAATGTGTCAGTGTTGGTGCCTCTGATTCATCACCTGCAATGGTGGTTGGACACAGAGAATCTCTTGGTGGGAGTTATGCTAACCCCTCCCCACCCTCAGGTGACTGTGTATACAGATGCATCGGTGGAGGGCTGGGGAGCTTGCCTGGAAGAGTCCACGATATCAGGGCTTTGGAATCTGGAACAGTCAAAGGAACATATAAATCTACTGGAGCTAAGAGCAGTAGTCCTGGGCCTGGGACATTTCTTACAGAAAGTTCAGGGCAAGATTGTTCTTATTCGTTCAAACAACTCAACAGTTGTGACTTACATAAACCGCCAGGGCGGAACGAAGTCGCCCAGTCTCTGTATGATGACATGGAGACTGCTTTGTTGGTGTCTGGATCACCAGATTACCTTGAAAGCAGTTCATATTCCGGGAAGGTTAAATCTGCTAGCAGACTCATTGAGCCGAAGGATGAGTGTTTTACCCACGGAATGGCAACTAAATCAATGTGTGGCGGATCGTCTGTTCGACCATTGGGGGAAACCCAACATCGATTTGTTCGCAACGAAGAAGAATGCGAAGATGACGACGTACGTCTCTCCGATTCCGGATCCAAGCGCTTTCGCAACAGATGCGTTAGCTATCAGCTGGGGGAGAATGTATGCATACGCATTCCCTCCGGCAATCCTGATTCCAAAAATTCTTCAGAAAATCAGACAAGAGGAATGCCAAGTGCTTCTGATCGCCCCGGATTGGCCAAGCCGATCATGGTATACGGATCTGCTGGACCTTCTGGTCTGCAATCCGCTTCCTCTGCCTCTGATGGACGATATTATCTTCCAGGGCAAGGCCCTTCACAACAATCCGTCAATGTTCAGATTGACTGCGTGGATGTTGTCAAGGAATCTAGAATTAAGGAGGGCTTTTCTGAGCAAGCAGCCATGTTTATGGCCAAAGCCAGGAGGGGGTCAACCTCCAGAGCATATAATTATAAAATCACCAGATTTGCAGAATGGTGCTCAAAAAGATGTATTGATCCAATGGATTCATCTATTCAGGTAGTAGCTGATTTCCTCTGTCACCTCTATGATGCCTATAGCCTCAAGCCTAACTCTATTGCTGGTTATAAGTCAGCTTTAATGTCTTATTCCTTGCTTGGCTAAGAGGGGAAGTGATGAAGTAAATACATTAAATGTATTAATTAAAGGCATGGGCAATCTAAGACCAAGGAATCCACCTGTGATTCCGTCTTGGAGTTTATCGCTAGTGCTTCAAGTACTAGGTGATAAGCCGTTTGAACCACTTAGTTCCATTTCTATGAAACTATTAACACTGAAGACTGTGTTTTTAATTGCTGCGGCCTCGGCTAGGCGTAGGAGTGAAATTCATGCCTTATCAGCCGAGGATGACCGTTTTGTGGTTTCAGGGGAAGGCCTTAAGCTGCTACCTAGGATTAATTTCTTGGCTAAAAATCAGTCGTTGAAATATCCAGGTCAACCTATTGTTTTGCCTGCTTTAACTAGATATGATCCTAATTCTAAAGCATGGTGTCCCGTCCGGGCGCTTTGCCGGTACAAACAACGTACGGCGGAGTGGCGCACCGACCAGTCGGCGTTATGGTTGTCTTATATTGAACCCCATGGCAGGGCTTCTAAGGACACCATTTCCAGGTGGATTGTAGAATGCATTCAGTTTTGCCATAAATCCGCCACCGGGAAGCAGGTTGACGTGGCCAAGGCTCACAGTGTCCGCGGCGTAGTGACATCCACTGCCCTATTTAATGGGGTCCCGGTGGATGATATTATGTCGGTGGCTCAGTGGCACTGTGAGTCAAGTTTTACAGACCATTATCTCCGTGACACCTCTAATCCTCTCGCCTTGTCGATTTTGAAAAAATAACTTGGCATATATTTTTGATGGGGTTTCCTCATTGCTTATATATTTCACAATTAGTTTATGGAAACAACCACTAATTTGGGACTGCATCGTGCTTCACCAATGGGAAGAGGATGTCAGCAGCCATTTCAACAAGGTCAGTCTTGTGTATGTGTTGTCCATTGTTGATTGTCTTGTCACGTTACCCGTTATTAATATGATGATGGTTTTGTGTATTTATGTGGTTCATTGTTGAGAGTATACGAAAATGGAGTTTTTTCGTCTCTGTCCTGTAGTACATGGCACTTGTACGTAGAGAGCGTATAGGACATTGAGGTCATTCGACTCTTCCTCCCAGGAAGGAGGGGTGGGAGCGCATATGACATTCGGTCATCTCTCATACATCGGGGGTGTTATCCGATGGTTAGTCAAATCCTGACTGTTTTTTCATACAGTTTCAGAAGTTTAAGTGCCTTAAACGCAGAAAAGCGTATAGGGATGAGCTGGTCTTTTGACCTCGCCTCCCTCCCGCCGAATTCACTGTCGAATTCTGGCAATATCAAAAGTATTAGGGAGGTAAGTATACTCTTGATGTGAAATAAACGAAATCAAGGATTTCTTTTTTCACGAGAGAGTTGATACTTACCTCCCTAGATACGGACCCGGCCTCTCCACCCCACAGAGGCTCGGTCTTCAGGCTCTTTATAGTTGCATGTGTATCAGCCAATAAATTAGTCAGAGGAAGTGCTAGTCCGCGCATGCGCGGTGGTGGGGCTGGCATCCGCCAGACTACGCTCTGACTCCCTGCCCAGTAGGGGCACCTAACTGTTTTAATCTGAGTGTTTATTGAGTGAAAGCCAATATTTAGCAATATCAAAAGTATTAGGGAGGTAAGTATCAACTCTCTCGTGAAAAAAGAAATCCTTGATTTCGTTTAGTTTGCCAGTTGAACACGCACTAGATATGCATTTCCAGTAAATCTGTCTGTCTGATCGGTTACAATTCACTTTAGTCTATGTACTATACATCAAAGCAAACCGCCGCTGAAGGCTTGAAACTAACTCATTTCATCCTATAGGCTTGCTACAAAATCTAAAATATATAATTCTAAAATGGACACTGTTTATGATATTAGAATTATAAGATTTAAAAATTTCCAATCTATTTTATCAATATAATCCACTAGCCAGTCTGATCGACTTTTTAAATCCTATTTCTAACATTATAAAATATAATATAAAGATTTTTAAAATATTCTGAATGAAGGTTATTATCGCTAGTCTAGCGATAGACGTCTAGCGGTCTAATTCTCACACATCCACCCACTAATCCAACAGGCAGTCCTATTGATCTAAGACCCCGCCCGTTGTGATCATTCATGATCATTTAACAGATCGCATAAAGATCAAGGGGTGATTACACAGTAGAGGTTTCCTAGAGCCGAGCTAAGTTTTGTTTACAATATTCTCAAGGCAGAGCTGTTATTAGTACTATTAGTATTATCCTCTAGCCGATATTGGTTTGCATAGTGTAATGACGTCATCAAAATGGTATGTGAAATGAAAGCGAGGCTTGCTGTCAAGATGCCAGCATATTTTCATTTCACGGAAATAGAAATAATTATAGGATGTTTTAGCGTTTATTACCATGAAACATTAAATAAAACGATTTAATTGAAGATAATATGAGGATAGCACACTAATACAACACACGGGCGGATATAGGGTAGGTTAATTCACACTGATGAATTGATGTGACAATGATAGACATACGACAGAGAGTAGTTAAATTTGTTTAATTGGTGATTTTATTTTATGAAAAATACAACTGACGGTATTGGTGGTATTGACGGTAATTATAAATGAGACGATAACGGTAATATCGCGGTATTCCCGATATTGTCTGGAAATCGCCCAGCTCCACGGCCAAGAGAAACAGATGCATAGACTGATAGAAGGATGGATGGATTAACGGATGCATGGATGGGTGGTTGGCCAGTTCGCTAGATGGCTGGTTCGCTGAAACCACAAAATTATTCTTCCATTCCCAGAATCAACATTCAAATTTGAAATTTCCTTAATAATGTCTACATAAAGTTTCAAAGAAAACGGGGGATTTTTTAATGATCTACACATATCCGCCAGTATGGATGGATAGATGAATTGATGAATGGTACCTAAGTGGAAAGGGGTGATAATTTAAAGGTGGTTTGTTGTTTAATATCTTTCCTATTATGTGATTGCTATGACAACATGGACTAAAATGAAGGGACTTAAATTATCTAAGTGTCTAATATCTCCTTTCTCTGGAGCATTTAATTAATGTCTATATTTCATACATTAAATTACATACAATATAATTAGCGATTTGTAGTGATCACCAGCTGTGTTTATTAATTTGGCCAAGTAGGGCTTGGCGGTATACCGCTTTCACACCGTCTCACGTTTGTTTTGTGGCGATGGTTTAAAAACCATTACGAAAATAAAAAAACAAACGAAAAAACGTCCGTAAGATCGCCATTGCGCAAAATCTGGTGACTGTCCTAAACTAGTTTGTTCTTGACTTGCAGTTTAATATTATCATCTAGTGTAACCATTTGCTACTAGAGACATAAAATACAGTCATCTATAACTATTAGCCGTGGGAAATCAAGGGTGTTGGTGAAATCCCAACAAATCAGCCGAGGACAACACTCGGCAAATATGATTTGATTTGCTAGCAATGAATTTTACATGACGTAAGCTCTGCGGGTTGAATGTAAGATTGAATAATTTGAAAATCTAAATTTCTTCTTCGCAACAAATAATCCTTTTTTCAATTCGAGTTTGAACTATGTTTAATTAGGATTCCAAATGTGACATGATACAAAAAAAATCAAGAAACGCGCTGCGAAAACAACGACGCTATACAATGAGCTCCCAATCCAAACAAATCATTATTTCCCTTAGATTTCGACAAACATAAAATGATCCATCACGGACTAAGACAAATTGCTTGAAGGCCCGAGAAATGAAAGCGATTAAGTCGCTTCTTACTTTGGCGGAGTAGTTACAAGTAAAATACACCTCTTAGCCTCTCAAATATGAGCAGGCGTAATGTGATTGGTTGTTAACAAATTCTTCCGCCGGGATATTCACTACTATCGATTTTATGAATGAAATTTGTAGTGTTTTTTATCACATGACTTCTGCTCGATAGGCGTTAGAATCACATCGTTTTGTTTTACGGCTCCGTCTTTTTCGTCTTCGTATATCTTCAAGTACGGAGTGTTGATTTAAGTAGATTTAAGTTAGATTCACGAATCATTGCGTTTATGTTGTCAAATTATCATAATCTCTTTATTAGATGACATATGAACCTCGAAAAATAGTCAAACCCATATTTTGTGAGAATTCTTGAGGCACGATTTCCGGGAAATGACTACTCTTTAGTTACGTGCTGAATGACATTCACCCGCCTGAATGACAGTTTATTGAGGAGTATTACTAAATACAGAGTATTTAAATACAAACACAATGACTTACTAGACTAGATCATACTGTAGGTGGTTATACGAACTCTAACCGTATGTGCGGTACTCTACTAGGAGCCTAACCTCGCTCTCATATCCGGGTTCCTACTTACACGCGTTAGATTTTACTACGCTTTCGAAAAGTTACCTAATAACAGTGTTGAAAATCAACATTTTAATAGTTAGAGTGTTATTTTCACGACATCACATGAACCAGACTTTATTTATTTTATTTATTTTAACTACTATTTTGAGATAGATAGTGTCGAAGTGAGCAGTCGTACGTAGTTACTGTTCTAATTTTGTGGCAATTTATGTCAGTTGTCAAATCGCCAAATACACATGTACTGTAGCTAATGAAAATGGCATATTTTCATATTTCAAATTATTTTTTATCATTCTAATCCCGTAAACCAGTATTCCGTTAATACCGGTTTAATTAGTGATACCGTCACTGGTTTTCTTGTAGGCCAAACCGCCCAGCCCTATGGCCAAGTCAAGGCCACTATCCTTATCATTACCACCAGCCAGAGGGATAATCGCTTGTTTTCCTCAACAATCATCCCTGTGAGTGGGGGCTTAGACATTGCATGCACGACCCTATCTGTGCGTCACCACTTTCTACTTCGAATAATACTTACCAGATGTACTATTATGATAATGTTTATTATCTAGTCTAGCTCAAAATAAACAATTAAACCTCTGCACTCTCCATGGTCCTGCCCATACTGTGTCCGGGAATTATCATAGCCTCCAGGTATTGAGTTAATTCCCCAGAACAATCAGATTCGTCTATTTTGCACTCCAATCTAGTCGCATGTTTAGGAGCTCTTGGTATTCGCAATGTTTTTAGGATTTAAGCCGCATCTAACCGATTTGTTACTGCAATCATGGAAGGAAAGGGGAAATCGTCGCAGGGGCAGCTTGTTTCAATCTAGAATTTATACATTTGTGCCATAATTGCTGTTTGAAATTTCCTTAAATTGGCACATTATTTTAATATGATAGCCTCCATTACCCGTTAACTTTTTAATCTTATCCGGGTACTTGGTTAATTTCTCTTGCGACTCAGTTCCTTGGATGGATACGCCCTTAGCCAAGATGATGGCGCCCATGATTAATGTGTTGTTTTGGTTTGGCATACCTATGCACTCAGTTTAAGCTGGTTATTTAGCTTTCGCTTCATTGTCGAGGGTCTATATAGCGATCGGTCTTAATATCTTGGATTTCTTAACGATAGTTAGTCTCCAAGTTGTGTTTATAAAATTTTCACTCAAAAAAGTTTCAAATATTTTCCTGCCTAAATATTGATTAATGTTAATGTAAGAGAAAGTCAATGTTTTATAAGTAATAAGTGATTGGAATCAAGATGTTGTGTGTTGTGCTCGTCTTCATGTTACCATGTTCAGCATTTTAATTTTTTATTCCGTGTTCGCAGAAGGTCAAGGGGCAGGGGAAAGATCCTCCGGATACACTCTGTTCCCGCTGCAGTCGCTTCGTAAAGCGGAAAGTTTGCAGGTCATCACTGTGTAACCTGTGCCAAGTGTAAAGTGTGATGTTTTCGTTGGGTGGTCGTCGGAGTTGGTGGCCGAGTTTGATGTGAACGTTGTGCGTGCATGGAGAGAATCGCAAGGGACAAGGCGGCCAAGGTCAATCAAGGGTCCTTCAGAGGCCGGGAAGATCGACTGAACAAGCGCATGGACTCGATCTTGGGTGTCTGAGCAGCCCAGTTTAAGGCCATGTTTGAGTCCCTACAGTCCACACTTCCACTGATGCAACCTGGTGCAGGACAACCAATCAGTGGTCCGGCCGGGTATGCAGAGGAACATGCACCCACCCCTTCTCTCGTGGCGGCTCATGAGCTGACGGCGGAGGACGAAGATTTGCTCCTGATGGAAGACTCCAGCATTCCAGAGCTTTCACAGATGGCAGATTCCGGACTCTCTCACGGGTCTCCTCTGGGATATGTACAGGTTTGCCAGCCGGATGGGGATGTCGACTTTCCGTCGGGCATATTCCATCCAGATTTCGTCTTATTCTGATTGCCGTCCGGGCCGTCTTTCATGGCTACAGGCATCATCGTGGATATGGAATGCCAGCTCCTCTCGGAGCCGCCCGTCCTGCAGTAGTAACGGACGTGGTCCCGGCTCTCGTGCTGGAGCCAATGGATTGCGGTGATTCCGTGTCCGGTCAATAGCTGGACACTGGTGTCGTGAGCAGCCACGCAGCAGACCCACTTCGAATTGGAAGTTTAGTCCAGAGCTCTCAGCAGGGATAGTCGGCAACCATCTCATCCAAGGGTGAGAAGGAGGACAAGAATGGCATTCCTTTAATAGATGAATCCTCAGTCTGCTCAGAGGCTGAGTGGGTGCAGGTCCTTGCCTGGATGTCCGACGGTCTCGCATTGGTATCAGACCAAGGGTCTCGGCGCGATCCGGCGATGGAGCGGATGTCAGAGCGTGCGGCTAGCACTGCCAAGTGGCTCTTCAGCTATGCCTACTCTGCCTATGGATACTCAGTCTTCTGACATGTTAGAAGTCGCTGGCATATACTCTCCCAAAGGCCCCTAAGGGGATAAGGAGTAGGGTCTTTTTTCTGGAGCAGGCCTACCATCAGTACGTCCACGTTCCTCGTCTCTCGGTCAAGGAATGTGAGGCCCTGAATAGGCCATTGGCTGGGAAGTCCAAGGGTCATTCTTGACTATTGGTATCTCAGACCAATAAAGATACGTTCAATGAGCTTACGTTCATTGAAGATGCGGCGGGAGCGGCCATGGGCGCTCTCTCGCATGGCTGTACCATCCTGCAAGGGATGCTGATCTGTGCAGCGAAAGGTGGGTTAGTGCCTGAGGCTTATCCCGGAGTTGTCTGGGACACCATGCGCCTGTCTCAGGATTGCCTGGCCAGAGTGATCACCAGATCATTGGCGGAACGGAGCAGAATGGTTCTCGATCGATTGCGTAGATCCAGGACCAGAGATGAGGTCTGCATTATCTTCTGCGCCCGTCTTTGGTCCAGGTTTATTCGGCGATTCGGCACGACCAGCTCTCTCAAACGTTGCATCTATGGTTGCAGAGCAGGAAGTAGTCAACAAGTCATGGAAGTCGACAAAGAGGAATCAGCCACAACAGTCCTACAAGCAAGACCGGCAGGAGAAACAGCGACAGAGATCGCCATTCCATCCATCTAGCCGTGATGCCCATTGGGCAGCCGGTTCACAGGGACCTGGCCGGTCGTCTGCATACAAAGTTTATAATAAGAGACCATATGAAGATGAGAGGAAGGATGGCGGTCAGGATGAACTGGTTACCGTAAGGATAACCGGGATGGTGGTTCTGGGCCATCATACTCCCAGGAAGCTGTGTGGTGGTCATGGGGGACAGTCCTGACAGGCTTCCGGCGAGACCTGGTGGCGCCAGGAATGCAGGGAGTCAAGAATCTTCACCAAAACGAATTAACGTCTTGTCGCGCAACATTGACCCCGAGCTGTGTGCAGATTCCTACCATCGGAGGCAGACTTCAGCTGTTCTCAAACCAATGGGAACACATCGTGCAAGACTGTTTAGTCTGTCATTGGCTAAGAAACGGCTACGAACTGGACTGGCTCATCCGTCAATCGTTAGTTCCATTAACTTCGACTCCTGTATGGACTCCCATTCCAAGGGAAATCGATTGTTTAGAGGTCATTCACTCAGAAATCGAAGATCTGCAGAATAATGTGGTTCATTTAGTCCGCGATCAGTCCTCCCTGGGCTTTTATTCGATGATTTTTCTCGTTCCGAAACGCACCGAAGGTTGGAAACCAATTCCGCTGAACAAATTCATTCTTTCACCAAAATTTCCAATGGAGACTGTAGCAGCAGTGATGACAGGGCTGAGAAATGGCATGGTAACAGTGTCGATAGATCTGAAGGATGCTTATTTTCATATTTCAATGTCAATTCCTTTTCAGAAATACCTTCGCTTTGCATTCCAAGACAAGGTCTGGGAGTTCAATGCATTACCTTTCAGCCTGATTAACATAGATGTTCATACTTATGTAGACGATTTGCTACTGAAGGCGTGGAATCCGGTCACTGCGCAACAATCTGAAGGTGGTCCTGGCCTTATTAAAGGACGTAGGATGGATTGTGAATCTAGAGAAATCAGAATTAACTCCATCCCAGGAGTTTGTTTATCTGGGAATACTTTTCAATGTCAGGGACTCCAGGGCTTTTCCGGCGGAGAGCAGAGTCAAGAGTTTGCAAGCAGTCTTGAAGTCCTCAAGGATCCTATCTGATGGCGCGTCAGTGTCTCAGAATTCTTGGTTTACTAGTATCTCTGGAGAAAGTGAGTCATTATCCGGCACTCAGGCGCAGACCGATTTCACTTCAAGAGTATACTTACCTCCCTAATACTTTTGATATTGCTAAATATCGGCGTTCACTCAATAAACACTCAGAATAAAAACAGTTAGGTGCCCATACTGGGCAGGTAGACAGAGGGTAGTCCGGCGGATGCCAGCCCCACCACGGCGCATGCGCCGACTACTACTTCCTCTTTGCTAATTTATTGGCAGAGGGAACACATGTTTTTGTGCTTTTTTCAAAAGTTTCACTGTTTTCAACGCGTTTATAGTCTTAGAAGTGTGAATATATTAGAAGGATACTACCTGGATATGTCGGATAAAGTGGCTTCGCCGGAGGATGGCGCAGGATCTTTATATCAGGTGATTTCTAATATAATCTAGCGAGTTTTCCCCGGTGTAATGTGTTTCCGGGACTCGCGTTTACCGTGATAAGCGCCTGTTCTAGTTGGGGTTTTTCAACATGGTGCTATATAAGAGTAATCTCTCTCTGTGTTTATGTCCACAGGTCTCTGTGAGGATATGTAATGGACATCACAGCATCTGAGGGTTTGTTTCTCTCCACCAAGGTTCCATTTCCTACTAATACTGTTAGGTTATCTAACCAAGAATTCTATGTCCAGTGAGTCGGAGGCCTAGTATAAAGGTCTTCTCACTTTGCCCTCTTGCTCCAATTCCTTCCCCTAAGGTGGAGAGAGTTAAGAGGCGTACAGTTGGTGGAGTGCTCCAGTTCATCACGTTGGATGGTTTGTCTATACAAAGTGTCAGGTATCTAAGTAATGATATGAGGTGAGGTTAATTATTTAAGAAAATTAACTGCTATTGCCATTGTTATCGTTGTGTATCTGATGGTTGTGTAGTCTAAATAACCGTTCTAAGATGTTCTGGTTATGTATACAATTCGTCCGCACGCCTAGTTGTTGGTCGGATCGATTGATTTCTGTCATGGGATCATGACGTCATAATCAGCCTTGCGATTATTAACAATTAAAGTTTTGTCCAACGCTGGTTTTAGTCAATTATTGATCTTTGTGATCGTTTCCCTCTCTTTTAGTTTGGTTTTGAGTTTCTAACCTTAACTAGTTTGCTCATTGTCCTCGTCCTTTGTCCTGTTTCAGAGACCTGGTTGTCCGTCCTGTGGACATTTCTTGAAAGATCGATTTGTGCCTCACCTTTGCTTTGGTTGTAGTCCCTGTGGGCCATTGCTTAAGTGTGAGGTATGCAAGCATTGGGGGGGGGGGGGGGCAACTTAATGTCTGAGTTTCTGTGTTTGCAGGCGAAGGACAAGGTAGTGGAGGAGGGAGGAGAGGAAGCAGAAGAGAGAGGGTGTAGGTAAGGAGGGTAAGAGGAAGGCCTCGTCCGCGGTGGACATGGAGGCCTTCCGGACCGAGATGTTGGGAGAGATGAAGAGGACGATAAAGGATTTGGTTCCAGAGTTGCTACGTGGCATGCTTCCTGGACCAAATCCTTTGTCGTCCTCGGCATCTGCTTCCGAGCAGGTAATCCCCGCCTCTGAATCACCTTTCCGTAGGCCGGTTCTGTTGTTCGACGATTCAGAGGTGGCCCCATTAGTGGGGGTGATCCACGACCCTGGCAGCAGGCTTGGTGCCGCGCCGAGGGTTCGTGAACGGCTGTCGCTGGAACCCGCGGGCTGCTTATCAGTCCAGGGGTATCCACACGCCGCGGGTGCCAGTACCTCCTATGGCACCTTTCCTTGCCAGTCCGGGTTAGCTCTCTTTGCTGACCCGGAGTCTAATCTTTCTGGCCAGGAGGAAGAGGATTACCTGTTAGGGTCGCCGTCTGGGGACGTGACCATGGATTATGACGTCTGTGCACCCCTCGCGGGGAATACAGGCGACATATTCCATGGCTCTACTCACGCAGGAGTAGAGTTCACGGCGCAGAAGGTGGCCCTGGCCAATGCTGATGGCCAGCTATACCGCATACCTCGGCTTGCCGAAAGTATCGCTGGTGCTGGCCGGGGCCGTGGTGGGGTGGTATCTGCCCCGCGCTCTACCACGGCGCCTGCTCCTGGTCAGGCCCGTCAATTTAACATGCCTGTTCTTTCGGGCCCGCATGTTTTTTCTGGCCTGCCGGGGGTATCAGCTTATCCGCCGTCAAGCTCTGCTGCTTGCGCTCAGGAGGAAGACGAAGGCCCCCGTCTTGTAGAGTGCTCGCAGCTAGCCACGGAAGAGGATTGGTCTGACGCTTGCCAATGGCTGGTAAGTGTTAGGCCAGATCTGCCCGTGGAGCAGTCGGCTAGCCAGCATGATCACCGGCCGTGGTTAGCTGGTAAGGCTACTGCTAGCGCAATGCCATCTCTGCTGCTGGCTTAGCATGTCGTTGACATGTTCGAGGCGGCGGAGATGTCCATCAAGGCGAATGGGCGTCTCGCGAAGGCCCCTCACGAGGTGGCCAGGCGTTGCCGCATCGTGCCCCTGGATTATCAGAGGTATGATGTGGTACCCAAGCCGAGTGTGGATGACCGCGCGGCTTTGGGTGAAGATGCGCGGCCGGGCTCCCGTTCTGACACGGGAGTCTTGTGTTCGAACGTGTTGCGTTCGGCCAATGCCGCGTTGCGTGATGCGGAGGAGAGTGGGAGGGCTTCGATTGCCGCTCTGTCCCACGTCTCCCAGCTGTTACAGGGGGTAGTGACAGCATCCGCATCGCGCCAGGCGAGCCCAGTCACAGTCCAGAGAGCCTTCCAGGATGGTATCAACCTGGCTCTGGACTGTATGACTCGGGCTGTGACCAGGAGTGTCCGGGCGCGGCGCACATTTGCCTTGGACAATCTGTGCCCGTCCCAGGACGTGTATAATAGGCTACTGCGTAGGCCTATGACGGGTCCTGGTCTCGTTGGAGGTGAGGGATGTAGACACCTCCAGGAGACGGTTACTCTGGTCAACAACCAGAGGGCGCTGCGCGAGCAGTTTGAAGTGCTCCGTCGGGAGTGCGTTCGCGCCGCACCCCCTGCGTATCGTCCCCTGCAGGCTCGAGGTGGAGGGGCCCAAGTCAGAGGCCACCCACCAGCGCAGCGTCGGCCTAGGCCACGTGCGATTCGGCCGGCAGTGAGGGGGGGGGGGGCGCAGGCTCCTCAGGCGCAGTCAGCCAGGCAGCCACCCGCGCACCGAGGTGCGTGCGGTGCTGGGCGTGGCGCGCGAGGATCTGGTCGGGGTGATCATGCCTGATGGCCCGGTTACCGACAGTGCCACTCTTGCACACCTTATGTCCACCTCTCTCCCTAGGTGGACCGGTGGGAGGCTGGCTGGCCGACCACATGCAAGAGTGGGAACGGTTGACTCAGGACCGTTTAGTCTTGCCGTGGCTTTCAGTCGGGTATCGTCCCAATTGGATGACAGGCCCGCCGTCGCGACTGTCTCTAGTGCCAATCTGGACTCAGAATCTGAGAGATCCAGATCAAAGGTTGTGTATCGAGGAGGAGATAAGTTCCCTCATACAAAAAGGAGCTATTCAGCCGGCACAAAAGTGTCCGGGCTTCTATTCAACCGTGTTATTAGTAACAAAAAACACCGTAGGGTGGAGACCGATTCTCAACCTCAAGCCATTGAACAAGTTCATAGAGACACCCAGTTTCAAGATGGAGACTGTGTGCTCGGTGTTGGCGGGGTTAGAGAGGGGAATGTGGACAGCTTCGATAGATTTGAAGGATGCTTATTTCCACATTCCCATAGCGAGGAGTTTCCGTCGCTTCCTGAGATTTGCATTCCAGGGCAGACAGTGGGAATTCAGGGTGTTACCCTTCGGAATTTCCACCGCTCCTCGGGTTTTCACCCGTGTGGTTCTTGCGATCACAGCATACCTCCGCAGGAGAAGCATTGCAGTCCACACGTACATAGACGACTAGCTGTTAAAAGCACACCCCCAGGAAAGTTTATCGACCAATCTAGAGATTGTTTTGAAAACTCTCACGGATTTGGGCTGGATGATAGATTTAAAAAAATCAGAGCTGACTCCATCCCAGAAGTTTGTTTACCTGGGGATGTTCTTCGATCTAGAGACGGGATATGTTTATCCTACTCAAGAGGGAGTTCAGAGACTCATCTCGGTAATTCAGTCAGTGTGCGACAGTCGTCATGTCCTGGCACGGGTTTACTTGAGAATGATGGGGTTGATGGTTTCGTTGGAACCGGTCATTCCTCAGGCCGCCTTACGCCGGCGGCCGATCCAGTTGTTTCTCATGACACAATGGACCCAGAGTACAGGTTCGCTGGACTCAAACATGTCAGTGTTGGCGCCTCTAATTCACCACCTGCAATGGTGGTTGAGTACAGAGAATCTCTTGGTGGGGGTTTTGCTAACCCCTCCCACCCTCAGGTGACTGTGTATACAGATGCATCGATGGAGGGGTGGGGAGCTTGCCTGGGAGAATCCACGATATCAGGGCTTTGGAATCTGGAACAGTCAAAGGAACATATCAATCTACTGGAACTAAGAGCAGTAGTCCTGGGCCTGGAACATTTCTTACAGAAAGTTCAGGGCAAGATTGTTCTTATTCGATCAGACAACTCAACAGTAGTGACTTACATAAACCGCCAGGGCGGAACGAAGACACCCAGTCTCTGTATGATGACATGGAGACTGCTTTGTTGGTGCCTGGATCACAGGATTACCTTGAAAGCAGTTCATGTTCCGGGAAGGTTAAATCTGCTAGCAGACTCATTGAGCCGAAGGATGAGTGTTTTACCGACGGAATGGCAACTAAGTCAATGTGTGGCGGATCATCTGTTCGACCATTGGGGGAAACCAACATCGATTTGTTCGCAACGAAGAAGAATGCGAAGATGACGACGTACGTCTCTCCGATTCCAGATCCAAGCGCTTTCGCAACAGATGCGTTAGCTATCAGCTGGGTGGTAATGTATGCATGCGCATTCCCTCCAGCAATCCTGATTCCAAAAATTCTTCAGAAAATCAGACAGGAGGAGTGCCAAGTGCTTCTGATCACCCCAAATTGGCCAAGCCGATCATGGTATACGGATCTGCTGGACCCTCTGGTCTGCAATCCGGTTCCTCTGCCTCTGATGGACGACATTATGTTCCAGGGCAAGGCCCTTCACAACAATCCGTCAATGTTCAGATTGACTGCGTGGATGTTGTCAAGGAATCTAGAATTAAGGAGGGCTTTTCTGAGCAAGCAGCCATGTTTATGGCCAAAGCCATGAGGGGGTCAACCTCCAGAGCATATAATTATAAATTCAACAGATTTGCAGAATGGTGCTCAAAAAGATGTATTGATCCAATGGATTCATCTATTCAGGTAGTAGCTGATTTCCTCTGTCATCTGTATGATGCCTATAGCCTCAAGCCTAACTCTATTGCTGGTTATAAATCAGCTTTAATGACAGTTATCCCTTGCTTGGCTAATATGGGAAGTGATGAAGTAAGTACATTAAATGTATTAATTAAAGGCATGGGCAATCTAAGACCAAGGAATCCACCGGTGATTCAATCTTGGAGTTTATCTCTAGTGCTTCAGGTACTAGGCGATAAGCCTTTTGAGCCACTTAGTTCCATTTCTATGAAAATGTTGACTCTTAAAACTGTATTTTTAATTGCTGCGGCCTCGGCTAGGTGTTGGAGTGAAATTCATGCCTTATCAGCCGAGGAAGACCATTTCATGGTTACAGGGGAAGGCCTTAAGCTTCTACCTAGGATTAATTTCTTGGCTAAAAATCAGTCTTTGAAATATCCAGGTCAACCTATTTTTTTGCCAGCTTTAACTAGATATGATCCTAATTCTAAAGCATGGTGTCCCGTCCGAGCGCTGATCCGGTACAAACAATGTACTCAGGAGTGGCGGACGGACCAGTCAGCGTTATGGTTGTCATATATTGAACCCCCATGGCAGGGTGTCTAAGGACACCATTTCCAGGTGGATTGTAGAATGTATTCAGTTTTGTCATAAATCCGCCACCGGTAAGCAAGTTGACATGGCCAAGGCTCACAGTGTCCGGGGCGTAGTGACTTCCACTGCCCTATTTAATGGGGTCCCTGTGGATGACATTATATCAGTTGCTCAGTGGCACTGTGAGTCAAGTTTTACAGACCATTGTCTCCGTGACACCTCTAATCCTCTCGCCTTATCGATTTTGAAAAAATAATCAGGTGTACTTTTTTGATGAGGCTTCCTCATTACTTGTATATGTCACAATTAGTTAATGGGAACAACCACTTTTTGGGACTGCATCAGCCTTCACCACTGGGAAGATGATGTCAGCAGCCAAGTTCATCAGGGTCAGTTTTGTTTATGTGTTGTTCATTGTTAATTGTATTGTCACGTGACCATTTGTTATTAAAATGGTGATGGTATGTGTTTTTATGTGGTTCATCATTGAGAGTATACGAAAATGGAGTTTTTTCGACTCTTGTCCTATAGTACATGGCACTTGTACGTAGAGAGCGTATGGGACATTGAGGTCATTCGAGTCTTCCTGCTAGGAAGGGGGGGTGCGCACGCATATGACATTCGGTCATCTCTCATCCATCGGTTTGTGTTAGGCGATGTTTTTTCAAATCCTGACTGTGTTTTCACACAGTTTCAGAAGTTTAAGTGCCTTAAACGCAGAAAAGCGCATAGGGAAGAGCTGGTCTTTTGACCTCGCCTCCCTCCCGCCGAATTCCCTGTCGAATTCTGGCAATATCAAAGAGTATTAGGGAGGTAAGTATACTCTTGAAGTGAAATAAACGAAATCACAGATTCCTTTTTTCACGAGAGAGTTGATACTTACCTCCCTAATACGGACCCGGCCTCTCCACCCTACAGAGGCTCGGTTTTCAGGCTCTTAATAGTTGCATGTGTGTCAGCCAGTAAATTAGTCAGAGGAAGTGCTAGTCTGCGCATGCGCGGTGGTGGGGCTGGCATCCGCCGGACTGCACTCTGACTCCCTGCTCAGTAGGGGCACCTAACTGTTTTTATTCTGAGTGTTTATTGAGTGAAAGCCGATATTTAGCAATATCAAAGAGTATTAGGGAGGTAAGTATCAACTCTCTCGTGAAAAAAGAAATCCGTGATTTCGTTTAATTTGTTAGAATAAGCCATCACGAGTATAATCATGCCGGTTTATTCATTCATTGTGTTGGGTGACATGCATAGTGGTACAGTGGTATCTGATAAGCGTGTTGGATTACTCATTAATTTTTCTGGGTGATATGCATGGTGGTTACAACTCAGGTGATGTGAAGTTTGAAAGAAAAAATTCTATGGAAAATATCTAAATTTCATAGACAACGAAACACCCCGTAGGCCTATTTATACCTGGAAATGCCTCAGCTGCTCTCGGAGAGCTTCTAGACTTCAAAAGTTTTCTGGTGGAGGGTTGGTGTTTCCAGGTGAGTAACCGCTGAGGACAGTGAATTGCACATGTCAGGAGAGTGAAAGACTGACTCAAGTCAGACCACCAATGACCGATAGGAAAATATCCATTTGCAGAATGAGAGAAAACTATTTTTGAAAATTTATGGCTGGAATGACTGGCTCGGTTATCAAAAATAGCCTTTTCTTGGTCTGCAAATAAATATTTCTCACCACCACTGCAGAAGCCAGGTTTGGATGATATGAGCAGGGTTCTGCCGATCCGGTTGCTTAATGGGGTGAACTTGCCCACTTCCTCAAGAAATGGGTCATTTTGACAAATGTTGGATCAAGTACATACATGGAAGATATCTATGTCCTAAAATCCATTGGGCCAATGAACCATGTGTGAAGGTAATGATTGGACATTGTGAATTTTAGAGCGCTAAATGACTCCATCCAAATTTTGCCAGCCGATATGTGGATGACACTTTCACATGCCTGCACCTCTACAACATCCAACCTTTCACTGATCACCTCAACAGCATCGACCAATGCATCCAATTCACCAGCGAAGTCGAAGATGATGGCCAGATTGCCTTGCTGGACGTCTTGGTACATGTCAGTGATTCCGGAACCACCAAACCTACCACAAGCCCGTCAACACCTTAAGATCACAACTAGTAAGACCCAAAGATAAACTGACCACAGATGAACGCTCTGGAGTCATCTACAAGTTCAAATGTGACCAATGTGAGTGGACATACATAGGCGAAACCAAAAGGCCTCTCAGCACCAGAGTCAAAGAACATCTTAAAACCAATTCCAACTCAGCTGTGGCAGAGCATACAGTATCCACTGGCCACGTCATCCCCGCCAGCAGTGCCTCGGTCATCAACATTGAGACCAACTTATTCAAACGGAAGTTTAAAGAGGCCATAGAAATCTACAAGCATCAACCAACCATGAACAGAGACGAGGGCTACCGTATACCAGCAGTCTACCAGTCCATGCCGTCACGTGACTCCACAAGAACTGACCAGAGTGACGTTGCCAGCGACCATCAGTTAGTGCTGAAGAAGTGACCGAGATGGTCCCGAAACCTACACTCAAACAATTTCTGCATCCCAGCGAGGTAACTAATTTTTCCTGTTTATGAATTATATTATTGTTTCGCTTACAGTCGAATTTCCAGACTGATTAAGTGGAAGGTCTGATTCTTGAGTATACTTATTCATTGTAACAGACAATAGACTCATTCCAGTTTGAAAATCTAATCAAATTATTGATAGGTTTTTTTCATAATTTAGAAGTTGTAGTAGCTTCTTTGCACTCCCTGGACTGCCCTAGCCGAGATGAGGGGCTAACACAGGTCCGGTGGATGTTGCCTCCTTTTTGACCGCCCTCAGGAAGTTGTGCGGACAAATGAGGGGGGCAGCACGGTCTAGATCATAGAAGTTTAGCACTCTATGAGTCGGATGGCGGAACCTAAGCGTATGCTGGGGTTCTCAGTCTCTTCACAACCTTCTCCTTCAGCTGGTAGTTGAGAGCTGTTTCAAGCCGCACCTCCGCCACCAGAGTTTTCCTGGCTGTCGAAATCCAGAGTTTACCATAATAGTACATCTGGTAAGTATTATTCGAAGAAGAATAAAAAAAGCATCCGCTTTTGCTTCTGCGAGAATTGATAATACTTACCAAATGTACTATGGGCCGTGTCAGCCGGCCTGCTGAGGTGAGGCTGAGCTGCTTTCAATGTTTTTCAAGACAAATATAAGATGATTTTTTATTGTTCTGGAGAATTGACTCGATACCTGGAGACTATGGTAATTCCTGGACATGGTATGGGCAGGACCCTGGAGAGTGCGGAGTTTTAATTGTTTATTTTGAGCTAGACTAGATAATAGACATTATCATAATAATACATCTGGTGAGTATTATCAATTCTCATAGAAACAAAAGTGGATGCTTTTTCAATTCTACAACAATATCTACTCCATAATCCTTTTCACCATCACCTATTTTTGTAAGCAAGCATTCCTTGGATGTGGGTTGTCAGAGACATTGTGTGCATGACCATGCCATAAACCTCTGAGTCTATACACTATATACATACATATAGTCGTGTTAGAAATTGGCATCTTTCGGTATTGCAGCGGTCATGCCAGACTTATGAGTATGCAGATTGGATGAATCCGAACTGTCTCAAGTGCCTAGATACATCACTTGTTAGCTGATGTCACAAGTAAAATAACGTAGGGTCCGTAACGAAATGGACCTTCCTGTCAAATTAGATTAAAAATATTAAACATCTTACCATCTTAGCTGTACTGAGTTACCTTGAAATTTAGATTCTGGAAATTCAGGTTTCAAAGTTTTAAATCGATTCCAACACATAATTAGGAAAATAAATTACCTTGCTCAGATGAAGCTTTCATGACGATCTCAGTCATTTCTCCAGCACTAACTGACGGCGGCTGGCTATGTCACTTGTCAGTCCTAGTGTGTATAAATATTTGGGAAGCTAGAAATGTGTGGGATATAGCTAGAAATGAATCTCCATTATAACTGATATTCATTTTGACAATAGTGATGCTGTGCGGTGTATCAGACATTAACCCCTCTTTTGTCAACTTGTGCTTTATAATGGTACTTCCCCTGTAGTTGTTTTTTGGCTCGGTAACCGACCCAGTCATTACAGTGATAAATTTTCAAAAATAGTCTTCTGTTGGCGTGCAAATGGACACTGACTAAACAAAAATTTAGATTTTCTTGACAATTGTCACGGTCTTTGCCCTGCAGGGTTGGCCTGACTCTACACCACAATTATCGAGACATTAGGATTAGTTCCGTTCCAGTCTAACCAAAACTACAGGGAGAAATTAAAGAATGGATAATCGAACTAACCTAGTTTTATTGACCCAGTGTGTCACGTGGAAATAACAAGAGCAACACAAACAACTACTAATTCAATTTAAATAACAAATGTATTAAATATGAATTTACAAAATGAAATCATGATGAAATGGTTGTTTGAAAAATTAAGTACCGGTATGCAATATAACCTATAATTTTGTATTATCAATGTCCAATATTGTCGCTGGTTGATCTCTAGCCACGACAGTTTAGACTTATCTTATGTGGAAGGTAGCCTTATGGAATCGTCTCCATCTTGAAGACGCTCTCTGTAGACGAATGGTCACGTGACCTCCGGACGTTGTCAAGCACGACGAACATGAACGGATACTTTAGTCATGGGCGAGGTCTTGTAATCGATGTAGCAATGAATCCAACGGGAAATGACAAGCCAACCTCCGCCAGTGAATGACCGTCTTCAGACGTATGAACCAACTTTCATGCCAACAACCACTATGTCAACGACCAGCATGTCTACGACCAGCATGCCAACGACCAGGCTGAAACTAAGGTTACAAATTCACCATAAGTAATGGAAGCTATAAAGCTTAATGATTTTACAATCACTTACTACCACACAGCAACACCCCATCTTGAATCATGTGTCTAGTCAACGACAAATATAACAACAAACCGACTAGAAACTTAAAGTTTATGGTGCCAGCTGGTAATGAAAACCATCTTAAATTAACTCTGAACCCTGAGTTCGCAGAATTCAACTTCCTGATAATAATGAAATTGTCGAATATTTCGAAAGTCATCCAACAGGAAATGGTTGCTGGCATGGACAGCAATGGCTTCCAGTCAATTCACTTCCAAAATACATGACAGACCATCTCCTCCATTATGATTAATTTCACGAAATTGGCCTTCCTTGTTCAAAGGTTTAACAATTACGAATGCATCAACAATAGCAATATACCATGTGTTAACAGACTATACAATATTAACCTACCTAAGGCTTGACTCAGGCAAACTCTGATCAATCTTTGAAGGATCTGAAGGAACTACAGTACAATGTACTGAACTTCGCGCAACAGGCACGAGTAAGGAACTTAATAACTGACAAATTTTGACAGATTCCTTCAAGTATTTATGTGATAAGAATGAGTCAGTGATTTACATAACAAAGCTCATTTAATCCGAGGAACGGACAAATATTTAAAAACTGAAAACTACAAGAATATGGTACTGCATATGTTCTAAACTCTAGGTTATAACTCTTGGTGTACATTTAAATGTTTATGATGATACAAAGATGTTGCTGCCACTGGCTTAACACAACCACAAAAATGTTAGCACGGCCCACTATCAAAAGGATGAAATATCCAATTTTACAGAGCGAAAAAGGGTCGCCATTTACATGTAGCGTTAAGCGGTTATCTGCTATTCCTAGATTACCATACCAATAGATTGAGTGAAACTTACAACTCTTGTCAATCCGAATAACAGAAAAAACTACATAGTGTTTCAAAAAGCAATATGCGATCGATACTTACAAAATACAGGGTGGTACAAATTTGAATTGTGACAACAATTAACCATTTAATTGTCAAACTGGTCAAAAAAACACCTTAAAAACTATTTTTCTAAATTCCAGTTATAAACTTACAAAAAAACAGTCTTCTCTTGGCCAGCATATGGTCATTCACCGGGCCGAAATTTTAACTCTTGAAAACTCTTGACAAATTAAAGGCTTAATTGATAAAAGTTGTCTTTTGGTCGCTTCTTTGAGGTGCGCTTAAAATATGAGGGGTTAACAGCTTATATACACCTGTGCAAAAGTTAAGCACCAGCAAAAACAATAGAACGTAGAAACATGATGGTACAACTAGGCTGCCATACTTTTTGTCCCCGCGTTAACTGACATAATTCCAAGTACGAAATGCACATGCATGCATGACTTCACGCGGCTTGATGTCCGTGCGTGGCGGGAAACAGCACACGTGTTCAGTTATGTAAAAGTCCAGTTTGAGGTGTAGAACATTACATACAGAATTAGGTGACAAGATTAGGAATTTTGTGTTCATGACCGTGGTTTATTTGTACAGAGAGAATTAGCTCTTGATTGTGAACCGCTATGGCAAGATGAAGGTTAAGTGATCGTGTGAAATGGCAAATCATAGGCATGCATACCACTGGTATGTTATGCAGAGAGATTGGCAGACAGCTGAACATTAACCATACTGTAATCAGTCGTTTGATTGCAAAACATGGGCAAACTAACGAGGTGAAGGACAGGCCTAGATCTGGAAGACCGAAGAAGACTACTGCCCGTGATGATCGAGCCCTAGTACGCCTTGTTAGGAGATCTCCATTCACCAACAGCAGAGTGCTCAGCCAGCAATGGGAAACGCGCAATAGAGTGTCAATGTCTACCGTCAAAAGGAGACTGTATGCTGCTGGCATGAAAGCTAGGAGACCTGTCAGACGTCCTCTCCTCACTGCACACCACAAAGAGGAGCATCTGAGGTGGTGCAACGAAAGAAGACACTGGAACATGAGATCCTGGAGACGGGTACACTGGTCCGATGAAAGTCGGTTCCTGCTTCATGCCACAGATGGTCGAACTCGTGTATGGAGGTCCAGACGCACGGCGTACGACCAACGTAACATCATGGAAGAAGTTCCATTTGGTGGAGGTTCCGTTATGATATGGGGGTGCATCTCATTTGATTGTAAGCTGGATCTGTTGACTGTACCTGGAACACTAAATGGACAAAGATATCAAGATTCCATACTGGATAGAGTAGTGGTCCCTCATTTTGTAAATCATGCACCTGGAACCCACCCTATATTCATGGATGACAACGCCCGACCACATCGTGCTAGAGCTGTGCATGAATACCTCCGCCAGAATGCCATCGAAACCCTACCATGGCCAGCAAAGAGCCCTGACATGAACCCTATTGAGCATATCTGGGACATTCTGGGAAACATGGTGAGAAGGAGGGATCCTCCTGTGCAGAACCTACAGGAATTAACAGACGCACTCCATCTTGAATGGCAACGAATACCACAATGGCGTATCAGTCGGTTGGTGACCAGCATGAGACGTCGTGTCCAGGCCGTCATCCAGGCACAAGGTGGATATACCCGGTATTAATAATGACAGTCTCAAACTCGTGCACAGATGTTAAACTTCGTTTTCAGACACCATTAATGACAATCTAGCCACGTGTGTCAACTGTAGGGCAATAGTTGTCAGTTGTGTCAACGTAACCATATTCAGGCCTCGTTTTAAAGTTCAGACAAAAACATACAGTGTTTCCCCACCATCATAATCAGCATTCCTCTAGTTGCATTATTACCTCTTGCAATAAGATGATGGGTACATAAATGTTTATGCTATTGCTTTCTTCATAGCCCATGAATATACCCTCGCATGTGCGTAAAAATAGGGTGGTGCTTAACTTTTGCACAGGTGTATATATACACGTTAATGTCCTGCATGCTTAGTGCCAATGCTCATTTTGTTGCTGTATATAGATACCTGTTGTAATACTACTTAGTCGTGTGAATGTTGTTTGATTTCAGTGTGAGTATTGATGTGCGACGTTTGGGTGGTGCTTATGGTGGTAAGATCACTCGGAATATGCAGGTGGCGTCAGCCTGCGCGGTGGCTGCCAACGTTATGAACAGGTAAAATGTTATATATAGGTGACATTGAGCTTATACTTATGAATTGTCTGCTTGTATTTTGAATTGCTTCTGGCAATTAGAGTGGCTGTACATGTAGTTGTCACAGAGACAGGTTTGTAAGAAATGTAAAGATTTTGACAGCCCAACAGACAGTCAGACCGACTGACTGACAAACCGACTAGATGCGAGTCACGACTAATAAATGTTTTACTGGTAGAATTTTGCTCGCCTACATGATATTTTCAATGTGTTAATCATGGCTTAACATTTTACCCTTCTGAAACCAAAAACTACAGATTTATTCTGATGTAAGTAATACTCTGTTTAATATTTTGAAACTAATTTGACTGGAAGCTGTTTCTGCCTATGGCAGCAACAGCTTCCAGTCAAGGTAGTTTCAAAATTTTCAACTTTACCTAATAGCTGTCTTGAAATCCAGACACTGGCATTTTCACATCATGAGAACATACTTACCTCCCTAACACTCTTGATATACTAGTATATCGGCTCTAAATTCAATAATATTCAGAATTATAAAAAGTTAGGTGCCCCTAATGGGCAGGTGGAAGTACACAGTCATGCACATGACAAACACCACCCTCTGCGCATGCGCACACCGGTACTTCCGTTTTCTAATATATTGGCTGGAAGCAACTGGTGGAAATTCCTTACAGGCGCTTTTCTGAATTCATAAGAGAACAATACATCCAAATCTATCATGGCTGATGCGAAAATGTCAGAGGAGCCCTCCTCGTCATCATCCAAGGTGACATTGTTCCTGGCTTTTATTTGAGACTTGTAACTTTCGTGTGTTACCGGTTTTCGTAGCGGCCGTTTTCGGTGGGAATCCTTGTAAATTTTTTCCCAGCGCCTAGGGCTAATAAACTCTTGTGTTTTATGCTTACAGGTCGGTCTTGTGTCTATACAAGGTTGCCTGGTCTTCTCTGGAAGGTGTTCACGTCCCAGGATGACTTATCATCGTGATATGTCTAAGGGTTGGAGATATAATATATCAATAAATAAAATATCTCCTTCCTTTTGTCCCATCCCCCCTCATCAGTTCTTCTGGAAGAGGAGTCTCGGCGGATGGATGGACGTGTTTCCTGCACAAGAGGATGGTTGCCTGTGCCCAGGCTAAGGGAGTTATTAATTATGGCGCATGATTATTTGAAAATAATTACATTTTCTGCTGCCGTTTGCTATTGCACTATTTTCTCTCTTGCGTGTGCATGGGTTCTCTAGTATATATAATTTAATATTATATTAGTCGAGAGCTGAGAATGTCTGGAGATCTAGATATTTCTTACATAAATCTGACGTCCCCTCTCCTGGTAGGAGCTTTTGCATAGTGAGGTTTGATGTCATAATCAACCAGAGTTTCTCTTTCCTTGATGTCATAATCTTAGTTTGGAGAAGTCGGTGATGTGTTCATCCCCTGTTTATTAAGAAGTGTAGAGAGATATCTAGATAGTCATGTTCTTTCTCTCTCTCTCTTAATCTAAAAAGAGTGGGGTTCTGGTTGTATTTGGAGTTATTAACTAGAGAAGTCGCCTGTCCCGTCAGGGTGGTCGTAATAGTGGATGTCTTCTCTCGTGGTTGTTTTGGTTTCTTCTTAAAAGATCCATTATCAAGGCTTTGAGACTGTCATACTCATTGTCTTCGTATCCGTCTTTTCAGAAGTGTCCGTCCTGCCTCAAGTCTATGAAGGCTAGATTCTTCCCCCACCCTTGCCATCTGTGTTCAGCTTGTAGGCTGTCCAACAAATGTGTTATTTGTGAAAAGTGGGGGGGGGATCTAACCTCTGAATTCTTCTCTTTACAGGCGAGGATGATGGCAGAGGAGGGGAAGAAACCAAAGAAGGACGGTAAGAAGAAGGCCTCGGAGAAGAGTGGTCTCGAGGCCTTCAAGAGTGAGTTGGTGAGTGAGATGCGCAGGACTTTGAAAGACCTGATGCCTGACATGCTTCGCGGCATGTTGCCTGGCACAGGTGTTTCAACTTCCTGCGCATCGACCTCGGTGCAGGTAGCCCCCGTCCCTGTTTCACTTCAAGAGTATACTTACCTCCCTAATACTTTTGATATTGCTAAATATTGGCTTTCACTCAATAAACACTCAGATTTAAAACAGTTAGGTGCCCCTACTGGGCAGGGAGTCAGAGCGTAGTCTGGCGGATGCCAGCCCCACCACCGCGCATGCGCAGACTAGCACTTCCTCTTTGCTAGATTATTGGCAAAGAGAACACACATGTTTTTCAGTCATAAGCTTTTCTTGCTCATTAACGTTGTTATTGGTGTTATTTTGGAAGTGATAAGACCTGATTTGGATGGCGGGAGGATACACTTCGCCACCGGAGGACGTTGGACCTTTAAATCAGGTGACTTCTAGTAAAATTAGCGAGTTTTCTTCCCGGTGTATTGTGTTTCCGGGACTCGCGTTTACCGTGATAAGCGCCTTAGTTAGTTGGTTTAGGTCAACTCGGTGCTACCTAGGACTAATTTCTCTTTCTGTTTCTGTCCACAGGTCTGTATGACGCTAGGTTGTGACGTCACAGTGCCAGAGAATTAGTATTCTCTCCACCATGGTTCCATTTCCTACTAACACTGTCAGGTTATCTAACCAAATGAAAAATTATGCCCAGTGAGTTGGAGGCCTGGTATAAAGGTCTTCTCACTTTGCCCTCTTGTTCCAATTCCTTCCCCATGAGGTGGAGAGAGTTAAGAGGCGTGCAGATGGTGGAGTTTCCGGTTCGTCACGTTGGATGGTTTGTCTATACAAAGTGTCAGGTATCTAGTCATTGATAATGTGGTGATGTTAATTATTGTAAACAATCAAAGGGAGATAATTAACATTTTTGCCAGTAAAGAGTTATCTATATGTATCTGATGGTTGTGTAGTCAACTTATCCATTCAGCATACAATTCGTCTTTGCACTTGGATGTTTTGTTGGGATCGAATTTTTCCTGTCACGGGATTAATGACGTCATAATCAGCTGGCTATGTATTTATTAGCAATTCAAGCGCTAGGCTGGTTTTTGATGTATATTGATCTTTATGATCGTTTTTCCTTCTCCTTGAGTTGGATTGAGTTTCTAAGCTTAACTAGTTGCTCATACTCCTTGTCCTTTGCCCTGTTTCAGGGACCGGGTTGCGCGTCCTGTGGACGTTTTATGCATGTGAAGTTCTGGCCGCATCTGTGTTATCGATGTAGCCCTTGTGGTCCATTGATTAATTGTGACATATGTAAGCACTGGGGGGGCGTGTTAATGTCCGAATTCTTGTGCTGCTTACAGGCGACGGACAAGGTGGTAGTGGTGGAGAAGAAGAAGAAGCGGAAACGAGAGGTTGTAAGTGAGAAGGGTAAGGGGAAGGTCTCGTCCGCGGTGGATATGGAGACCTTCCGGACCGAGATGTTGGGAGAGATGAGGAGGACAATAAAAGATTTGGTTCCAGGGTTGCTTCGTGGCATGCTTCCTGGACCAGATCCTTTATTGTCCTCATCATCGGCTTCGGAGCAGGTAATCCCCGCCTCTGGATCGATTTTCCTTAGTCCGCTTCCGTTGTCCGACGATTCAGAGGTGGCCCCATTAGAGGGGGCGTTCCACGGCCCTGGCAGCAGGCTTATTGCCGCGCCGATAGGGGACCGTGGACGGTTGTCGCTGGAACCCGCTGGCTGCTTATCAGTCCAGGGGTATCCGCACGCCGCGGTGGCCAGTACCTCCTATGGCACCGTTCCTGGTCAGCCCGGGTTAGCTCTCTTTGCTGACCCGGGGTCTAATCTTTCTGACCAGGGTGATGAGGATTACCTGCTAGGGTCGCCGTCTGACGACGTGGACATGGATGAAGACGTTTGTGCACCCCTCGCGGGGAATACAGGCGCTTTTTTCCACGGTATTACTCACCCTGGAGTAAGGTCCGCGGTTCAGGTGGTGGCCCAGGGCGCTGCTGATGGCCAGCGGTACCGCATACCTCGGCTTGCCGAGAGTGTAGCTGGTGCTGGCCGGGCCCGTGGTAGAGCTATATATACCCCGCGCTCTACCGCGGTGCCTGCTCCTGGTCAAACCAGTGATATTCTCATGCCGGTGCTGACAGGCCCGCATGTTTTCCCTGGCTTGCCAGGTGTATCAGCGTACCCGCCGTCAAGTACTGCTTGCGCTCAGGAGGAAGACGAAGGACCCCGTCTTGTAGAGCGCTCGCAGTTAGCCACGGAGGAGGATTGGTATGACGCTTGCCAGTGGTTGGTGAGCGTTAGGCCTGATCTGCCCGTGGAGCAGTCGGCTAGCCACCGTGTTCACACGCCGTGGTTAGCTGGGAATCCAACTGCTAACGCTATGCCTTCTCTGCCGCTGGCGGAGCATGTCGTTGACATGTTCAAGGCGGCGGAGGCGTCCATTAACACGAGTGGACGTCTCGCGAAGGCCCCTCGCGAGGTGGCCAAGCGTTGTCGCATCGTGCCCCTGGACTACCAGCGGTACGGTGTGGTACCCAAGCCCAGCGTGGATGACCGCGCGGCTTTGGGTGAGGATACGCGGCCAGGATCCCGTTCTGACGCGGGGGTCTTGTGCGCGAACGCGTTGCGTTCGGCGAATACCGCGTTGCGTGATGCGGAGGAGAGTGGGCGGGCTTCGATTGCCGCTCTGTCCCACGTCTCCCAGCTGTTACAGGGGGTAGTAACGGCATCCGCATCGCGCCAGCCAGGCCCGCTCGCGGTCCAGCGTACCATCCAGGATGGTATTAACCTGGCGCTGGACTGTATGACGCGGGCGGTGACCAGGAGTGTCAGGGCAAGACGCACATTTGCCCTGGACAATTTGTGCCCGTCTCAGGACCTGTATAATAGGCTACTCCGTACGCCTATGACGGGTCCTGGTCTTTTTGGAGGTGAGGGATGTCGCCACCTCCAGGAGACGGTCACCCTGGTGAATAACCAGAGGGCGCTGCGCGAACAGTTTGAGGTACTGCGTCGTGCTAACGTTCGCGCCGCGGCCCCTGCGTATCGTCCCCTGCAGGCTCGAGGTGGTGCTGGCCAAGTCAGAGGCCAGCCGCCGTCGCAGCGCCGGCCTCGGCCGCGTGCGATTCGGCCAGCAGTGAGGGGGGCGCAGGCTCCTCAGCCGCCGTCAGCCAGGCAGCCGCCCGTGCACCGAGGTGCGCGCGGGGCGGGGCGGGTCGCGCGAGGATCTGGGCGTGGTTATCGTTCCTGACAGGGCGCTTACCGCGGTAAGGACCACGCCGGTGTGTATGGCGACGGAGACAGTGCCGCTCTTGCATGCCTTGTGTCCACCGCGGTCCCTAGGTGGACCGGTGGGAGGCCGGCTTGCCGACCACATGCAAGAGTGGGAACGGTTAACTCAGGACCGTTTAGTCTTGCGATGGCTTTCCGTGGGGTATCATCCAGAGTGGATGACAGGCCCGCCGTCGCGACTGTCTCTGGTGCCAATCTGGACTCCCGTTCCGAGAGATCCAGATCAAAGGTTGTGTATCGAGGAGGAGATAAATTCCCTCGTACAAAAAGGAGCTATTCAGCCGGCACAGAGGTGTCCGGGCTTCTATTCAACCCTGTTCTTGGTAACAAAACGCACCGGTGGGTGGAGACCGATTCTCAACCTCAAGCCATTGAACAAGTTCATCGAGACGCCCAGTTTCAAGATGGAAACGGTGCGCTCGGTGTTGGCGGGGTTGGAGAGGGGGATGTGGACGGCGTCGATAGATTTGAAGGACGCTTATTTCCACATCCCCATCCACAGGAGTTTCTGTCGCTTCCTGAGATTTGCATTCCAGGGCAGACAGTGGGAATTCAGGGTGTTGCCCTTCGGAATTTCCACGGCTCCTCGGGTTTTCACCCGTGTGGTTCTTGCGATCACAGCATACCTCCGCAGGAGAAGCATAGCAGTCCACACGTACATAGACGACTGGCTGTTGAAAGCGCACACCCGGGAAAGTTTGTCCGCCAATCTGGAGATTGTTTTGAAAATTCTCACAGACTTGGGCTGGATGATCAATTTCCCAAAATCAGAGCTGACTCCATCCCAGAAGTTTGTTTACCTGGGGATGTTCTTCGATCTGGAGACAGGATATGTTTATCCTACTCAGGAGAGGGTTCAAATACTCATCTCGTTGATTCAGTCAGTGTGCGACAGTCGTCATGTCCTGGCACGGGTTTACTTGAGAATGCTGGGGTTGATGGTTTCGTTGGAACCAGTCATTCCTCAGGCCGCCTTACGCAGGCGGCCGATCCAGTTGTTTCTCATGACACAATGGACCCAGAGTACAGGTTCGCTGGACTCGAATGTGTCAGTGTTGGCGCCTCTGATTCACCACCTGCAATGGTGGTTGAATACAGAGAATCTCTTACCGGGGGTTTTGCTAACCCCTCCCCACCCTCAGGTGACTGTGTATACAGATGCATCGATGGAGGGCTGGGGAGCTTGCCTGGAAGAATCCACGATATCAGGGCTTTGGAATCTGGAACAGTCACAGGAACATATAAATCTACTGGAGCTAAGAGCAGTAGTCCTGGGCCTGGAACATTTCTTACAGAAAGTTCAGGGCAAGATTGTTCTTATTCGTTCAGACAACTCAACAGTTGTGACTTACATAAACCGCCAGGGCGGAACGAAGTCGCCCAGTCTCTGTATGATGACATGGAAACTGCTATGTTGGTGTCTGGATCACCAGATTACCTTGAAAGCAGTTCATATTCCGGGAAGGTTAAACCTGCTTGCAGACTCATTGAGCCGAAGGATGAGTGTTTTACCCACGGAATGGCAACTAAATCAATGTGTGGCGGATCGTCTGTTCGACCATTGGGGGAAACCCAACATCGATTTGTTCGCAACGAGCAAGAATGCGAAGATGACGACGTACGTCTCTCCGATTCCGGATCCAAGCGCTTTCGCAACAGATGCGTTAGCTATCAGCTGGGGGAGAATGTATGCATACGCATTCCCTCCAGCAATCCTGATTCCAAAAATTCTTCAGAAAATCAGACAAGAGGAATGCCAAGTGCTTCTGATCGCCCCGGATTGGCCAAGCCGATCATGGTATACGGATCTGCTGGACCTTCTGGTCTGCAATCCGGTTCCTCTGCCTCTGATGGACGATATTATCTTCCAGGGCAAGGCCCTTCACAACAATCCGTCAATGTTCAGATTGACTGCGTGGATGTTGTCAAGGAATCTAGAATTAAGGAGGGCTTTTCTGAGCAAGCAGCCATGTTTATGGCCAAAGCCAGGAGGGGGTCAACCTCCAGAGCATATAATTATAAAATCAACAGATTTGCAGAATGGTGCTCAAAAAGATGTATTGATCCAATGGATTCATCTATTCAAGTAGTAGCTGATTTCCTCTGTCACCTCTATGATGCCTATAGCCTCAAGCCTAACTCTATTGCTGGTTATAAATCAGCATTAATGTCTGTTATTCCTTGCTTGGCTAAGAGGGGAAGTGATGAAGTAAATACATTGAATGTATTAATTAAAGGCATGGGCAATCTAAGACCAAGGAATCCTCCTGTGATTCCGTCTTGGAGTTTATCGCTAGTGCTTCAAGTACTAGGTGATAAGCCTTTTGAACCACTTAGTTCCATTTCTATGAAACTATTAACACTGAAGACTGTGTTTTTAATTGCTGCGGCCTCGGCTAGGCGTAGGAGTGAGATTCATGCCTTATCAGCCGAGGATGACCGTTTTGTGGTTTCAGGGGAAGGCCTTAAGCTGCTACCTAGGATTAATTTCTTGGCTAAAAATCAGTCGTTGAAATATCCAGGTCAACCTATTATTTTGCCTGCTTTAACTAGATATGATCCTAATTCTAAAGCATGGTGTCCCGTCCGGGCGCTGCGCCGGTACAAACAACGTACGGTGGCATGGCGCACCGACCAGTCAGCGTTATGGTTGTCATATATTGAACCCCATGGGAGGGCTTCTAAGGACACCATTTCCAGGTGGATTGTGGAGTGCATTCAGTTTTGCCATAAATCCGCCACCGGGAAGCAGGTTGACGTGGCCAAGGCTCACAGTGTCCGCGGCGTAGTGACATCCACGGCCCTATTTAATGGGGTCCCTGTGGATGATATTATGTCGGTGGCTCAGTGGCACTGTGAGTCAAGTTTTACAGACCATTATCTCCGTGACACCTCTAATCCTCTCGCCTTGTCGGTTTTGAAAAAATAAATCGGTTTATATTTTTTGAGGTGATTTCCTCATTACTTATATATATCACAATTAATTTATGGAAACACCCACTTTTTTGGGCCTGCATCAGTCTTTACCGATGGGAAGATGATGTCAGCAGCCATTTTCAACAAGGTCAGTCTTGTTCATGTGTTGTCCGTTGTTGATTGTATTGTCACGATTACCCGTTATTAATATGGTGATGGTTTGTGTATTTGTGTGGTTCATTGTTGAGAGTTACGAAAATGGAGCTTTTTCGTCTCTGTCCTGTAGTACATGGCACTTGTACGTAGAGAGCGTATAGGACATTGAGGTCAGTCGACTCTTCCTCCCAGGAAGGAGGGGGGGGGAGCGCATATGACATTCGGTCATCTCTCATACATCGGTCGTGTTATCCGATGGTTAGTCAAATCCTGACTGTTTTTTCTTACAGTTTCAGAAGTTTAAGTGCCTTAAACGCAGAAAAGCGTATTGGGATGAGCTGGTCTTTTGACCTCGCCTCCCTCCCGCCAGATTCACTTTCGAATTCTGGCAATATCAAAAGTATTAGGGAGGTAAGTATACTCTTGAAGTGAAATAAACGAAATCTAGGATTTCTTTTTTCACGAGAGAGTTGATACTTACCTCCCTAGATACGGACCCGGCCTCTCCACCCCACAGAGGCTCGGTCTTCAGGCTCTTAATAGTTGCATGTGTGTCAGCCAATAATCTAGTCAGAGGAAGTGCTAGTCTGCGCATGCGCGGTGGTGGGGCTGGCATCCGCCAGACTACGCTCTGACTCCCTGCCCAGTAGGGGCACCTAACTGTTTTAAATCTGAGTGTTTATTGAGTGAAAGCCAATATTTAGCAATATCAAAAGTATTAGGGAGGTAAGTATCAACTCTCTCGTGAAAAAAGAAATCCTAGATTTCGTTTAGATCATGGCCTATTAGCTCGGACAATGCGTTTAGTGATCCAGGGGCGGCCGTCTTGGACCCAGGCTTGATGTTCGCATCGCCTGGGGTGCCAGCGGCGCGAGAAGCATCAGGCGGGACCCGACCAACGGGCCTGACCACGATCACTCGCGGAGTAAACTCGTCATCTGCCTTTGAGCAGTCGCCTGGTCAGTCTGGGTTAGTTTTCCTTACTAATCCAGAGCCTAACTTTCCTGACCAGGAAGATGATGAGGACTACCTGCTCGGTCCACAGGTGGATCATGAAGACATGGATGTGAGCGCCTACACTCCTCTGTTGGGGAGCGTGAACGCTCGCACCTATGGCACTGTTCCCTCGGGAGCAGGTTTCATGGTTCAGCCTGTGGCCCGCTTTGGAGCAGACGGCCGGCCGTATAAGATTCCACGGTTGGACATGGAATCTCACACGGACGTTCCGGGCCGCGCTGGTGTGTGTAACCCCCCTCGCACAAGCGCGGCCTTGGAGCTTGGTTTGCCTATGGAGAATGCTATGCCGGCCCTCGCGGGCCCGTATACGTTCCCTGGGCAGCCAGGTTCGTCTATAGCCTCCTCCTCGGCCATACCTGCGAATGCCATTGAGGATGACGAGGGCCCGTTGCTCGTCGGCAGTTCGCAGGTAGCCACGGATGAAGACTGGTCAGAGGCGTGTGCGTGGCTCCTCGCTGTAAGACCAGAGCTCACCGTGGACGAGACGGTCGCCGGTAACCCGCGGGCGTGGTTACAGGCGAAGCCATTGGCCAGCACGGCTCTGTCTCTGCCGTATGCTGAACATATCTTAGATATGTTCACGGCGGCAGAGGAGTCGATCAGACCGAAAGGTCGCCTCGCGAAGGCCCCCCGCGAGGTAGCTAGGCGATGTCGGGTTACTGCCAGTCAGTATGCTCGGTATGGCCTGGCGCCCAGACCGAGCGCGGATGACCGCGCCGCTCTGGGCGAAGATACGCGGCCGGGTTCCCGGGCTGACACGGGAGCCTTGTGCTCGGGCGCTATGCGCTCGGCGAATGCCGCCTTGCGCGACACCGAGGAGAGCTCGCGATCAGTGCGCTGTCGCATGTCTCTCAGCTGCTGTCGGGGGTGGTGGCAGCGTCGGTGCAGCAACATCCTAGTCCCGTGACAGTCCAACGAGCCATCCAGGATGGCATCAACCTGGCGTTGGACTGTCTGACTAGGTCGGTCACGAAGTCGCTGAGGACGAGGCGCACTTTTGCGCTGGACAATTTGTGCCCGTCTCAGGAGCTCAAGTCGCGCTTGATGCAAGCGCCGATGGCGGGCCCTGGACTCTTTGGAGGTGAAGGTTGTCGGCACCTGCAGGAGACAGTGACTTTGGTGAACAACCAGAGGGCGCTGCGGGCACAGTTTGAAGTGCTGCGCAGGGAACACGTGCGTGTTCAGCCCTCGGCTGCTCGACAGCCGTACACTCGTGGCGGGGCTGGCAGTGTCAGAGGCCAGCAGGCCGGCCGGTTTCAGAGACCGCGTCGGCTACGCCAGCAGCAGCGTGCTGTTGTGCGACAGCCGCCGCCTCAAGCGCAGCCTGCCAGGCAGCAGCCCGCACACCGTGGTGCGCGTGGCGCTGGTCGCGGCGCGCGGGGAAGCGGCGCGTGGTAACCGGGCCTGACGCAAGAAAATTTTTTCCGGTTATCACAAGTACCACTGGGGTGTTGCCACTCGTATCAGAGACACACCCACTTCTGAAGTTTATGGGCACCCCGTCAACCCTAGGTGCACCAGTGGGAGGTCGTTTGACTTGTCACATTCAGAAGTGGGCGCGGTTAATTCAGGACCGCTTAGTCTTGCAATGGCTTTCGCAGGGATACAGTCCAGATTGGATAAGAGGTCCGCCGTTGCATTTGTCTCTGGTACCGGTCTGGACTCAAGTTCCACGAGATCCAGACAAGCGGTTGTGCATAGAAGAGGAGATAGATTCTCTCGTTCTAAAAGAAGCAATTCAACCGGCGCAGGATTGCCCGGGCTTCTATTCAACCGTGTTTCTTGTGGCAAAGAACACCGGGGGGTGGAGACCAATTCTCAACCTCAAGCCTCTAAACAAGTTTTTAGACACTCCGACTTTCAAAATGGAAACAGTGAGATCGGTGTTGTTGGGGTTAGAGAAGGGGATGTGGACAGCATCTATAGATCTCAAGGATGCTTACTTCCACATTCCAATTGCAAGGAGGTTTCGTCGGTTCCTGAGATTTGCTTTTCAGGGACGCCAATGGGAATTCAAGGTTCTTCCATTCGGCATCTCGACGGCTCCAAGGGTCTTCACTCGAGTGGTACTTGCTATCACGGCATACCTCCGCAGGAGAAATATACCTGTTCACACTTACATAGACGACTGGTTGCTAAAAGCACACAACCCAGAAAGTTTGACAGCAAATCTGGAGATAGTCTTGGAAACTCTCACAGATTTAGGCTGGATGATCAACTTTCCGAAATCAGAGCTGACTCCATCCCAGAAGTTTGTTTACCTGGGTATGTTCTTCGATCTGGAGATAGGATATGTTTATCCGTCCCAGGAGAGAGTGGAAAGTTTCCTCTCGTGTATTCAGTTGGTGTGCAACAGTCGTTATATTCTAGCACGGGTCTATCTGAGAATGTTGGGTCTGATGGTTTCAATGGAACCGGTCATTCCTCAGGCGGCCTTACGCAGGCGGCCGATTCAGTTGTTTCTCATGACCCAGTGGACGCAGAGTTCAGGATCACTGGACTCGCGCATTCAAGTGTTGGACCCTCTCATTCATCACCTTCATTGGTGGATGGAGAGAGGAAATCTCCTGGTGGGGGTCATGCTGACCCCTCCCCACCCTCAAGTAACGATGTTTACGGATGCATCGATGGAGGGTTGGGGAGCTTGCCTGGAAGAAGCCACTATATCAGGGCTTTGGAATCTGGAACAGTCAAAGGAACATATCAACATGCTAGAACTGCGGGCTGTAGTTCTAGGCCTGGAACACTTCCTAGGGGAGGTGAAGGGAAAATTTGTGATGATACGTTCAGACAACTCTACAGTAGTGAGTTACATAAACCGCCAGGGCGGAACGAAGTCGCCCAGTCTCTGTATGATGACATGGAAGCTGCTTTGCTGGTGCATGGATCATATGATCACCTTGAAAGCAGTTCATATTCCGGGAAGGCTGAATCTGTTAGCAGACTCATTGAGCCGAAGGATGAGTATTCTGCCTACGGAATGGCAACTAAATCAATGTGTGGCGGATCACCTGTTCAATCATTGGGGAAAGCCCAACATAGATTTGTTCGCAATGAAGAAGAATGCGAAGATGACGACGTACGTTTCTCCGATTCCAGATCCAAGCGCTATCGCAATAGATGCGCTAGCTATCAGTTGGAAGAGAATGTATGCATACGCATACCCTCCAACAATCCTGATTCCAAGAGTCCTTCAGAAGATCAGACAAGAGGAATGCCAAGTGCTTCTGATCGCCCCGAATTGGCCAAGCCGATCATGGTTTACGGATCTGCTGGACCTTCTGGTTTGCAATCCGGTTCCTCTGCCGCTGATGGACGATATTATCTTCCAGGGCAAGACCCTTCACAACAATCCGTCAATGTTTCGATTGACTGCATGGATGTTGTCAAACAATCCGCAATTAAGGAGGGATTTTCTGAGCAAGCAGCCAATTTCATGGCCAGAGCCAGGAGGGGGTCAACCTCCAGAGCTTATAATTATAAAATCAACAGATTTGCAGAATGGTGCTCAAAGAGATGTATCAATCCGATGGAAGCATCTATTCAGGTAGTAGCTGATTTTCTATATCACCTGTATGATACCTATAGTCTTCAACCTAATTCTGTTGCTGGATACAAATCAGCATTGATGACTGTTATCCCTTGCTTGGCAAAGAGGGGAAGTGATGAAGTAAGTGTTTTAAATACTCTTATTAAAGGTATGGGCAATCTCAGACCTAGAAATCCTCCACTGACACCGTCATGGAGTCTTTCTCTGGTTCTGCAGGTTTTGAGTGGTAAGCCTTTTGAACCACTTAGTGCTATATCTGTAAAATTATTGACACTTAAAACTGTATTTTTAGTGGCGGCGGCTTCAGCCAGACGCAGGAGTGAAATTCATGCCTTGTCTGCTGAGCCTGACCGTTATATAGTTACAGGTGAAGGCCTTAAGCTTCTACCTAGATTGAATTTCTTGGCTAAGAATCAATCTTTAAAGTATCCGGGTAAACCTATTATTTTACCTGCCTTAACCAGATATGATCCTGGTGCTAAAGTATGGTGTCCAGTCCGTGCTTTGAATAAGTACAAGAAAAGAACTCAGGTTTGGCGGACGGACCCATGTTCCCTATGGTTGTCATATATTGTACCCCATGGTAGGGCGTCAAGAGACACTATTTCCAGATGGATAGTGGAATGTATCCAATTCTGTCATAAGACAGCCACTGGAATCCAGGTAGATAGAGCCAAGGCTCATAGTGTCCGTGGTGTGGTAACTTCCACGGCATTATTTAATGGTGTTTCGATTGAAGACATTATGTCAGTAGCCCAGTGGCACTGTGAGTCAAGTTTTACCGACCATTACCTTCGTGACACTTCTAACCCACTCGCCGTCTCAGTCCTCAGGAAATAAAATAGTTATGCAGAGGTTTATGTTTGTAAATAGTTTGCCTCCTCTGCTATTTGCAAATATCACATTTGTTGGTAGGGTATTCCTACTATTAGCTGGTACACTTCTCCTCTTCCGGTGGGGGAAGAGATGAGTGCCGCGTCCAAGACATCAAAGGTCAGTGGTTATGACCATTTTTTGATTTTCTGTCTTGGTGATGGTGTCATTTTATTTTTTAATATGGTGATGGTTGATGTCTCTTAATTGTGGTTTTTCAGAGAGTTTTTGAAATAGAAGCAATTCTTCTTTTTCCAATGTCTAGTAATACTTTCATTAAGTATTAGAGAACGTGCTAGTCATTTAGAGCAGCGTTTTTTCCTATACCTTCTTCAGAAAGAGGGGGGGGGGAGAGCGCATTTGCCTTTTGATCAATCTCTCTTCATCGGTCGATTATCCGATGCAAAATTCTATTCCTGGTTGTGGTTTCAGTCACAATTTCAGATGTTTTAAATCTCTTGAGAATTCAAAGAGCCTAGCCTCTTCGAGGGTGTGCGGGTTTTCAGGACCTTGCCTCCCTCCCACCAAAATTTACTTTCAAATTCTGGTTTTTATCAAGAGTGTTAGGGAGGTAAGTATGTTCTCATGATGTGAAATAAGTAAATTTATCAAATTTCTTTTTCACGAGTGAGATGACATACTTACCTCCCTAACAGGATCCCGGCCTCGCCACCCCACGGAGGCCTGGTCCTTTGGCTATTGAATAGTTGCTTCTAGGTCAGCCAATATTTAGTAACGGAAGTACCGGTGTGCGCATGCGCAGAGGGTGGTGTTTGTCATGTGCATGACTGTGTACTTCCACCTGCCCATTAGGGGCACCTAACTTTTTATAATTCTGAATATTATTGAATTTAGAGCCGATATACTAGTATATCAAGAGTGTTAGGGAGGTAAGTATGTCATCTCACTCGTGAATCGGAAATTTGATAAATTTACTTATTCAAGGGTTAATTAGTTTATTATGGATTATCACAAATTTTGGAATATTTTGAAAAGAATTTTACAAGAATTTTACCTCTGAATAACTCTTCAAACCAAACTTAGCAAATTTTCAATTGTAAATTCGCCAAATAACTGTTTCATCCCTTAAATCAAATCTGTTTGTGTCTTTATTATATTAATTTCAAATTATTCAACAAGACCTTTGTTAAATCCTAATGAACTTGTTTGTCAGTTTGAAAGTGTTATGAAATTGGCTGTAATTAATGATGCATTTTCTGTGCCCTAGTATAGCATCTTTTTTTTTATATAAATCTACTTTTTCCCCTGCAGGCCTGTACGTTTGCACATGGATGTGCATGCCAACATGCAGATGATTGGCAGTCGAATTCCATATCAAGCTGACTATAAAGTGAGTATGTTGTATATTGTAAGACGATATGTGCTTGAGTGTAAGATTACTGGTACAGTTATCAGCTATGATAGGCCTGTGCATGTGGGAAGGTGTGTGTGTGTGTGGGTGTGAGTGTGCGTGTGCATGTGTGTGTTGTGCATGCACGCGTGTGTGTGTGTTAGGGTGTGAATGCATGCATGTACATTTTTTTTTAATTTACCACTGGAATGCCTGACTCGATAACCGAGCCAGTCATTCCAGTGGTAAATTTTCAAAAATACTCTTCTCTTGGCCTGCAAATGGACATTCAATCAGGAAGTATTTTTATTTTCTTGACCAAATTTGACCATTAAAGGGTTAAGTATGCTGGCACAGTTAGGTGCTGTGAATGTATTGTCAGATTCCACCACAGTATCACAAAGCATCTGTGTGATGACTCTGTAGCTCAAACTCAAATTCATGGTTTAATGTTAAGGTAAGTACGTGATCTGGATTGTTCAGTACCGTACATAGTCTCAAGTTGCTATGTAATGACCTATTTTAGGTTGGTGTAAGTGATGACGGTCTTCTGAATGGGATACTGTATACTCACTACGCCGATGTCGGTGTTAGTGTCAATGACAATTGCTCATCTATGGTACAGACATTTGCTGATAATGGTAATTGTTTCTTTTCCATCTGCTTTTGCTAAGTCCCTCCCTCGAGAAGCACACCTAATCTTATGGCACTATCACTGTAATGCTAAGCAATGCTTTCCTCTTCCCTTAATCATTTTCATTCTGATTTACAAGAAATCCTGTCTTAATTAAAGGATAACTAACCGCATCTCTTGATAGCTATTCAGGTGATCTAATATGCCACTCATAAACTATGCAGGTAAATTTTAAGCTTTTTCTCATGAAAGATATTCAGGCTTTAGTAGCTAAATGTTTGTACATTTCTACACCAGGGGTTGATCTTAACTTTTTATGTCACTAGTCCATTGGACTAGTGATTTTGAAAATAGACTAGTCCACAGATAAAAGTACTAGTCCTGTTAAAAGGGGTTCAGAAAATCTACATACCACACAATATATATCCTATGGTACTCACATTTCCCGCCAAAGTTTTTAGTACCCTTACCGCTTGAATTGGGTATTGCATAATTAGTTTGGAACCGCTATCAATTCTTTTAGCGCTAAAATATTATATGCTACAGGGAACCAGGCACCACATGTAATTTGTTGTGTAGTTCCAGTAATCGGCAAATCATGTGTATGAATATATATGCGCAGTCATGTTAAATAGGATTTTTTCTTTAAATTTGTGAGCGAAATACAGGATTAACACATTGCATATCTTAAATAATATGCGCCATGATCATAAATTTCCGTGCATCTAAGAATTACCATATTACGTGTCCAAATTGCATTACTATCTTGCAAGTCATGGCAATATCTTGACATGCATGTGCATGTTTTTATAGCACACTAACCAGGAGGTTAATTCTGTCAGAATTGCAGTACACCTTACCCGTTGCGGTAGTTTGGTTCCCTGGGGCATTTATTTGAGAACCAGGCTACATGATGTCATACACTGTGTAGCTACTATGCGCAGTGATATTTTATCTAAAAACTCTTAGACGGTCAGTCACCAAATTGGAGTACGTGTAACGGCATAATATTCTCAGTTCTGACTATCGCTATCATACTGCCATTTTATCTTTAAAAAGTCGTCAATTCAAGCCATGAAATGATTAAATATCGAATTGTATTGTCTAGAAAGCTTGCTCACGATGTTCTAATAGTAGCTTAGTCACAATTTAATACATTTTATCATAACGTTTGTCCCAAAATCAGTTGATATAGACATTACTAAATTTGAGACAACAATGTTCCTAGATAATAGCAATTCTCATATCCCCCTCTAGGACAAAATGAACCGGAAGTTTCAATTCGTCAGGAACGTTGGGAGTGTATATGTTCCTCGACAAAATCTGTCTTCAGTATACTTGTTTAATTATTAAATGTAGAGTGTACAGATATTTGCATTGGTTTAATCGTTATACTATATTATATGTAGTTTCCAAGCCATATACATATGCCAGATATGTCAGTATCGGGCAAAATAAATTTTATGAATTCTACATAATTAACGATCAATTCATAAGCCATGCAACTCGGCTACGAGGCAATGAGCAATTCTTGTATCCCTCTAGGCTGAATTGACCAAGTAATTCGTTTTACGACGTCGGCACTTTTGCACGCATTAAGCGATTTCGCAATTCGGTTGTTTTCGGATCTTTTATGTCCTATCATATAGAAACCGAAAAAAGCTGAGCGTGAATTAAATGCAAATGCTCCAGAATGGTTGCTGACTATGAACAGGCACTGCTATCGTAGATTTTAACATATATAGCTTCTGCAGTAATTTTAAGCGGGTAATATAAGCTTGCGTGTTTTTAAGAAATTTATGCATTAGTTTTCTTAACGTCATGGAATATTTAGTTTTTGCGAGTCTAACGGATAATTTTGACAGAAATTTTGCACTAGTCCACCGGACTTGTGACCAACAGACTATAAGTAGTCCGTATGAGAATCAGGTAGTCTCGGACTAGCGGACATAACTAGAGATCGAACCCTGTACACCCTATGATGGCTGTCATGATTTACTTTTCAACCAATCAGAACAAAACTAGTGCATCTACCTCAGTGTATATGCCCAGTCATAGGGGTGCCATCTGTAGTTTGACAATATGGTGTGAAAGCAACCATACAGGTAAGCTGTTGAATATTTTGAAACTAATGCTGCCTTAGGCAGCAACGACTTCCAGTCAAATTAGTTCTAAAATAATCAACAAGATGAGTATTACAAAGAATGTAATGCATCAATTGGCGCTTACATGACATCATACACTATCGCTTGAGGATTGGAAATGGCAGCAATCACTGCTCAACATTTACGCGATATTACAAAGCAGATAATTGTGATACAGATAAGGGAATGTGACCGGATATGAATGATATGCTATTTATATACCCTTAATTTATCGGTCCAATACAGCATTTCAGGTGAAACTAGCATCCTTTGATAAATATGGCATGATGATTATTTTAGGAATATTGCATATATATGACATAAATTTATCAGTAACTACCTGTGTGTAGATCAAAATTTGCACAAATGAATCTGATAATTGGTTATTTTGAATGTTGCCAACATTTGTGCTATCTTTAATTCACATGGTACAAATTGCTATATGAGCTAATGCTATGGCAACTATCTCTCATCCATATGTCTGTTTGTCCATCTGATATAACCCAGTTTTCACAAAAAAACAACCAGAACCACACGGGACCAGGCTGAAACATCGCAAATACACTTAAGAATTAAGGGCCATTCACGTATCTTCAATGTGGCCACCATCAACTAATTGAAATTGAGCTTTTATTAGTTTATGGAGTTTGACATCCAAAATGGTGATATGCAGCTTTTGGTGGGTAAGAAATAGGAAGGTTACACATTCAAATCAGACTGATTAACCAAGTTGCTTAGGCGGAGCTGATTGGTTGACTTGGATGTTGCACTATTTTAATAAACACCTTTAAACAGCTTCTAAACCACTTCACTGATTGATGTAAAAGTCAATAAACTTCATTTAGCGCAAGAACTGAACCAGATCTGTTCAAGAGAATCTGATTTGTCAGTTTACCTGATGGCCATCTTGGAATGACCTAGTTTTCACAAATACATCTTCTGAACTGACAAAGGGATCAGCATGAAACTTGGCAAATATAATGGACCTTTCCTGTTTATCCATCAATCATATGATGTCATAATGAAAAATGTGACATGGAGGGTGACATCATAATCCAGTCAGATTATTTGTATACCTCATGTTCCTGGTCAAATACTAATATGACAGGTGAGTGACACAAGCTCCTTGGGCCTCTTGTTTCATAGATAAGCATGCATTGTGCTTCTGTGATAAATCTAAACATGTTGTAATATGTACATAGCACACAGTAGCACAGTTTTGGATCCAAAGAATATCCACGTACAGAACACAAGATGACCACCCCTCCAGATTTACGAAAAGCTCAAGATTTTTTATAGTCTCGAGATTTCCAAAATTTTTGTCGAAAATCCAGAGTCAAATGTTTCAAGAAATTAATGTATGGCCACATTTTGAGCAAGCAAAGTTGTGCTACCTACTCAGCTACAAACATGGGCTGTATTAATAAACCCACTGTAGGCCTATTGGTTGTAAAAACAGTACATCATTGACTCTTGAGAGGCTAAGGAGGCTAATTATGCAATGCCAGAAGGATTACCATCCGAATAAATTTTAACAGATGAATGGATGGAGTGGGTGGCCTCCCTCCCCCGCCCCCCCCCCCCCTTCTTAATCTGTTAATGACGACATGGTTGAATTGTTCTTATATTGTATAATCATCGTCAAATATATGACACTCCTCTGTCTTCAGAAGAGACTTGATCTTGTAATAGCTTTGTTCGAGAATAGAGCGGCAATAATATGCCTGCGCAGAGGTGTGAGCTACCTATAAACCTGATATTACAAAGAAATATAGTAACCTAATTTGATGATATATTATTAGCTCACCTGGCCTGAACTTATGCTGTGGCAACCATCCGTCCTCCGTCCGTCAACTTTTCCTTCAAACGACTTCTCAAAAACTACTGGGCTAGAAACGTCTTTAAAAATCTCTGAAACTGCTTGTGAGATCGATTCAAGACTCATGAGATATCATCTAGGCCAAGAGCTGAACCAAGTTTGTTCTCAAGGCAACTTGATTGGCCAACTGGTTCGGCAGCCATCTTGGATGACCTAGTTTTAGTGAAAACGACTCCTCCAGAACCCCTGAAGGGATCAGGCCAAAATTTGGGAGATATGATTAGGGACTAAGGGCCATTAAAGTTTGTTCATGGGAAGTTGATCCGTCAAAAAACATGGCCGCCGTGGACCAATCAATATGTAGCATTTTTGGCGGCAATACTGGAATTTTGAGGCCGAAATTGTTTTTATATATGTTTTTGAGTATGCTGATCTCAAATTTGCTATTTTCGAAACTGTTGAAAAAACGGTTTGGCGGCAATCTTGGATCATTTTCCTGCCAAAAGCTCCCATACCAAATCAATAGAAAATTTTTAATGTCTACTCGCGAACCGCTGGGCCAATTTCACTTATATTTGTCAGGAACAATCCCTAGGGTATAGAGATTCAAATTTTTCAAATAAAGCCGATCAGTAAATTTGGCCAGCGGCCATTTGGCTGGTGGCCATCTTGGATTTTGGCTGATTTCTAGAAATATATTTTTAAATCTCTGAAACTGCTTGGTGCATTGATCCAAAACTCATTAAATATGATCTAGGGAAAGAGCTGAACTAAGTTGTTCAAGGGAACTTGATTCGCCAAATACTTAGGCGGCCATCTAGGATGACATAGTTTTCGCGAAAATGACCTCCAGAGCCGCTAAAGTGATCAGGCCAAAATTTGGGCGATATAATTAGGGACTAAGGGCCATGAAAGTTTGTTCAAGGGAAGTTGATCTGTAAAAAAAACCCATGGCAGCCGTGGGCCAATCAAAATGTAGCAAGTTTGGCTGCCATATTGCATTTTTTTTATTTGATGGATTTTGAGGCCGAAATTGGTTTTATATTTGTTTTGGGTATTATGATCTCAAATTTGCCATTTTCGAATCTGGTGAATAAATCTTGGATCATTTTCCCGCCAAAAGCTCCCATACTAAAGCAATGGGAAATTTAAAATGTCTTCTCAAGAACCACTGGCCCGATTTCAATTATATTTGGCAGGAACAATCCTTAGGGCATAGAGATTCAAGTTTCTTCAGCCATCTTGAATTTTGGCTGATTTTTAGAAATATATTTCAAAATCTAGGAAACCGCTTGGCGCATCGATCCAAAACTCATTAAATATGATCTAGGGCAACAGCTGAAACAAGTTTGTTCAGGAGAACTTGATTGGCCAAATAGTTCGGCGGCCATCTTGGATGACTTCTTTTTTTTTCAAACAACTTCCAGAAGCGCTGAAAGGATCAGGTTGAAATAGGACTAAACGCCATTAAAGTTTGTTCAAGGGAAGTTGATCCATCAAAAAATATGGCTGCCATGGGCCAATCAAGATGTGGCATTTTCACTTCAAGAGTATACTTACCTCCCTAATACTTTTGATATTGCTAAATATTGGCTTTCACTCAATAAACACTCAGATTTAAAACAGTTAGGTGCCCCTACTGGGCAGGGAGTCAGAGCGTAGTCTGGCGGATGCCAGCCCCACCACCGCGCATGCGCAGACTAGCACTTCCTCTTTGCTAGATTATTGGCAAAGAGAACACACATGTTTTTCAGTCATAAGCTTTTCTTGCTCATTAACGTTTTTATTGGTGTTATTTTGGAAGTGATAAGACCTGATTTGGATGGCGGGAGGATACACTTCGCCACCGGAGGACGTTGGACCTTTAAATCAGGTGACTTCTAGTAAAATTAGCGAGTTTTCTTCCCGGTGTATTGTGTTTCCGGGACTCGCGTTTACCGTGATAAGCGCCTTAGTTAGTTGGTTTAGGTCAACTCGGTGCTACCTAGGACTAATTTCTCTTTCTGTTTCTGTCCACAGGTCTGTATGACGCTAGGTTGTGACGTCACAGTACCAGAGAATTAGTATTCTCTCCACCATGGTTCCATTTCCTACTAACACTGTTAGGTTATCTAACCAAATGAAAATTTATGTCCAGTGAGTTGGAGGCCTGGTATAAAGGTCTTCTCACTTTGCCCTCTTGATCCAATTCCTTCCCCATGAGGTGGAGAGAGTTAAGAGGCGTGCAGATGGTGGAGTTTCCGGTTCGTCACGTTGGATGGTTTGTCTATACAAAGTGTCAGGTATCTAGTTATTGATAATGTGGTGATGTTAATTATTGTAAACAATCAAAGGGAGATAATTAACATTTTTGCCAGTCAAGAGTTATCTATATGTATCTGATGGTTGTGTAGTCAACTTGTCCATTCAGCATACAATTCGTCTTTGCACTTGGATGTTTTGTTGGGATCGAATTTTTCCTGTCACGGGATTAATGACGTCATAATCAGCTGGCTATGTATTTATTAGCAATTCAAGCGCTATGCTGGTTTTTGATGTATATTGATCTTTATGATCGTTTTCCTTCTCCTTGAGTTGGATTGAGTTTCTAAGCTTAACTAGTTGCTCATACTCCTTGTCCTTTGCCCTGTTTCAGGGACCGGGTTGCGCGTCCTGTGGACGTTTTATGCATGTAAAGTTCTGGCCGCATCTGTGTTATCGATGTAGCCCTTGTGGTCCATTGATTAATTGTTACATATGTAAGCACTGGGGGGGCGAGTTAATGTCCGAATTCTTGTGCTGCTTACAGGCGACGGACAAGGTGGTAGAGGAGGAGAGGAAGAAGAAGCGGAAACGAGAGGTTGTAAGTAGGAAGGGTAAGGGGAAGGTCTCGTCCGCGGTGGATATGGAGACCTTCCGGACCGAGATGTTGGGAGAGATGAAGAGGACAATAAAAGATTTGGTTCCAGGGTTGCTTCGTGGCATGCTTCCTGGACCGGATCCTTTATTGTCCTCATCATCGGCTTCGGAGCAGGTAATCCCCGCCTCTGGATCGATTTTCCTTAGTCCGCTTCCGTTGTCCGACGATTCAGAGGTGGCCCCATTAGAGGGGGCGTTCCACGGCCCTGGCAGCAGGCTTATTGCCGCGCCGATAGGGGACCGTGGACGGTTGTCGCTGGGACCCGCTGGCTGCTTATCAGTCCAGGGGTATCCGCACGCCGCGGTGGCCAGTACCTCCTATGGCACCGTTCCTGGTCAGCCCGGGTTAGCTCTCTTTGCTGACCCGGGGTCTAATCTTTCTGACCAGGGTGATGAGGATTACCTGCTAGGGTCGCCGTCTGACGACGTGGACATGGATGAAGACGTTTGTGCACCCCTCGCGGGGAATACAGGCGCTTTTTTCCACGGTATTACTCACCCTGGAGTAAGGTCCGCGGTTCAGGTGGTGGCCCAGGGCGCTGCTGATGGCCAGCGGTACCGCATACCTCGGCTTGCTGAGAGTGTAGCTGGTGCTGGCCGGGCCCGTGGTAGGGCTATATGTACCCCGCGCTCTACCGCGGTGCCTGCTCCTGGTCAAACCAGTGATATTCTCGTGCCGGTGCTGTCAGGCCCGCATGTTTTCCCTGGCTTGCCAGGTGTATCAGCGTACCCGCCGTCAAGCTCTACTGCTTGCGCTCAGGAGGAAGACGAAGGACCCCGTCTTGTAGAGCGCTCGCAGTTAGCCACGGAGGAGGATTGGTATGACGCTTGCCAGTGGTTGGTGAGCGTTAGGCCTGATCTGCCCGTGGAGCAGTCGGCTAGCCACCGTGTTCACACGCCGTGGTTAGCTGGGAAACCAACTGCTAACGCTATGCCTTCTCTGCCGCTGGCGGAGCATGTCGTTGACATGTTCAAGGCGGCGGAGGCGTCCATTAACACGAGTGGACGTCTCGCGAAGGCCCCTCGCGAGGTGGCCAGGCGTTGTCGCATCGTGCCCCTGGACTACCAGCGGTACGGTGTGGTACCCAAGCCCAGCGTGGATGACCGCGCGGCTTTGGGTGAGGATACGCGGCCAGGCTCCCGTTCTGACGCGGGGGTCTTGTGCGCGAACGCGTTGCGTTCGGCGAATACCGCGTTGCGTGATGCGGAGGAGAGTGGGAGGGCTTCGATTGCCGCTCTGTCCCACGTCTCCCAGCTGTTACAGGGGGTAGTAACGGCATCCGCATCGCGCCAGCCAGGCCCGCTCGCGGTCCAGCGAACCATCCAGGATGGTATTAACCTGGCGCTGGACTGTATGACGCGGGCGGTGACCAGGAGTGTCAGGGCAAGACGCACATTTGCCCTGGACAATCTGTGCCCGTCTCAGGACCTGTATAATAGGCTACTCCGTACGCCTATGACGGGTCCTGGTCTTTTTGGAGGTGAGGGATGTCGCCACCTCCAGGAGACGGTCACCCTGGTGAATAACCAGAGGGCGCTGCGCGAACAGTTTGAGGTACTGCGTCGTGCTAACGTTCGCGCCGCGGCCCCTGCGTATCGTCCCCTGCAGGCTCGAGGTGGTGTTGGCCAAGTCAGAGGCCAGCCGCCGTCGCAGCGCCGGCCTCGGCCGCGTGCGATTCGGCCAGCAGTGAGGGGGGCGCAGGCTCCTCAGCCGCCGTCAGCCAGGCAGCCGCCCGTGCACCGAGGTGCGCGCGGGGCGGGGCGGGTCGCGCGAGGATCTGGGCGTGGTTATCGTTCCTGACAGGGCGCTTACCGCGGTAAGGACCACGCCGGTGTGTATGGCGTCGGAGACAGTGCCGCTCTTGCATGCCTTGTGTCCACCGCGGTCCCTAGGTGGACCGGTGGGAGGCCGGCTAGCCGACCACATGCAAGAGTGGGAACGGTTAACTCAGGACCGTTTAGTCTTGCGATGGCTTTCCGTGGGGTATCATCCAGAGTGGATGACAGGCCCGCCGTCGCGACTGTCTCTGGTGCCAGTCTGGACTCCCATTCCGAGAGATCCAGATCAAAGGTTGTGTATCGAGGAGGAGATAAATTCCCTCGTACAAAAAGGAGCTATTCAGCCGGCACAAAGGTGTCCGGGCTTCTATTCAACCCTGTTCTTGGTAACAAAACGCACCGGTGGGTGGAGACCGATTCTCAACCTCAAGCCATTGAACAAGTTCATCGAGACGCCCAGTTTCAAGATGGAAACGGTGCGCTCGGTGTTGGCGGGGTTGGAGAGGGGGATGTGGACGGCGTCGATAGATTTGAAGGACGCTTATTTCCACATCCCCATCCACAGGAGTTTCTGTCGCTTCCTGAGATTTGCATTCCAGGGCAGACAGTGGGAATTCAGGGTGTTGCCCTTCGGAATTTCCACGGCTCCTCGGGTTTTCACCCGTGTGGTTCTTGCGATCACAGCATACCTCCGCAGGAGAAGCATAGCAGTCCACACGTACATAGACGACTGGCTGTTGAAAGCGCACACCCGGGAAAGTTTGTCCGCCAATCTGGAGATTGTTTTGAAAATTCTCACAGACTTGGGCTGGATGATCAATTTCCCAAAATCAGAGCTGACTCCATCCCAGAAGTTTGTTTACCTGGGGATGTTCTTCGATCTGGAGACAGGATATGTGTATCCTACTCAGGAGAGAGTTCAAATACTCATCTCGTTGATTCAGTCAGTGTGCGACAGTCGTCATGTCCTGGCACGGGTTTACTTGAGAATGCTGGGGTTGATGGTTTCGTTGGAACCAGTCATTCCTCAGGCCGCCTTACGCAGGCGGCCGATCCAGTTGTTTCTCATGACACAATGGACCCAGAGTACAGGTTCGCTGGACTCGAATGTGTCAGTGTTGGCGCCTCTGATTCACCACCTGCAATGGTGGTTGAATACAGAGAATCTCTTACCGGGGGTTTTGCTAACCCCTCCCCACCCTCAGGTGACTGTGTATACAGATGCATCGATGGAGGGCTGGGGAGCTTGCCTGGAAGAATCCACGATATCAGGGCTTTGGAATCTGGAACAGTCACAGGAACATATAAATCTACTGGAGCTAAGAGCAGTAGTCCTGGGCCTGGAACATTTCTTACAGAAAGTTCAGGGCAAGATTGTTCTTATTCGTTCAGACAACTCAACAGTTGTGACTTACATAAACCGCCAGGGCGGAACGAAGTCGCCCAGTCTCTGTATGATGACATGGAAACTGCTTTGTTGGTGTCTGGATCACCAGATTACCTTGAAAGCAGTTCATATTCCGGGAAGGTTAAACCTGCTAGCAGACTCATTGAGCCGAAGGATGAGTGTTTTACCCACGGAATGGCAACTAAATCAATGTGTGGCGGATCGTCTGTTCGACCATTGGGGGAAACCCAACATCGATTTGTTCGCAACGAAGAAGAATGCGAAGATGACGACGTACGTCTCTCCGATTCCGGATCCAAGCGCTTTCGCAACAGATGCGTTAGCTATCAGCTGGGGGAGAATGTATGCATACGCATTCCCTCCAGCAATCCTGATTCCAAAAATTCTTCAGAAAATCAGACAGGAGGAATGCCAAGTGCTTCTGATCGCCCCGGATTGGCCAAGCCGATCTTGGTATACGGATCTGCTGGACCTTCTGGTCTGCAATCCGGTTCCTCTGCCTCTGATGGACGATATTATCTTCCAGGGCAAGGCCCTTCACAACAATCCGTCAATGTTCAGATTGACTGCGTGGATGTTGTCAAGGAATCTAGAATTAAGGAGGGCTTTTCTGAGCAAGCAACCATGTTTATGGCCAAAGCCAGGAGGGGGTCAACCTCCAGAGCATATAATTATAAAATCAACAGATTTGCAGAATGGTGCTCAAAAAGATGTATTGATCCAATGGATTCATCTATTCAAGTAGTAGCTGATTTCCTCTGTCACCTCTATGATGCCTATAGCCTCAAGCCTAACTCTATTGCTGGTTATAAGTCAGCATTAATGTCTGTTATTCCTTGCTTGGCTAAGAGGGGAAGTGATGAAGTAAATACATTGAATGTATTAATTAAAGGCATGGGCAATCTAAGACCAAGGAATCCTCCTGTGATTCCGTCTTGGAGTTTATCGCTAGTGCTTCAAGTACTAGGTGATAAGCCTTTTGAACCACTTAGTTCCATTTCTATGAAACTATTAACACTGAAGACTGTGTTTTTAATTGCTGCGGCCTCGGCTAGGCGTAGGAGTGAGATTCATGCCTTATCAGCCGAGGATGACCGTTTTGTGGTTTCAGGGGAAGGCCTTAAGCTGCTACCTAGGATTAATTTCTTGGCTAAAAATCAGTCGTTGAAATATCCAGGTCAACCTATTATTTTGCCTGCTTTAACTAGATATGATCCTAATTCTAAAGCATGGTGTCCCGTCCGGGCGCTGCGCCGGTACAAACAACGTACGGCGGCATGGCGCACCGACCAGTCAGCGTTATGGTTGTCATATATTGAACCCCATGGGAGGGCTTCTAAGGACACCATTTCCAGGTGGATTGTGGAATGCATTCAGTTTTGCCATAAATCCGCCACCGGGAAACAGGTTGACGTGGCCAAGGCTCACAGTGTCCGCGGCGTAGTGACATCCACGGCCCTATTTAATGGGGTCCCTGTGGATGATATTATGTCGGTGGCTCAGTGGCACTGTGAGTCAAGTTTTACAGACCATTATCTCCGTGACACCTCTAATCCTCTCGCCTTGTCGGTTTTGAAAAAATAAATCGGTTTATATTTTTTGAGGTGTTTTCCTCATTACTTATATATATCACAATTAATTTATGGAAACACCCACATTTTTGGGCCTGCATCAGTCTTTACCGATGGGAAGATGATGTCAGCAGCCATTGTCAACAAGGTCAGTCTTGTTCATGTGTTGTCCGTTGTTGATTGTATTGTCACGATTACCCGTTATTAATATGGTGATGGTTTGTGTATTTGTGTGGTTCATTGTTGAGAGTTACGAAAATGGAGTTTTTTCGTCTCTGTCCTGTAGTACATGGCACTTGTACGTAGAGAGCGTATAGGACATTGAGGTCAGTCGACTCTTCCTCCCAGGAAGGAGGGGGGGGGGGAGCGCATATGACATTCGGTCATCTCTCATACATCGGTGGTGTTATCCGATGGTTAGTCAAATCCTGACTGTTTTTTCTTACAGTTTCAGAAGTTTTAGTGCCTTAAACGCAGAAAAGCGTATAGGGATGAGCTGGTCTTTTGACCTCGCCTCCCTCCCGCCAGATTCACTTTCGAATTCTGGCAATATCAAAAGTATTAGGGAGGTAAGTATACTCTTGAAGTGAAATAAACGAAATCTAGGATTTCTTTTTTCACGAGAGAGTTGATACTTACCTCCCTAGATACGGACCCGGCCTCTCCGCCCCACAGAGGCTCGGTCTTCAGGCTCTTAATAGTTGCATGTGTGTCAGCCAATAATCTAGTCAGAGGAAGTGCTAGTCTGCGCATGCGCGGTGGTGGGGCTGGCATCCGCCAGACTACGCTCTGACTCCCTGCCCAGTAGGGGCACCTAACTGTTTTAAATCTGAGTGTTTATTGAGTGAAAGCCAATATTTAGCAATATCAAAAGTATTAGGGAGGTAAGTATCAACTCTCTCGTGAAAAAAGAAATCCTAGATTTCGTTTAGTTTGGTGGCCATATTGAATATTTTTATTTTGATGAATTTTGAAACCGAAATTGGTTTTATATGTTTTATATGTTTTGGGGTATTCTGATTTCAAATTTGCCATTTTCGAAACTGTCGGATAAACGGTTTAGCGATCATAATAGATCATTTTCCAACCAGAAACTCCCATGTACTAAAGCAGTAGGAAATTTCAAGTGTATTTGGCAGAAAACATACTTGGGGCATAGAGATACACGTTTGTTCAAATGAAACTGGTCACTAATTTGCCTGGTGGCCATCTTGGATTTTTGAAATGCCTTTAAAAATCTTCTTTTCCGAATCCACATGGGGGATTGATTCAAAACTCATGACAGGTTATCTAGGGAAACAGGTGAACCAAATTTGTTCAATGGAATTTCATTTCCTAATGCTTTAGCAGTCATCTTGGATGACCTGGTTGTCATGAATTCAAGAATTGCTGAACGGATTGGGCTGAAATTTGGGAGATATGATTAGGGACTACGGGTCATTAAGGTTTGTTCAAAAGAAGTTAATACATAAAGAAATATGGCCTCAGTTTTATTGTTACAATTCTGCTCAACTTCTTAGGGTTCTACTTATTGTTGATGGCGTTTCTAGTTGATATGCCTATGTTGCAGGTGAGCGATACAGGCCCCTTAGGCCTGTTGTTGCAATGCATATCTGTATCGATAGGGTCCTCTGTACTGACCATAATGGTGCGTAGGTAATTAAAACCCAAGCTAAATTGACAAAGTTATGATTGAAATAAACTTTATTAAATAATAATGTACATGTAGTAAAGTTGTCATGAGCCAAAAATGGGTCATGTCTCATGGTTATACATAATCTTATAAATATTATTAGATGTAGAAATGAGGACTATGGTAGTCCAATAGACCTTTCCAATTTTAGCTATGCCCTGGCCACCTCTATCTAAGCTCCACCCACACTTCGCCATGTTGGGATTGATCGATCCCTGAATGCCCTGACTATCAATTTCCTGAAAACTATAGGCAAGTTTTTGAATATTTTGTAACTAATTTGACTGGGTGCTGTTGCTGCCTATTGCACCAACAGCGCCCAGTCAAATTAGTTTTAAAAATATTCAACAGGATATTTATTCAATTATAAAGACATTAATTTGTACAACAACGCATAGTCCATCTCCAATTATGCATTCGTGCATCATTGATTGTGATGTCATTCTACATGTCACATAGTTGATTATGATGTCATATGATGGAAGGATACAGTTGAAAGGTACGTTCATACATATTTTATTAGGGATACATATTTTAGTGATGTTTTTCCCTTGTTTTTGCTTGTCTACAACGATTAATGGCTCAGTTGATGTGATATATGCAGGGAATGATATACTATTCAAGTTGAAGTAGGGTACATACATGCTGCACAGCAAAACTGTTCATTGCAAAAAAGTATAGCAAATCCCACTTCTAGGAACTACAGTTGACAAAGTTGATTCTGATCCGCGTCTAGGCATGTACACAAAGATGACACCATCACCAATGTAAATCTAACTATAATAAGAGATACTGCAAAATCCAGAAGAGCTATACGTACACTCTCTTATTATGTCAGCCTGCATGGGAAAATGGCCTGGATCCTGTCACCTCACATTTACTTGACATATATGTCAGAGCCATACTTCTTCATGGCAGAGAAACGCTAATGCCAACTCATGGTAGCATTGACCAATTACAGAACATTAACAGCAAATCACTAAAACAGATCTTATCACTTACAGATAGAGTAGCGCTGACCGCTCTTTTCATTCTATTGAGAACTCTTCCAGTTGAAACAAGAATACACCTATGAGACCTTTCGCTCCTTGGACATGTATGTCATACTAAAGAGAGAATCTTGTTTGATGTTTGCATGTATTTAACTGATATTTACGAAAAATTAGGCAGATAAATGTTGGTTCAATGACTTGAGGAATCTGCTATCTCAAGTAATTATGTTTTGTTCATATGATCACATTGGTTATGTTTATGATCCAGATCTTGTAGGACAACATCTACATAGCTACACCGATTTAAATCTCAGTACAAACTTCTCCAGACTCTTGCGGTATACAAGATGATCTATGTACACCTGGCACCACCTTGATCTTTACTCTATCAGACTCCTTATTCTTCTCCGGACCTCAAATATAAGTTCTCGATCCCCTCACCGACTCGAGGACTAGGAATTAGATAACTACAGTCAAGATTACTTAATCTGTATTCTGTCCGTGTCCGACTCTGGATTAGGAGTCGGAGAATCGCCGTCACATCTTTCTCTATGAGGCCAAAAATATAGGCATATAGCATTAATAGTGATATCAAATCTACAAATGCTCTTGTTTGATTGTTTATCATAATTAAATTTTTCATGTATTTATGCAGCATACCATTGTGAGAACTGGCATGTGATTGCAGCAGCTGTGAAGACGAACAAACCTGCAAACACTGCTTGCAGATCACCAGGTAGGAAGAAAATATAGCTGTCTATTATCCATCTTAACGTTCTCACACTCAAGTCAGCAAAAAAAACGGCTTCTGCACTGGTCCTGGGAAATTTCAAGACAATTTTAGAAAATTTACCACTACAGTGACTGGTTCGATAATCGAGCCAGTCATTCCAGTGGCAAATTTTCAAAAATTGTCTTCTCTTGGCCTTTAAATGTACATTTAAAATTTTAAATTTTTTAATTTTCATTAACAAATTTTATGGTTAAAGGGTTAAAGTATAGCTTTCTCAATAGATTATCCTATCGCAAGCAATGAAATATGTCTTGTCCCAACCAACTAAGCATGTTGGGATATATCATGCTTACATTTTTCGCGTAATTTTTACATTCAGACATCTCTACATGCAGCTCAACTTCTACTGAAGGTATCTTCAGCAAGCTTCCCCTGGGTGTTTACTGCATGATCCTTGAACTAGCCCGATAGATGGGTCCATTCACTAGCTAAGGTCTGCCCACATTGAATAGATTTTACCACTGATCCTTGAATTCCCAGAATATCAGTTTCATGGTAAATAACTATACAAGATGATAACGACGTAGTCAGTGATTAGTAAACCAATATGGGTTTTTAAGCCTGACGCTTGGATACGATTGTGAATCCAGAAGTCTGAATGGTCAGAAGCAAGTTTTTCAGCTCCTTTTATACTCTCATGGGCTGAGCCTGGGGATTGACTGTCGCATGCCCTAATTAAGTCAGGGAAAGTGGGGATGGCCGGCGCTGTTTTGGCGGTAATTGTATGAGATCACTGGTTGTGAAAAATTTGGCGGTTGTAACCAAAATGGCGGCTCACGGTTTTTTACCGGTTGTGGTAAATTTTTACCGGTTGAGATGTTTTTTACCGGTTGTGGTGATGTTGCTGGTTGCGGAATTTTTCTTACCGGTTGTGGTGTGACCAAAATGGCGACTCATGATTTATTACCGGTTGTGGTAAATTTTACCGGTTTGAGATGTTTTTTTACCGGTTGTGGTGATGTCGCCGGTTGCAGAATTTTTCTTACCGGTTGTGGTAAATTTTACCGTTTGAGATGTTTTTTTACCGGTTGTGGAAATGTTGCTGGTTGCAGAATTTTTCTTACCGGTTTGATTTTTTTCAAAAAATTGAAAAACTTTTTTTTATTTTTTTATTTTTGCGGTTTATAATTTTTTGCCGGTTGTTTGTGATTTATTGGCCGTTTTTTTGTGGTTTGCCAGTTTTGGTTTGAAATGTTGCCGGTTCTGTTATCAAAACAGATTTCCACTCAATTGTTGTAGCGGATTTGGAAGGTCTTATACTGGCGGTGGGTATGGCCCATTTGTTGTGAGGTTTTGACTGGTGTAGTCATTACCTTTTTATTGATTCAGACTTATGGCGTTTCGTTCCTAAAAGTGGAACTCCTCAGAGGCGTATGTGGGAATAATACAGGTGAGGTATGGTTCGCCTGTGGGTTCATCGGTAGGGGTAGTCTAGTGGTGTCCTGGCAGTGCGGTCACCAGACACGGTAAAAAAATATATATGTATACAAATGACGGGTGGGAGGTGGGGAAGAATGATGTGGAATGAACTGGTTAGAGGTAGAGAAAGTTTTATTGCGAATGTAAAGAAAATTGGATGATGGCGAGAATAATAGCATGTTGGTAGAACACAATCGATGATATGTAGAAGAACTGGAGTGTGGTCCTCCCCTCTCTTCCAGGTGAGCGTGATGTCCCTCGTTAAAATCTCCGGAAAATGTTTCACAGTAGATGTATGGAAAGGAATATAGTGATGTGTGCAGAAACCCGTCACTGGAGATGGAACCTCTGCACGTGATCTTATTGTAAAAAACACACACCAATATAGAAGTATATATATATAGAGTTCAAAATGTTCTCTGATGCTCCAGGTGAGCATTTGTGTTCCTGAAGGTGGAAATATAAATACACACATGTGTCTGAAGATGTGAACAAAGCCACGGAATAGCGTAACGGGTGGAACAAGCTAGAGCTGGAGGTGTGTGAGACTCCAGTCTATGTGGGCACACATGTTGCCCATTAGGGCCGTCATCCTGTCCCATTTAGGGTCCGGCGCCATGGAGTTCTGGCTTTGGATGGTCAGGAAGCAGTGCAGGCAGTTGATATTAAAACGGTGAGCCGGCGCTAAGTTCGTGATAAGGGTGCTGGCTGCACAAATGTCTGTATTCCGCCTGGTGACTTCGTCTAATTCATGGTGATTTAGAGAAGGTGACACAGATGGTGATGTAGGTGAATGAATTAAAGTTTTTAAAGAGTCAGAGTTGTATAAATTATTGTAAGCGTCACTGACACTGAGTTCTGGCGAGGTCGGGCGTGAAAGGGCTGGTGATACGCTTATAGTGTTGGCGTCTGTTTCCAAACTGGAAGCCATCGCTGGTGAGGGCCATGATGGTGTCTGGCTGGCGTGTATCACCGGGCAGTCGGTAGGATTCGAAGACCTGTGTGTCTCGTATATTTTCCAGTGTTGGAACGGCGAATTTGTCTCTCGGTTTGTGTCTGGCACATATGTACATAATTTTGAGAGTGTTTCCGAGATTAGCTTGTGGTCAGTGTCCGCGCGATAGTAAGAATTTTTTGTCGGTGAACTCCGCTTAGGGATCTTGTACCCCGTTATTTTCGGCTTTAGGAGACCGTTGAAAGCCACTGGTAGTTTCCAAATCAGTCTTGTTCTTACTCACCTTCTGAGCGGTGTGGAAGTCGAATTTATCGCAGACCCTGGGTTTTAGTAATGGTTGCCCGGGGTCCACGATCCTTACACCCTCAATCAGGCGCGGGTTTGCCATGAGTTTGGTGATTCTATCTCGATTTAAACCGTGTCGCTCTAAATGGCCCCGCACGTATTTGGTCCGTGTTAGAGGGACCAGGCACCAGTCGCATGTCCAGGCCGGTAGGTCAGTGTGTGCGGTGATGTTATGCCGTTTTAGACTACTCCTGTGTGCAAAGGTGCTGGCACATTTGGTGCACTGGAAGCGAGACATGTTGTTTGTAAGACTAATATCGTGGAGTGATGAGGGTTGAATCTAGTGGGTAATGACTACGTTTATGACGTCAGTTTTGTTGACGTCATATGACGACCCGCGTGACATCATAGGGAAGTTTGGTTTAGAAATCAACTGGCTGGAGGGATGGGCCAGGGGGTCACCCTGTATAGAGAAGAGTGATAACAACGTACTGGGTCTGTTTGCTTATGGTGTGCATGTCGGCCCAGAGAAGGCGGTGACCCCTACCCTGCTTGGTTGATGCCTGTCGCCTCCATTGTGTGGAGCTGGTGGATCCAGTGGCATTCCTTCTGTCTTCTCCATTTGGTTAATGAATTATATATTCACCAAATTCAGTAGATACCAGTCAAACCTAAGGTGTCGCTCGCATGTCAGACCTACATCATCTGATAATGTCATCAGAGACATGAGTGACAGACATGACGGACTGGTTTTGTACATTGATTTTGTGATTGAAAAGCCACAGATAAAGGATGTGATGATCCTGTTATTAGTCCCCTACCGGTCAAATCGGGGTGAGTATAGGTTTGCACTCCAACTGTTCATCTGTCTGTCCATCTGTCGCAGTTGGTTTTACTTTTTTTCGTAGTCCTTCAAGTTATTCAACTGAGAAGTGTTACATTATTTTAGTATAAGGAGTTACAGAACAAGTTCGAGTTTCAGACATTTTCGTCAATTTTTCATGGAGTTATGCCCCATTTCGATTTATGAAATATGAAAAATATAAGTTTTTCGCACTTTTTCTCGCACTTTTTCAAGATATTCAACTGAGGATTGGTTCGTTGCTATGCTATGAGAAATTACAGACCAAGTTCGAGTTTCAGGAGTTTGAGTCAATTTTTGGTGGAGTTACATCCCCTTTGGACATGAAATACACAAAATATCCGTTTTCCACGCTTTTATTCACACTCCTTCAAGGGATTCAACTGAGAATTGGTAGGTTGCTTTATTATAGGGGGTTACAGAGTAAGTTCGAGTTTCAGACATTTTCATAAATTTTTTATGGAGTGAAGTCCCCATTCGACTTATGAAACACAAACATATCAGCTTTCAAGACCTTTTCATTCTCTTTCACCATATACAACTGAAACTTGGTTTATTGCTTTGTTATGAGAAGTTACAGATCAAGTTCGAGTTTCAGCTGCTTCTGTCTGTTTTTAATGGAGATTTTGACTGTCAATCTCTAAAGTTTTATATCACCAGGTAGGGGACGTGTATGGCAAAGCAATACTTAATTACAGAATGCTTGATGAATTAGTGTTACCACTTGATAACTCGAGTTCTACTGCAAGTAGTTTCACCAACTCCAAAAGAGAAGCTATAGATGTTCAAGAAACTGTATTGGTCATGTTTAGGTGAAAGCACTCATCGCTACTCTAGGGTAGATGTGACACCAATTCCATTCGTAATTTGGTAGCCCTGAGTAGGTACTCATATCGGCCAAAAAAGGCTTCTGCAGTGGTCTTGAGAAATGGCCATTTGCAGACCAAGAGATGACTATTTTTTCAAGTTTATTACTGCAATGACTGGCTCGATAACCGAGCCAGTCATTCCTGTGGTAAATTTTCAAAAATAGTCTTCTCTTTGTCTACAAATGGATATTTTATATGGGAAAACTGAAACTTTCTTGAATAAATTCAAAGGTTAAAGGGTTAAGCGCTACTCTAGTTCGCTACTCTACTAAGGGCATAAGCTCACTGATTGATCGGTAGTCGCAAAGGTCATGGAACAGGTATATATCAATTGACCAGGTTGTTGTTTCATGTTTTCATTAGTATTCTATAAATCTTTGTTGTCAAAAGCCTTAAGGTACAGTAATGGTGACCTAATTATAGGAATTGCTAGTGAGAATTCAAGTTACGAGGAAGTTATCTTGATCAAAATTGCCAGGGTTTGTTCATGAGGTTCCAAATGACCTGATTGACCTTGTGGTAAAAGGTCAAAATAATAGTTCATATCACTGGTGATGATGAGTGCTGTCTGGGTCTGCTATGTCAAGCTTCTAATCAATGATCTATTTCATATGCAGTACTGCTCAGAAATAACTCAACATGTTTCAAAAACAAAAGAAAACCGTTGAATAATTTGGACTTAATTTGATTAGCAAATTAAGTCCAAAATATTCAACAGAACATTTCTTATCTTGTTCAAAATTGTATTAACTACATGCAACATGTTCTTATTTATGAGCTGTACTGTATTCGATATATATGAATTTTATTGTATATTTTACCTTGAACTAATCAGGTTCAGTGCCTGCTATATTTATAATGGAGACAATTATGGAGCACATTGCCAAAACACTGAACAAGGATCCGACCGAAATCAAGCAGCTCAACCTCTACCAAAAAGGACAGGTGAGTATGCTACATTACAATGCATTTCGGCATAATATGGTGCATTGTATTGCATTGTAGATCATTTTGCTACGTTAAAATTGTTTTGCAATACAAATTACTGACATCAATAATCGTCCAACCAGATTCCCCAACTTTTGGTATTGGTCATCATAGTTACTATTAGATATTGCTACATGTTCGACTAGTTGTATTTTATTTTGATTTATGTGGAAATTTGGGACTATTTCATTAATCTACGAATCCAGTTGTATAAGCTAAGTCATGCCCAAGTGCTTCCCGCTTATATACTTACTATGAGGTCAAATTCATTTTAAACCTTTTATTCCAAAATTCATTTCTGCAATGGTCTTGAGAAATATCCATTTGCAGGCCAGTAGAAGACTTGTTTTGTATTTACTTCTGATATGAATGGCTCGAGAACAGAACCAGTCATTCCAGTGGGGAATATTAAAAAATACTCTTGTGTTTTTCTTGCCTAGTGTTGATCATTAATACATTGATTATTAACAAGGAATAGTTATTTTCTCAAAAAACATCCACAATATAGCAGTAAGTCAAAATAATGCTTATTTATTAACCCTTTAACACTAGAATTTGTTCAAGAAAATTTCAATTTTCTCTTAGAAAATGTCCATTTGCAGAACAAGAGAAGACTATTTTTGAAAATTTATCACTGCAATGCCTGGCTCAGTTATCGAGCCAGTTATTCCAGCGGTAAATTTTTTTAAATAGTCTTCTCTTGGTCTGCAAATGGCCATTTCCTTCAAGAGTATACTTACCTCCCTAATACTCTTTGATATTGCTAAATATCGGCTTTCACTCAATAAACACTCAGAATAAAAACAGTTAGGTGCCCCTACTGGGCAGGGAGTCAGAGTGCAGTCCGGCGGATGCCAGCCCCACCACCGCGCATGCGCAGACTAGCACTTCCTCTGACTAATTTATTGGCTGAGAGACAACTCATGTTTTCTATGCTCATAGGCTTTTCCTTAATTTCTGAAAGTTTTGGCTGTGTAGAATTTCTATTTCTCCTGGATTAATATGGAAGAACGTGTTACTACTCCAGAGGAGCACCCAGGACCTAGCCATCAGGTGACTTCTATTATATTTTAGCGAGTTTTTCCCGGTGTAATGTGTTTCCGGGACTCGCGTTTATCATGATAAGCGCCTAAAATAACTAGTTTATTTCGAAATGGCGCTATGAAATACTAATCTCTCTTTGTGTTTATGTCCACAGGTATCTACCTAGGAGTGTTAGGACATCACATCTTCATAGAGTTTGCTTTTCTCTCCACCAAGGTTCCATTTCCTACTAACATTGTAAGGTTATCTAACCAAAAATCTTTTTCCCAGTGAGTTGGAGGCCTCGGATGAAGGTCTTCTCACTTTGCCCTCTTGATCCACTTGCTTCCCCCTAGGGTGGAGAGAGTTAAGAGGTCATAAGGTTGGTGGAGCGTCCGGTTCATCAGATCAGATGGTTTGTCTATGCTAAAGACTCAGGTACTCTAGTTGTGATATGAGGCATTTCAATTATATTTGACAATATTTATAAAATCTTACTGCCATTTATCATTGTTTATCTGATGTTTGTATAGTCTGTATAAACTATCCGGTCTAGTTAGGATGTTCTGGATATGATTATAATTCGTCCTTACACCTGGAGGTTTTGTTTCGGATCGATTTAACTTCTTATTTTTGAAGTTATGACGTCATAATCAGCCTTGCGCCTTACTATCAGTTATAAGTTTTGTCCAATGCTGATTTATTATCATTATTAGCTTGGGTCTTATGGCCCCTTCCTCCTTGTTTATTTCGTGTTGTGTTCTAATTCAATATCTGTAATACTCATTGTCTTCGTCCTCTGCTGTGTTTCAGAGGCCTGGTTGTCCTTCATGTGGAAGATTTATCCTTGACAAGTTCTTCCCCCATTTATGCTCCCAGTGCAGCCCATGTGGGCCATTGCTTAAATGTGAGATCTGTAAAAGATGGGGGGTGCGAGCTAATGTCTGAATTTCTCTCATTACATACCAGGGAGAAGGCTCCAGAGGAGGAGAGGAAGAGTAAGTAAGAGGATTCTGGTAAGAAGGTTAAGAGGAAGGCCTCGTCCGCTATGGATATGGAGGCCTTCCGTATTGAGATGATGGGAGAGATGAAGAGGACAATTAAAGATTTGGTCCCAGAATTGCTTCGTGGCATGCTTCCTGGTCCAAATCTTTTGTTGTCCTCTTCATCTCCTCCGGAGCAGATAATCCCCACCTCTGAATCGGTGCTATTTAGGGACCTATCAGTTTTCGACCATGATTCAGAGGTGGCCTTAATAGAGGGTGAAATCCACGGTAAAAACACTGGCAGCAGGCTTGCCGCGCCGGTTGTTCGTGGTCAGGTGTCGCTGGAACCTGCCTGCCTATCAGGCCAGGATTATCCGCACCCTGCAGGTACCAGTTCCTCTTATGGTACCTCTCCTGGCCAGTCCGGGTTAGCATTCTTTGCTAACCTGGAGTCTAATCTTTCTGGCCAGGAAGAAGAGGATTATCTGCTCGGTTCTCCTTCTGGCGCCGTGGCCATGGACATTGACGTGCGTGCACCCCTCGCAGGGAACACGGGCGACATTGTCCACGGTACTACTCACGCAGGAGTAGTGTTCACGGCGCAGAAGGTAGCCCGGGCTGGATCTGATGGCCAGTTTTACTGCATACCGATGGTGTAGCAGGTGCTGGCCAGGGCCGTGGTGTGGCAAAATTTTCCCCGCGCAATGCCATGGCGCCTGCTCCTGGTCAAGCCAGTCAGTTTAGCATGCCTGTTCTTTCAGGCCCGCATGCTTTCTCTGGCTTGCCAGGCGTATCAGTTCCTCCAGCCACGTACACACCTGTGATTGCTCAGGAGGATGACGAAGGCCCTCATCTTGTAGAGCATTCACAGGTGGCCACGGAGGAAGAATGGTCTGACGCTTGTCAGTGGCTAATTAACGTCAGGCCAGATCTTGCCGTGGTTCAGTCGGCCAGTCAACGGGACCAGCGCCCGTGGCTGGCAGGTAAACCGACTGTTACCGCTATGCCATCTTTGCCGTTAGCTGATCATATTGTTGATATGTTCACTGCGGCAGAGACGTCTATTAGTGCACATGGGCGTTTAGCGAAGGCCCCCCGCAAGGTGACAAAGCGGTGCCGTATTACAGCTGATCAATATCAGCTATACGGTGTAGGACCGAAGCCAAGCACGGATGACCGTGCAGCGCTGGGTGAAGATACGCGGCCAGGTTCCCGGTCTGACACGGGAGCACTGTGTTCGAACGTGTTGCGTTCGGCTAACACCGCGTTACGTGATGCGTTTCGCATGTCTCACAGTTGTTACAAGGGGTAGTAACGGCATCCGCATTACGTCAGCCTAGTCCGGTGACTGTCCAGAGAGCCATCCAAGATGGAATTAACTTGGCTTTGGACTGTTTAACCCGGTCTGTAACCAGGAGTGTCCGGGCGAGGCGCACGTTTGCTCTTGATAACTTTTGCCCATCCCAGGATTTGTATAATAGGCTGCTGCGTACGCCTATGACAGGTCCTGGTCTCTTTGGAGGTGAGGGATGTAGGCATCTCCAGGAGACGGTTACCCTGGTCAATAACCAGAGGGCATTACGGGAGCAATTTGAAGTGCTCCGTAGAGAGCGCGTTCGCACGGCTCCCCCTGCGTGTCATCCCCTGCAGGCTCGAGGTGGCGGTGGCCAGGTCAGAGGCCAGCCACCAGCGCAGCGTCGGCCATGGCCGCGTGTGCTTCGGCCAGCAGCGATTGGGGGAGGGGGGGCAGGCTCCTCCGGCGCAGCCAGCCAGGCAGCCACCCGCGCACCGTGGTGTGCGCGGTGCGGGCCGTGGTGCACGAGGATCTGGTCATGGTAATCGTATCTGACAGGGTGATTACCACAGTAAGAGCTACTCCAGTGCATCTGCACCAGGAGACAGTACCACTCTTGCGCTTCTTATGTCCACCTCTGTCCCTAGGTGGACCAGTGGGGGGCTGATTGGCCAACCACATGCAAGAGTGGGAACGGTTGACTCAGGACCGTTTAGCCTTGCGATGGCTTTCAGTCGGGTATCATCCCGACTGGATAACAGGTCCACCATCACGACTGTCTCTGGTGCCGGTCTGGACTCAAATTCCAAGAGATCCAGATCAGCGGTTGTGTATAGAGGAGGAAATAAATTCCCTCATACACAAGGAAGCAATTCAACCAGCGCAAAATTGCCCGGGCTTCTATTCAACCATGTTCTTGGTAACGAAAAGCACTGGAGGGTGGAGACCAATTCTCAACCTCAAGCCATTGAACAAGTTCATAGACAGTTCAAGATGGAAACTGTGAGATCGGTGTGGCAGGGTTGGAGAAGGGAATGTGGACAGCTTCAATAGATTTGAAGGATGCTTATTTCCACATTCCAATAGCGAGGGGTTTCCGTCGCTTCCTGAGATTTGCATTCCAGGGCAGACAGTGGGAATTCAGGGTGTTACCCTTCGGAATTTCTACGGCTCCTCGGGTCTTCACCAGGGTGGTTCTTGCGATGACAGCATACCTCCGCAGGAGAAACATAGCAGTCCACACGTACATTGACAACTGGCTGTTAAAAGCCCACAACCAGGAAAGTTTATCAGCAAATCTGGAGATAGTTTTGAAAACTCTCACAGATTTAGGCTGGATAATAAATTTTCAAAAATCAGAGCTGACTCCATCTAAGAAGTTTGTTTACCTGGGAATGTTCTTCGATCTGGAGATAGGATATGTTTATCCTACTCAGGAGAGGCTACAGATACTCATCTCAGTAATACAGTCAGTGTGCAACAGTCGTCATGTCCTGGCACGGGTTTATCTGAGAATGCTGGGATTGATGGTTTCTCTGGAACCAGTCATTCCTCAGGCGGCCTTACGCAGGCAGCCGATACAATTATTTCTCATGACACAATGGACCCAGAGTACAGGTTCACTGGACTCAAGCGTGTCAGTGTTGGAGCCTCTAATTCATCACCTTCAATGGTGGTTGAAGACAGAGAATCCCCTAGCGGGGTTAATGTTAATCCCTCCTCACCCTCAGTTAATGATGTATACAGATGCATTGATGGAGGGGTGGGTAGCTTGCCTGGAAGAATCCACGATATCAGGGTTTTGGAATCTGGAACAGTCAAAGGAACATCTCAATCTACTGGAATTAAGAGCAGTTGTCCTGGGCCTGGAACATTTCTTACAGAAAGTTCAGGGCAAGAGTGTTCTAATTCGATCAGACAACTCAACAGTAGTGACTTACATAAACCGCCAGGGCGGAACGAAGTCGCCCAGTCTCTGTATGATGACTTGGAAACTGCTTTGTTGGTGCCTGGATCACATGATTACCTTGAAGGCAGTTCATATTCTGGGAAGGTTAAATCTGTTAGCAGACTCATTGAGCCGAAGGATGAGTGTTTTACCTACAGAATGGCAACTAAATCAATGTGTGGCAGATCGTCTGTTCGACCACTGGGGGAAACCCAACATAGATTTATTCGCAATGAAGAAGAATGCGAAGATGACGACGTACGTCTCTCCGATTCCAGATCCAAGCGCTTTCGCAACAGATGCGTTAGCTATCAGCTGGGCGGGAATGTATGTATACGCATTCCCTCCAGCAATCCTGATTCCAAAAATTCTTCAGAAAATCAGACAGGAGTGCCAAGTGCTTCTGATCGCCCCGGATTGGCCAAGCCGATCATGGTATACGGATCTGCTGGACCTTCTGGTCTGCAATCCGGTTCCTCTGCCTCTGATGGACAATATTATCTTCCAGGGCAAGAACCGTCACAACAATCCGTCAATGTTCCAATTGACTGCGTGGATGTTGTCAAGTAATCTAGAATTAAGGAGGGCTTTTCTGAGCAAGCAGCCATGTTCATGGCAAAAGCCAGGAGGGGGTCAACCTCCAGAGCATATAATTATAAAATCAACAGATTTGCATAATGGTGCTCAAAAAGATGTATTAATCCAATGGATTCATCTATTCAGGTAGTAGCCGATTTCCTCTGTCACCTGTATGATGCCTGTAGCCTCAAGCCTAACTCTATTGCTGGCTACAAGTCAGCTTTAATGACAGTTATCCCTTGCTTGGCTAATAGGGGAAGTGATGAAGTAAATACATTAAATACTTTAATCAACGGCATGGGCAATCTAAGACCAAGGAATCCCCCAGTGATTCCGTCTTGGAGTTTATCACTAGTGCTTCAGGTGCTAGCTGATAGGCCGTTTGAACCACTAAGCTCCATTTCTATGAAAATGTTGATGCTTAAAACTGTATTTTTAATTGCTGCGGCCTCGGCTAGGCGTAGGAGTGAGATTCATGCCTTGTCAGCCGAGGCAGACCGTTTTTGTGGTTACAGGGGAGGGCCTTAGGCTTCTACCCAGGATAAATTTCATGGCGAAAAACTGGTCTTTGAAATATCCGGGTCAACGGATAATTTTACCAGCTTTGACTAGGTTTGATCCTAATTCAAAACTATGGTGTCCAGTCCGAGCATTAATCCGGTACAAACAACGTACTCAAGATTGGCGGACGGACCCAACAGCATTATGGTTGTCATATATTGAGGCAGGGCGTCAAAGGACACCATTTCCAGGTGGATTGTAGAGTGTATTCAGTTTTGCCATAAATCTGCCACAGGTAAACAAGTTGACATGGCCAGGGCTCACAGTGTCCGAGGTGTAGTGGCTTCCACTGCCCTATTTAATGGGGTACCTGTGGATGACATTATGTCAGTAGCTCAGTGGCACTGTGAGTCAAGTTTTACTGACCATTATCTCCGTGACACCTCGAATCCTCTCGCCTTATCGATTTTGAAAAGCTAATCTAGGTGTACATATTTTGATGAGGTATCCTCATTTTTTATATATTTCACATTTAATCAATGGAAACATCTACTTTATGGGCTGCATCAGTCTTCACCAGTGGGGAGATGATGACAGCACTAATCTTCCACAAGGTGAGTCTTGTGTGTTGTCCATGGTTTTTTGTAATGTCACGTGACCCTTCATTATTAATATGGTAATGGTACGTGTTTTTATGTGGTTCATCATTGAGAGTATACGAAAATGGAGTTTTTTCGTCTCTGTCCTATAGTACATGGCACTTGTACGTAGAGAGCATATGGGACATTGAGGTCATTCGAGTCTTCCTCCCAGGAAGGGGGGGTGGGGGGCGCACATATGACATTCGGTCATCTCTCATCCATCGGTTTGTGTTAGCCGATGTTTTTTTCAAATCCTGACTGTGTTTTCACACAGTTTCAGAAGTTTAAGTGCCTTAAACGCAGAAAAGCGTATATGGAAGAGCTGGTCTTTTGACCTCGCCTCCCTCCCGCCGAATTCCCTGTCGAATTCTGGCAATATCAAAGCGTATTAGGGAGGTAAGTATACTCTTGAAGTGAAATAAACGAAATCACGGATTTCTTTTTTCACGAGAGAGTTGATACTTACCTCCCTAATACAGACCCGGCCTCTCCACCCCACAGCGGCTCGGTCTTCAGGCTCTTAATAGTTGCATGTGTGTCAGCCAATAAATTAGTCAGAGGAAGTGCTAGTCTGCGCATGCGCGGTGGTGGGGCTGGCATCCGCCGGACTGCACTCTGACTCCCTGCCCAGTCGGGGCACCTAACTGTTTTTATTCTGAGTGTTTATTGAGTGAAAGCCGATATTTAGCAATATCAAAGAGTATTAGGGAGGTAAGTATCAACTCTCTCGTGAAAAAAAGAAATCCGTGATTTCATTTATTTCCCAAGACCACTGCAGAAGCCATTTTTGGCTGATATGAGCATTAAAGGGTTAACCCTTTAGACCAGCTGGCCAAAAGTGGTCTCTGCTGTGGTCTTGAGAAATGTCCATTTGGAAGCCAACAGAAGACTGTTTTTTAATATTGACCACTGGAATAACAGGCTTGCTAAATGAGCCAAATGAGCCAGTCAATCCAGTGATAAATTTTCAAAAATTAGTCTTCTCATGGACTGCAAATAGCATTCAATAAGGAAATATTTTTATTTTCTTGACAAAATTTGGTCATCAAATGGTTAGGTTAATCCTCACATTTATTTAAGAAAATTTAACTTTTCTTATAGAACATGTCCATTTCATTATTTTCGGAAATTTGTCACTCAAATGACCGACTTGGTTATCGAGCCAGTCATTCCAGTGGTAAATTTTTTTAAATATTCTCAAAACTGCTGCAGAATCTGTTATTGACCAGCTGTACCATTAACAATAATGTTTTGTTTAAATAGTTATTTCATAAATATACATCTATCTATTATTTTTTGATATCTTGTTCTTTCTGAATAACAGGTAACACCACTGGGGATTCCCCTCAAATATTGCAATATCTCTGAGCTGGTAAGCAGTCTATTAACCTCGGCTCAAGTTACCATGCGCAAACAACAGATTACACAGTTCAATCAGGTATTAATCTGAACCAGATTTTACATTCTGTGCTATTTTTGCATCTAATGTCAGTTTTTAGTTCGCCTTTATGAAGTAAAATGAGCTATTGTGATACCAGTGATGAGTTGTCTGGCGGTGGTTGTTGCGGCGGTGGCCAATTTGTGTTTGGCTCAACTTTTATATTTATATATGGTTATTTGAGCATACTGGACCCAAACTAGGATAAATGCTTCCTTATAATGACCTTGGGGTGAAAGGTCAGGGTCACTGTGAAACCGTGAATAGGGAATCATCACACTATAATGTTGAGATCAAAAGTCAAAGGGAAAGGTTATTGTGACCTTGATAAAAACTTAGTTTTTTCAGCATAACCATTTTCTGTTTAGTTCAACTTAGCAGTTCATATCTCAACTGTGGTTAATCATACATCCAAACATGAACACATGCTTCTGTATAATGAGGGTGCATCACATAAAGACCTTGTGGTCAAAAGGTCCAAGGTCAACGTCACTGGGACATTGGTAAAAACGTAGCTTTTTCAATATTAACTCAACTTAGCAGTTCATATCTTATCTTTGGTTAAGTGTACTGGGCCCAACCATGGACACATACTTCCTTATAATTAGAGTGTATGACACAATGGTATTTGGGTAAAAAGGGAAAAGGTCAAGGTTATCAAGTGAATGTGGTCTTGGGAAAAACTCGCTTCCAGTCAGATTAATTTCAAAATGTTCAACAGATTTCCTGTTTGTTTACCTTGAGATTGAGATGCCTGGAATTTATCGATGAAAAGCTTAATCAAATATGCCAAATGCCATTAGTAGCCACATCCCTTGAGAGCATGGAAATCTTATTCTGTATAATGTACATCTTTATTTCTCAGGCAAATCGCTGGAAGAAGAAAGGCTTATCGATAGTTCCAATTAAATTTGGTGCAGGTTGGATGTCAGGTAACTACAATGTGATGATATCAGTCTATGAAATCGATGGCACTGTATCAGTATGTCATGCCGGCATTGAGATGGGACAGGGCATCAATACAAAGGTACATGTACGCATATGTGTTAATGTATTTAGAGTCTGAGTGATTGTTTCCACACGTTTTGAACAGAAAACTTGGGGAGGTTGCAATTGCCTCCAGCCATTCACCCAACTCTCAGTGCACAATCTATATATAGTCATAAGCAAGCAACCTGTATCCCAATTCTACACCTCACTTACACAGCTCACAAACTGCCACACTCACCCTCTGTATAACTACATAGATATGTATACGAACAATAACGTAAAATATTTATTACAATTTTGAATGACTCTTTCTAACTTTTTCAGCTAAATTTTAATGTTTGGGATAACGAGTTAAATGTTTTTCAGGTTGCTCAAGTATGTGCGTATGAACTTGGAATTCCAATGAACATGATTAGAATTAAACCATCTAACACTCTGACCGGTGCTAATTCATCGATGAGTGGAGGCAGTATTACAAGTGAACTCAACTGTCAGGTACTGGACAATAAGTACTGATTTTCGTATTAATGGACCTTTCCAGTTTTAGCTATGTCCTGCCCATCTGTAGCTAAGCTCCGCCCACACTGCTGAATTCCCTGACTATGAATTTCCAGAAAACTATAGACTGAGATAAGCTGTTGCATATTTTGAAACTAATTTGCCTGGTGGCTATTGCTGACAATCGGCAACATCGCAAGTCAAATTAGTTTCAAAATCTTCAACAGAATGTTTATTAAATAGTAAAGAACAATTCGTACAATGTGTCGGACTATTAAGCATTTAAGATGGACTAAATCGAGTCATACATGCTGTAATTGATTATTACATCATTCTACATGTGAAGGCATATGATGGATGGATAAACTGGAAAGGTCCATTGTTTCTTTACTGCAGTGTTGAGAATACAGAGATCCATTTCTAGCTATGCTCCACCCCCACCCAACATTGTAGGTGTATTTGAATTGCTGAATTTGAACTCCTAGAATCTCAATTTCCTATAACTATGCAAGCTGTTGAATATTTTGAAACTAAGGATACATTTCGTGGATGTAGCTCCCAGTCAAACTGGTTGAAAATTATTCAACATAATATTTATTTTGACCCTCATATAAATATATGGCAGTTATATAGTGTTTGCTTTGTCCATCCGTCTGTCCGTTCAGGCTTTCATTTCCGGATGATAACTCGAGTTCTATTGAAGGGATTATTACCAATCTGGCGTGGGAGCTTGTCCTTGGTGGTCCGAAGAACCCTATCAATTTTGGCGTCAAACAATCAAAGGTCAACATCACTGTGACCTAATTAATTATGTAATATTGGGTTTCTGGATGATAGTTTGAGTTTTATTAAAGGGATCGCTACCAATCTGGCGTGGGAGCTTGTCCTTGGTTGTCTGAAGAACCCTATCAATTTTGACATCAGAGGTCAAGGTCACAGTGACTGAATTAATTACATAATATTGCGTTTCCGGATGGTCTCGAGTTCTATTGAAGGGATCATTACCAATCTGGTGTGGAAACTTGTCCTTGGTGGTCCGAAGAACCCTATCTGTTTTTGCGCCAAATGGTCAAGGTCACGGTAACCTAATTAATTATGTAATGCGTTTCCGGATGATAACTCGAGTTGTTATTACACCACAAAAACATCCATTACCATTCAATCACTACTTGCTAAATCAAATATCTGCATTTAGCTATCAGAATAAAATTTTTATGCTCGCTTACATACTCCCTAATGCCAATACCATCACCATGTAGACCCTCAACCAGGCTTCTAGTAGAGGGACCCCCTGCATTAGCCTTACAATAGACTGGCACCAGTCTGTACACACTCCTTGGTGATGCCTGTCACTAAGCACGCTCGCACATGCGCAGTAGGTCCCAAATGTGAAAACTGATTCACTTTTCAAATATTCTGCTAGTAGATCAGTTCGCCTGCTATCATATGGATAAAAGTTTATAGCTTTGCACTGAAAATTCAGCTACATTTAATTCTCTGACTCAAGAAAACATGCCTACCATGAAATCTATCTTGCCTATGTTATGTTTAACTTTCATGTCATGGTGTTTTAGAGGGTTTTTGTAACTCTAGTTTTGAGTTACCAGTTTTCGTGTCAGTACTCCCGTTTTCGAGGTTTGAGAAACCATGCCTATTATATACCATCAAATTACCATGTTATAAAATAGCCAAGTACCACTCTTATTACGTAGATCCTTTATAGTGCTTTCAAACATTTTATTCAGGAATCACTGTGATTCCAGTCTTCAGTCAGATTTCACGCATTCCAGACAAGAGATGAAATCTCTGAAGTAAAAGTTTGGTGTTTCAAAGAATAAGTCTGGTTATTCATCCTCAGGTAGGAGCCAGACAAAAGACCATATAAGTTTTGAGGGTCTGCATAACCCTCATGCGATGGCATCAGTGGCGGAAGCTTCCGATCCTTCATCTCATGCGTAAGTTCATCTTTCCAGTAATTCTTATTGCCAGAAATGTTTTAAGATCTTCCATCTCCTCTGCTCCCGTCTCTGCTCCTGGCTTGTCCGGGCAATTGGGTTTGCATTCCGGTTTGTCTTCTGGTTTTACCGGGCATCCAGATATGAGCCCTGTGATTGTCTGGCTTGGCTGAACATCTGGTGTCTCATGATTTCACTTCAAGAGTATACTTACCTCCCTAATACTCTTTGATATTGCTACATATGGGCTTTCACTCAATAAACACTCAGAATAAAAACAGTTAGGTGCCTCTACTGAGCAGGGAGTCAGAGTGCAGTTCGGCAGATGCCAGCCCCACCACCGTGCATGCGCAGACTAGCACTTCTTTGCTAATTTATTGGCAGAGAGTGAACACATGTTTTTGTGATTTACGCTTTTAACTTGTTTTCTAAGTCAATTAAGCTGTTAAATAAGAAGTTGAACACCTGTTTATGATGTCTGAGAGAGTGACTTTGCCGGAGGAGGGCCCAGGACCTATCCATCAGGTGACTTCTATTATATTTTAGCGAGTCTTTCCCGGTGTAATGTGTTTCCGGGACTCGCGTTTACCGTGATAAGCGCCTAGTTTAGTTGTTTTATTTCAACATGGTGCTATATAATACTAATCTCTCTTTGTGTTTATGTCCACAGGTATCTGTCAGGATATGTAATGGACATCACAGCATCAGAGGGTTTGTTTCTCTCCACCAAGGTTCCATTTCCTACTAATACTGTTAGGTTATCTAACCAAAAATTCTATGTCCAGTGATTCAGAGGCCTCATATGAAGGTCTTCTCACTTTGCCCTCTTGATCCAATTCCTTCCCCTAAGGTGGAGAGAGTTAAGAGGCGTAGTCTTGGTGGAGTGCTCCAGTTCATCACGTTGGATGGTTTGTCTATACAAAGTGTCAGGTATCTAGTTAATGATATGAGGTGATGTTAATTATTTAAAAGGAAAATTAACTATAATTGCCATTGTTATCATTGTGTATCTGATGGTTGTGTAGTCTGAATATCTATCCTGAAGATGTTCTGGTTATGAATACAATTCGTCCGTACGCCTGGATGTTTGTTTCGGATCGATTTAATTTCTGTCATGGGATTAATGATGTCATAATCAGCCTTGCTCTTTATTAACAATTAAAGTTTGTCCAACGCTGGTTTCAGATGATTAGTGATCCTTATGATCATTTCCCTCTCTTTTAGTTTGGTTTTGAGTTTCTAACCGTAACAAAATTACTCATTGTCCTCGTCCTTTGTCCTGTTTCAGAGACCTGGTTGCTCGTCCTGTGGACGTTTTCTTAAGGAAAAGTTCATCCCTCATCTATGTTTTCATTGTAGCCATTGCTCAATTGTGAGGTATATAAGCATTGGTGGGGCAAGCTAATGACCGAGTTTTTATGCTTGCAGGCTAAGGACAAGGTGGTGGAGGAAGCAGAAAAGAGAGGGTGTAAGTAAGAAGGGTAAGAGGAAGACCTCTTCCTCAGTGGACATGGAGGCCTTCCGTAGTGAGATGTTGGGAGAGATGAAGAGGACAATAAAGGATTTGGTTCCAGAGTTGCTTCGTGGCATGCTTCCTGGACCAAATCCTTTGTTGTCCTCATCATCTGCTTCGGGACAGGTAATCCCCACCTCTGAATAACCATTCCGTAGGCCGTTACCAGTTTTCGAGGATTCAGAGGTGGCCCCATTAGAGGGGGCATTCCACAACCCTGGCAGCAGGCTTGCCGCACCGAGGGGTCATGGACGGCTGTCGCTGGAACCTGCTGGCTGCTTATCAGCCCAGGGTTATCCGCACGCCGCAGGTGCCAGTACCTCTTATGGCACCTTTCCTGGCCAGTCCGGGTTAGCTCTCTTTGCTGACCCGGAGTCGAATCTATCTGGCCAGGAAGAAGAGGATTACCTGTTAGGGTCACCGTCTGAGGACGTGACCATGGATTATGATGTCTGTGCACCCCTCGTGGAGAATACAGGTGACATATTCCATGGTTCTACTCACGCAGGACTAGAATTCATGGCTCAGAAGGTGGCCCTGGGCGGTGCTGATGGCCAGCTGTTCCGCATACCTCGGCTTGCCGAGAGTATTGCTGGTGCTGGTCCGGGCTGTGGTGGGGCGGTATCTGCCCCACGCTCTACCACGGCACCTGCTTCTGGACAAGCCAGTCAGATTGCCATGCCTGCTCTTTCGGGCCCGCATGCTTTCTCTGGCTTGCCAGGAGTGTCAGCTTATCCGCCGTCAAGCTCTGCTGCGTTTGCTCAGGAGGAAGATGAAGGCCCTCGTCTAGTAGAGCACGGAGGAGGATTGGTCTGATGCTTGTCAATGGCTGATAAGTGTTAGGCCAGACCTGCCCGTGGACCAGTCGGCTAGCCAGCGTGACCACAGGCAGTGGTTAGCTGGTAAGGCCACTGCTAGTGCTATGCCATCTCTGCCGTTAGCAGAGCATATCGTGGATATGTTCTCGGCGGCGGAGACGTCCATCAAGGCGAATGCGCGTCTCGCGAAGGCCCCTCGCGAGGTAGCACAGCGCTGCCGCATCGTGCCTGCGGATTACCAGAGGTATGGTGTGGTGCCCAAGCCTAGCGTGGATGACCGCGCGGCTTTAGGTGAGGATGCGCGGCCAGGCTCCCGTTCTAACACGGGAGCTTTGTGTTCGAACGCGTTGCGTTCGGCCAATGCCGCATTGCGTGATGCAGAGGAGAGTGGGAGAGCTTCTATTGCGGCGCTGTCTCATGTCTCCCAGCTGTTACAGGGGGTAGTAACAGCATCCGCATCGTGCCAACTGCGCCCGGTCACAGTCCAGAGAGCCACCCAGGATGGTATCAACCTGGCTCTGGACTGTATGACTCGGGCGGTGACCAGGAGTGTCCAGGCGAGGCGCACGTTTGCGTTGGACAACCTGTGCCCGTCCCAGGACCTGTATAATAGGCTACTGCGTACGCCTATGACAGGTCCTGGTCTCTTTGGAGGTGAGGGATGTAGGCACCTCCAGGAGACGGTTACTCTGGTCAATAACCAGAGGGCGCTGCGCGAGCAGTTTGAGGTGCTCCGTAGGGAGCGCGTTCGTGCGGCACCCCCTGCGTATTGTCCCCTGCAGTCTCGAGGTGGAGGTGGCCAGGTCAGAGGCCAGCCTCCATCGCAGCGTCGGCCTCGGCCGCGTGCGATTCGGCCAGCAGTGAGGGGGCCGCAGGCTCCTCAGGCGCAGTCAGCCAGGCAACCACCCGCGCACAAGGATCTGGTCGTGGTAATCGTGCCTGATGGGCCGGTTACCACAGTGAGAACCACTCCGGTGTTTCTGGCAGAGGAGACAGTGCCACTCTTGCACTCCTTATGTCCACCTCTCTCCCTAGGTGGACCGGTGGGAGGCCGGCTGGCCGACCACATGCAAGAGTGGGAGCGGTTGACTCAGGACCGTTTAGTCTTGCGATGGCTTTCAGTCGGGTATCATCCCGATTGGATGACAGGCCCGCCATCGCGGCTGTCTCTGGTGCCAATCTGGACTCCAAATCCGAGAGATCCAGATCAAAGGTTGTGTATCAAGGAGGAATAAACTCCCTCATACAAAAAGGGGCAATTCAGCCAGCACAGAAGTGTCCGGGCTTCTATTCAACCGTGTTCTTAGTAACAAAAAACACCGGAGGGTGGAGACCTATTCTCAACCTCAAGCCATTGAACAAGTTCATAGAGACGCCCAGTTTTCAGATGGAGACTGTGCGCTCAGTGTTGGCGGGGTTAGAGAAGGGAATGTGGACAGCTTCAATAGATTTGAAGGATGCTTATTTCCACATCCCCATAGCGAGGAGTTTCCGTCGCTTCCTGAGATTTGCATTCCAGGGCAGATAGTGGGAATTCAGGGTGTTACCCTTCGGAATTTCCACGGCTCCTCGGGTTTTCACCCGTGTGGTTCTTGCAATTACTGCATACCTCCGCAGGAGAAGCATAGCAGTCCACACGTACATAGACGACTGGCTGTTAAAGGCACACACCCAGGGAAGTTTATCGCCCAATCTCGAGATTGTTTTGAAGACTCTCACAGACGTAGGCTGGATGATCAATTTCCAAAAATCAGAGCTGACTTCATCCCAGAAGTTTGTTTACCTGGGGATGTTCTTCGATCTAGAGACAGGATATGTTTATCCTACTCAGGAGAGAGTTCAGAGACTCATCTCAGTAATTCAGTCAGTGTGCGACAGTCATCATGTCCTGGCACGGGTTTACTTGAGAATGCTGGGGTTGATGGTTTCGTTGGAACCAGTCATTCCTCTGGCCGCCTTACGCAGGCGGCCGATCCAGTTATTTCTCATGACGCAATGGACCCAGAGTACAGGTTCACTGGACTTGAACGTGTCAGTGTTGGTGCCTCTAGTTCACCACCTGCAATGGTGGTTGGACACAGAGAATCTCCTGGTGGGGGTTATGCTAACCCCTCCTAACCCTCAGGTAACTGTGTATACAAATGCCTCAATGGAGGGGTGGGGAGCTTGCCTGGAAGAATCCACGATATCAGGGCTTTGGAATCTGGAACAGTCAAAGGAACATATCAATCTACTGGAACTAAGAGCAGTAGTCCTGGGCCTGGAACATTTCTTACAGAAAGTTCAGGGCAAGATTGTTCTTATTCGTTCAGACAACTCAACAGTAGTGACTTACATAAACCGCCAGGGCGGAACGAAGTCGCCCAGTCTCTGTATGATGACATGGAGACTGCTTTGTTGGTGCCTGGATCACAGGATTACCTTGAAAGCAGTTCATATTCCGTGAAGGTTAAATCTGCTAGCAGACTCATTGAGCCGAAGGATGAGTGTTTTACCCACGGAATGGCTATTAAATCAATGTGTGGCGGATCGTCTGTTCGACCATTGGGGGAAACCCAACATCGATTTGTTCACAACGAAGAGGAATGTGAAGATGACGATGTACGTCTCTCCGATTCCAGATCCAAGCGCTTTCGCAACAGATGCGTTAGTTATCAGCTGGGCGGGAATGTATGTATACGCATTCCCTCCAGCAATCCTGATTCCAAAAATTCTTCAGAAAATCAGACAGGAGGAGTGCCAAGTGCTTCTGATCGCCCCGGATTGGCCAAGCCGATCATGGTATACGGATCTGCTGGACCTTCTGGTCTGCAATCCGGTTCCTCTGCCTCTGATGGACGACATTATCTTCCAGGGCAAGGCCCTTCACAACAATCCGTCAATGTTCCGATTGACTGCGTGGATGTTGTCAAGGAATCTAGGATTAAGGAGGGCTTTTCTGAGCAAGCAGCCGTGTTTATGGCCAAAGCCAGGAGGGGTTCAACCTCCAGAGCATATAATTATAAAATCAACAGATTTGCAGAGTGGTGCTCAAAAAGATGTATTGATCCAATGGATTCATCTATTTAGGTAGTAGCTGATTTCCTCTGTCACCTGTATGATGCCTATAGCCTCAAGCCTAACTCTATTGCTGGTTATAAGTCAGCTTTAATGACTGTTATCCCTTGCTTGGCTAATAGGAGAAGTGATGAAGTAAGTACATTAAATGTATTAATTAGAGGCATGGGCAATCTAAGACCAAGGAATCCCCCGGTGATTCCATCTTGGAGTTTATCTCTAGTGCTTCAGGTACTAGGTGATAAGCCTTTTGAACCACTTAGTTCCATTTCTATGAAAATGTTAACTCTTAAAACTGTATTTTTAATTGCTGCGGCCTTGGCTAGGCGTAGGAGTGAAATTCATGCCTTATCAGCCGAGGAGGACCGTTTTGTGGTTACGGGGGAAGGCCTTAAGCTTCTACCTAGGATTAATTTCTTGGCTAAGAATCAGTCGTTGAAATATCCAAGTCAACCTATTTTTTTGCCTGCTTTAACTAGATATGATCCTAATTCTAAAGCATGGTGTCCCGTCCGGGCGCTGCTCCGGTACAAACAGCGTACTTCGGAGTGGCAGACCGACCAGTCAGCGTTATGGTTGTCATATATTGAACCCCATGGCAGGGCGTCTAAGGACACCATTTCCAGGTGGATTGTAGAATGTATCCAATTTTGTCATAAATCCGCCACCGGTAAGCAGGTTGACATGGCCAAGGCTCACAGTGTCCGTGGCGTAGTGACTTCCACTGCCCTATTTAATGGGGTCCCTGTGGATGATATTATGTCGGCTGCTCAGTGGCACTGTGAGTCAAGTTTTACAGACCATTATCTCCGTGACACCTCAAATCCTCTCGCCTTGTCGATTTTGAAAAAATAATTAAAGGTGTAATTTTTTGATGAAGTTTCCTCATTGCTTATATATATCACAATTAATTAATGGCAACAACCACTTTTTGGGACTGCATCAGCCTTCACCACTGGGAAGATTATGTCAGCAGCCAAGTTCAACAGGGTCAGTCTTGTTCATGTGTTGTTCATTGTTGATTGTATTGTCACGTGACCCTTTGTTATTAATATGGTGATGGTTTGTGTGTTTATGTGGTTCATCATTGAGAGTATACAAAAATGAAGCCTTCATCTCTGTCCTATAGTACATGGCACTGGTACGTAGAGAGCGTATGGGACATTGAGGTCAATCGAGTCTTCCTCCCAGGAAAGGGGGGGGGGGGGAGTGCAGATGACATTCGGTCATCTCTCATCCATCGGTTTGTGTTAACCGAGGTTTTTGTCAAATCCTGACTGTGTTTTCACACAGTTTCAGAAGTTTAAGTGCCTTAAACGCGGAAAAGTGTATAGGGAAGAGCTGGTCTTTTGACCTCGCCTCCCTCCCGCCGAATTCCCTGTCAAATTCTGGCAATATCAAAGAGTATTAGGGAGGTAAGTATACTCTTGAAGTGAAATAAACGAAATCACGGATTTCTTTTTTCACGAGAGAGTTGATACTTACCTCCCTAATACGGACCCGGCCTCCACCCCACAGAGGCTCGGTCTTCGGGCTTTTAATAGTTGCATGTGTGTCAGCCAATAAATTAGTCAGAGGAAGTGCTAGTCTGCGCATGCGCGGTGGTGGGGCTGGCATCTGCCGGACTGCACTCTGACTCCCTGCCCAGTAGGGGCACCTAACTGTTTTTATCCTGAGTGTTTATTGAGTGAAAGCCGATATTTAGCAATATCAAAGAGTATTAGGGAGGTAAGTATCAACTCTCGTGAAAAAAGAAATCCTTGATTTCGTTTATTTTCTGGCTTTTCCGTCCACTTCCGGTTTTTCCATTTCCGGCAGTAGTGTTGCTGTTTCCGGTAGGAAGAATGCATATCCGGGTCTGTTGGACTTGGCCTGCAGGACCTGGCATTGCTTCATCCATCCATTTCCGTTTCCAGTTTTTCAGCTTCCTCTTCCGGTAGTAGTGTTGCTACTTTTGGTAGTAAGAATGCTTATCTGGGTCTGTTGGACCTGGCATTGCATCATTCATCTATTTCCGTTTCCAGTTTTTCAGCTTCCTCTTCCGGTAGTAGTGTTGCTACTTCCGGTAGGAAGAATGCTTATCTGGGTCTGTTGGACCTGGCATTGCATCATTCATCTATATCCGTTTCCGGGTTTTTTCAGCTTCCTCTTCCGGTAATTCTATACATCCGTGTTGGATGATCTTGATCAGTTTCCGGTAGTTTACTTCCGGTTTACACATTTCCGTTTCCTATTTTTCCGCATCCGGATTTCGTACAGCCGGGGATAAGGTCATTTCCGGTTTTCATGGATCTTTCTGGTGTTCTAGGATTATCTTCCGGGTCTGTCTTCCTGTTTTGGATTTCAGGTGATAGAGAACTTCCTGGGGTTCCAGTTTTGTTCTTCAAGTCCGGTTTACATGTTCGCTTTCCTAGAATCTTGTCATCTTCTTGCCTAAGATTTAGTCTTATTTCCGTATTTGTTTAATATTGGAAATGTTTAATGGCTGAAAATATTCATACCGAGTCATTGCCAGTCTTGTAGTCTCTCTTGGAATTGTAGTCTATTCAGACATTTATTCGTTTATCAGTGACAATTTTCAACGTAATTAAAGACTCTTCTAACTGGTTGCCGTATGGGTTTTTCTGTTGCAGATTATTTTATATGCGCATATCATCAGCCGATAAGTCAGTCTGTGTTCTACGCATTATCTCGAGATACGATTTTTACTTAAATCCAACTTTAGATGACCTGTTGTCTTCGGGCCATTCAGCCTTTCTTCGCGCTCCTTTTACCTCATGTCGGCAGGTTGACATATTTATTTTAACCAAAGGGAGTGAATTTGTAGATGGAAAAACCCTGATTCTTGCGTAAATCGTAGTCTAATTTTGTCAGTCGCTGAAAAGAATTAGATTCAGTAAAGGTTTCATAGGGATCAGTATGACTATAAGATTAATGTCTACAAGAACAATAGTCGCTTAGAAAAGATAATCAAGCGAATAAGGGGCAGGAAGAAGGAATATAAGCCGAATTCTTCTTCTGCGTTGACATAGTTTCGGTGAGGTCGCTTTGTTTTCATTTTTTTTTTCCCAGAATTTTGGTTGTTTTTCCTTTTCTAGTGTAATTTTTTGGTCTATTTTGACTGGGTTGCTGCAGGCCTCCGGACGGTGGTTTTCGGTGGGCGGGGACTCGGGATTTGCTGGGTCTTTTGGGGGCATTTTGGCTGAGGGTTGTTGGTGAAGCGAATTCCAGTCGAGTCGGCCCAGTTGCCAGCCCGGCCTACTTAAATTAGTCAGCTCGGCCTAGGATAAACAGTCATGTCGGCCCGATTTAATAAAAGTCAAATAGGCCTAGGAATGCATTCACCTGGCTTCTTTCTTTCTTCTTCTTTTTGATCGCTGGTATCACACTTGGAGAGCCGCTCTCAAGATGAAATCTTTTCACCTGGCTGGAAGCATGGAATAATTGGGAATCTCATATTTCTATATCCTTGATTTCGGAACTTTTCTTCAAAAATCGATGATATGGAAATATGAGATCCCTCTTATACCAGTGTATTATACCAGCATTAGTCGTCTGTTGGTGTAACTAGTAATATTTACTGGCGTTTACGTCTCTTTATTAAAAGACAGTCGGAATTATTAGTGTCTATTATTTTCACTAACTTTTTAAGACGATGGCGATCTTAAGATATTACCGGGATTTCCGTGTGTGTCATGGTATACAGATTATCGTGTGTAGTAGCTACCATAGATGTCTAGGTAGGCCTGCTACACTCGATAATCTTTATCCTATTTAAAGGGAAATTCCAGTGAAAATCGGGAATAAGTCAACTAAAAATATACTATAATCCGAAATAGTTGCCGCAAAAAATATAAAATACACTGTTCCATTGCCGAGAAATAATAAAATGAATATGCCCAAAACGCTCGAAAACGTGACTCCTGGGCGCATCCATTTTCTCGCAATGAGAGCGAGAAACCACGAGATTATGACATCAACGACACACCAGCAAAATATCGCCAGCGCTTTTAGATTTACCTGTTTAATTCGCGTTATGAAGGCCGAATATTAATTAACCCTTTAATGACCCAATTCTGTCTGGAAAATCAGAATATTTCCTTATTGAATGGCCATTTGCAGGCCAAGCGAAGACTATTTTTGAAAATTGACCACTGGAATGGCTGGTTCGGTTACTGAGACAGTCGTTTTAGTTGTAAATTCTCAAAATAGCCTTCTTTTGACCTGCGTCCTCAACTTGATGATTGCAGAGGCCAGTGCTGGCGTGAAATGGTTAAATCGCATCATGTCCGCATGTCAAGCATGGGCTTGCAGTAATAGAAACGATCATGGAAAGAGTACGGAAATTCACATTTTCAGATACCGATCCACAGAAGCATCCGCATGAAAAGGGGCTAACTGAAAGATGGCTTCATAACATCGGCACTGGATGGATATCTTCCACATTTAAATTTGGAAGACACAAGTTTAGAGCATATAGTTTGTATAATTTTAAAATAATGTGTCATGCATTTCAAAACAAAAGGTGCGGTACTTAATTTTAATATAACAGAATCAAACTCGACAATTAATGTCGTATTTGCTTGCATCAATTGTAAAACGGGATTTGCAAACCAAAATGAAACGATGTCGCTGATTGCCCGGTCGGTCAATTATAGGCAACCGCTTAGCGGCTTACTTCATAGGCGATAGTAGGTGACAGCTAGTAAATAATGACAAGTGTACGCTAGACATAATTAGTAGTTTAGTGCTTTCACACTATTGAAATCCAGCGTTATTAATCATTTACAACGTTTACTCCCAATTTTAAAATAACTATGCAGAGTGTTGAATATTCTGAATTAAATTTTCCTGGAATTATGTTGCAGTAGCTTCCAAACTAATTAGTTTCACACAATAGGCCTATGCAGGGTAAATTTTAAGCTTTCTGATTTTCTGTCCTTGAAAGGGTTAACTAATTGATCCCAAATTTTTAAATGTTGACCCATAATTACTGCCTGTTGAATATTTTGAAACTGGAATTTGACTGGAAGCAGAAGTTGCAATAGCAACAGCTTTCAGAGAAATTACATTTGATCGCAAACACGCTCCTGGCATAACCCTTCAATGTTTTTAAAAAATAGAAATTGCCCATAGGAAAACAAATTTTGACAATTTAGCACTACAATGACTGGCGCGATCATCAGGACACTAATTGCACTTTAATTTCCTCCAAACACTGTGGCAAAGTGTCAGTTGTTTAGCCAGTACGCTAATTATGCACGAGATGCAAGATTTACCTCCGCTGGTTATGGCTATCCTCGATCGGGCAGACAGAGTAGGTGTGTCGGTGACGTCAGCTGCTTGTCCAAAATGGCGCCTCTATCTACTGGTTACTTTAGCAATTTAAATTGAGGATATCTTTTTTATTTGTTGGCATAAAATTGTGCACTTGGTCTCAAATTAATGCGGAAAATTAGTACTTTACGTCAGATGCATAAAATCCCCCAGTGGAATATCCCTTTAAGCGTGCTGGTTAGCCCAATAATATTGCTATAGCTATGTTCATATGTACATTTAAATGCGCATTGTCGGTTTGGCCTAATAGTGCACCTATAGGCATATACATGTGTGCGCATATGTGCATTCGTATGTGGCTATGGGTGGTACTGTAGGGTCGGCTCGACCCAAGGGTATAGTCGCACATGATAGGCATAAACATAGGTCGAGTTGACATGGGCCGTGTTGGAACTAGACCGAGTTGAGGGTGGGCCGGGTTGTATTTGGGCCGAGTTGTCTGGATACCGGTGAAGCCAATGGCAACTTTCGGTCGGATTGTTCGGTGGTTCTTGGGTTTTTGCTCGTTGAAGTTGTTGTCTGGGGGCTGGCGGCGGGCCAGTTGGAGTGGGGTGGGGGTTGCAGTGGAGGGGGGGAAGAACGGCCGAGAATCTTTGGATTTAAGCAGCCACCAACAATTTTTGGTCAAAATGTTTTCAAAATATTTTGCAGGTCCAGAGATATTACAGTTGTAATATGTCGTCTGCAAAATTCAGTATCCAGACCGTTAGTATCAAGTATCAGTGTTCAATCTTTCCTTTTATTGGGATTTCTAACACAATGTCATTTGTTATTACAAAGATGAAATTATTGATTCTAAGACTATAAATATAAGAATCAATAAATATATAAAAAATCTTTTAAGTTTTCTGCCTCTTGGCATAAATATCGAATTGGTTAGGATATCAAATTGATCAGTATACCTAAGCCAAGTCTTGAAGCTGGCTTGTTTTCCTATGTCGTTGATTTAAATATGGGACGGTTTTGCAATCATTATAGGACCCTGTGTCACGTTCAGGCTGATGATTTTCCAGTGATTGCAGTCTAATACTTCAGTGTAGAAGAAGTGAGTGCAATCTTTGGAGTTAGTCGACCTTAGGTCTATATATATATAAAACCCTGTGACTTGAAGAATGAGTCTAGGTTGTTTTGAATGTGTTTTATGTTGGAGCGTTAATTGCTTCTGTTGGTAAAGAATTCCATACATTAACACTATTTGTAAGAAATATTTGTGTAGATCAAGTATTATTTGACAAGCTGACAAGATGATCTGTCAAGCCCGAGCGGCTAGGCAATCGTTGATATATTCAATAACAATTTTTTATTAAATATGCTCCATTATTATATGATTTTTAAATTAGATAGTCAAATGTTTGCCATAGTTCTCTTAACAGGACCTTGTCATGCGTTCTATTCGTAGAATTGTGATGATGTCATCACAAGTAAGTTTCCCTTAATTCATCTTTTTGAGTGGTGGTTTGAGTTCAAGTTCAAGTTCAAGATTATTTATTTTGATATAGAATATACATTTACAGTTTCACAACAGGTAGTCCACCAAAGGCAGAGCCTATGTGGCGGTGGACCCCTACATATAACATATAACAACAACAATATAGGACATGAGAATACTGAATACATACGGTTAACATGTTATAGTCCTATATATACATATAGTTAACTGTCTCGCTGCCAAGCCTCTGCAGTCTACATTTTCCATGGAGCCTAACTCAGGGTATGCTGAGTACCTCTAAAACAATTTGACCGAACGTTGTCGGTGGCTAAGCCACAAGCAACTTTCAGTCAAATTTTTTCTAAAATACTCAGCCAATCCAGAGTCATTGCCAATTGGAGTTATTGTCCGCTTCCAGCAGTCCAACAGTTAATAGACGTATGACAATTTACATTTTTACAGGGAAAGACATGACAGAGGGATGTGTGCTTATCTTGCTTAAGTTAATAATTCTATATTACATATTCTTATTATCAATGACAAAAGTATTTTTTAGGCTGTGATGGTAGAGTTAGTTGTTTGGTAGTTACCATTATGACAGATATTCTTATTCTTATTATTATTATTAATATTATTATTATTTGTTCTGGTGACTGGGTGCAAGTATGAGAATAGCATGTCATGATGGTGAGTGTTTTCCAGAGTCTAGTAGGTTTCTATAATCTTCTTTTTGATATTCTGCTTAAAGTACTGTAGCTTTATGATGTCTGTGCGTGTGCTTGTGTCTGTATTATTCCATAACTGAATTGCTTTGTATGAGGGTTTTTGTTGTGCTGCTTTTGTTTGGTGGTGTGTTGAATGGAGGTTATCTCTTGTTCTTGTGTTGTGAGGATGCAATTGTGTTTTGAGCATAAAAATGTTAGATAAGGATGATGGTAAGTTGCCATTGTGGAAGTCCCTTAAGATTGTGTATAGTTGGAGCCCTCCTATGTCCTCAAGTTTTAAGACCTTTTCTGATTTAAAGATATCCTGGCCACCTCCTGTTTGTGAAAATAGTTTAATAGATTGCTTTTGCAGAGATTTTAGTTTTTTTAGTCTAGCTTGAGATGTATTAGTCCAGATAGCATTGCAGTAGGTGATGTGAGGAAGTATCATTGTGCAGTACAGGGTTTTAATAATATTAGGTGTTAGATAGGGTTTCAGTCTGCGAATGATGCCAATGCTTTTTGCTACCCTGGTAGTAATAATTTCAATATGCTTCTCCCATGTTAAATTTTTGTCCAGATATACTCCTAAAAACTTAGCATATTGTGCTTCTTGAATTATCTGGTTGTCGATATAGAGGTTTGGGAGAGCTATTTCTTTTAGTTTCTTAGATTTTGTGAATAGTATATAATTAGTTTTTGATACATTTAAGGACAATTTGTTTACTTTAAACCAGTCTATTAATTTTGCCATTTCATTATTGACATTTTTGTATAGAATTTCTATATCCTTGTGGCTGCAGAAAGCATTTGTGTCGTCTGCAAAAAGTATTAGTGAGAGATGTTTGCAGACTTTGGGTATGTCATTCATATATAGGAGAAACAGCAGGGGCCCAAGAACTGAAACTTGGGGAACACCACAAACTATATTTTTGTATTCAGAGATAGCCCCATTGAATTGTACACACTGTTCCCTGTTTGACAGGTAACTCTGTATCCAGTTCAATGCAGTACCTCTTATTCCATAGTATGCAAGCTTTTGCAGTAAAATTGTATGAGCAATTGTATCGAAGGCTTTGGAAAGATCCAAGAATACACCTAGCATATGTTCATTATTCTCAAGGGAGGTTGATAATTTTTCTATCATATCCACAAAGGCAAGCATAGTAGAGTGTTTTTCTCTGAAACCATATTGAGAAGGATATATGATTGAGTTTTTGTTTAGATATTTAGTAATTTAGTTTGGGAAACCGTAATTTCTTTTTTTCATTCTATCTTGCTAAATTCTGTCACGATTTGAGGTTTTCGAATTCCAATCGGGATTATTGCAGATCTCAGGTACAGGATTTGGCTATATCTTGACGCTAAGCACTCCCATAGGCTTACTAATGGGTTTTTTATTTGCCACGATATCTGGTTAAATCTCTATAAATAAAATTATCTATAATTTTTGCAGAGTCTTTAGCATTTTAATAAGTTAGGCTATACTGATATGAGACTTTTCTCCATTCAGAGTAAGCAGTATTATTAAAATATCCATAATAAACGTGAGTTACCTCTTTAGTGAGGGCTAAGCAATAAGGATATAGCCCAGGATTTTGGTTGGAGCATCATGGCATATGTAATCTATGTGTTTTCTATGAGCAGTCCTCTTTAGCATATAGTAAGTTTGCCACATCTTTAAGGGCGGCCCTTATCAAAAGGGCCAGATAATCTTGGATCTAGAACCCTTCTCTGCAGTGTCCTCTCAAATGGTGTTCTGTTCCTTCTAATCAGAAGCTATTAGCTTTAGAGGGGTTGTTGTCTTCTATGCTTGTCAAGGAGTCTATAGAAGAGGCGCTTTGGAAAGTAAATCCAGGCTTCTGTTCATTGGTTGGATTGTCTGATAGGCATCTAAATCTCGATTCGTTCAGGCATTGCCATGGGGTTTTCTTTCATTTTTAGAAAGAGGATCGAGTTTTTCTTGGGATGTCACTAGATCCAATCTTTTTGCGACATGTCTGATTGCACAGATTTTATCTTTCATGTCTCCCTTTTCGGACAGTCAGGTTACGGGTCTCTAGTTCTCGATTCGATCGGACAATTCGACAGTAGTCTTATATCAACAGGCAAGGGGGCACAAAGTCGTCTCTCCTGTACTTGGAAGTGTGGAACCTCCTCATGTGGTGTCGCATGAATCAAATTTTCCTAGTGTCCCACTCATGTCCCAGGCTGTCTGAGTTTTCTTGCGGACCAATTGTCACGGGCGTGGGCTGTGGACGCCCTGTCTCAGTCCTGGTCAGGAATCTTCGCTTATGCGTTCCCTCCCACAATCCTGATTTCTTTTGGTTCTGAAGAAAGTCAGGGACCAGATCTGCAAGATCTTGTTAATAGCTCCCTTTTGGCCAATAAGGATCTGGTTTGTAGACCTTCTCGATCTTCTAGTACTTACCATCATCCAAACCCAGGAATCTTAAGTCTGTGCGTTTGGAGTATATCGAGTGCTCGATCCTTGAGAATAAACTTTCTGCAAGATCTCAGGAAATCATCGATTCTGCCAGGAGGGAGTCGACTCGAAGAGTTTACAAGGGTCGGCTTAAGATTTTTGGAGAATGGTGTTCAGATCAAGGTCTCGTGCCTGATTCTGTTTTCTATTTCCCAGGTGTTAGACTCTTTATCTTATCTGTTCGACTCTTTACATCTGTCTGCTAACACTGTAAGAGGATATAGATTTTCTTTTGCATCTTCTCTTCCTTGTTTGTTGAACGCTGAAGTTGAAGATACTAAGGTTCTTATTCTTTTGATCAGAGGTTTAGGTAATATTCGTCCTCCAGGTGTTAAACCTTTGCCTTCCTGGAACTTGGCTCTGGTTCTTCAGGTTTTTGGGCAGGTCATCATTTCGAACCTATCTCTACGATTAGCTTGAAGGTTTTAACTTTTAAGACCATTTTTCTAATTGCATCTGCTTCTGCTAGAAGACGATCCAAAATCCATGTTTTCTCCGCTGAAAAGGATAGGTTTATCGAATCTGGGGACGGTCTGGTCTTATATCCTTGAAGTGATTTTTTATCAAAGACTCAATCAATCCGTTATCCAGCTAAGCTGATTATTTTACAATCTTTAACCTCCTTTTCTCCGGCTGACAGATTTTGGTGTCCTGTCAGAGCTCTAAAAGTTTATAAGCGTCGTTCTGATTTTTAGAGATCCGATCTGTCCCTTTTCTGGGTTCCGTATGAGGAGGGGGTAGCCAGTCCGGTCTCCAGGGCATGTATTCCCTGATGGATTTGTGAGACCATTCACATTAAAGCTCATGTCATTAGAGGGATGGCTACCTCTTTTGCCCTTTTTGCTGGCTCTTCTGTAGACGAAGTTATGCAAGTTGCTGGATGGAAATCCGAGTCTACTTTTACTACTTTTTATTTAAAAGACCAGAGCACAGCGGCTTCCTTTTTTAGGAACTTTATCTTCTTCTTTTCATGCGCTGATCATACCGCCAGTCCTGTAAGTGACTATCGACATGATCATAAGCGTTAAGTGCGTGGATCCATGGTTTATTAGAGTGCGCCGTGCGGCCTGGAACCTCCGTCTTCAGCACTCGAGGTTTCTGTCAGGGTTACCTCACCCTTACCTCCTTTAGTCGCCTCTTACGACACGCAGAGGATACGGAAGGTGTATTCTAAGCCCCACCTACAGGGCAGCAGGAACTTTATGATTTTAACTAAAAAGGCTGAAGACCATTTACCAAGCACATCCCACCATTTTCGTTAGGACCGTGCATCTGCGTGTAATGGTGTGAGTTGTTCTTTGGTTTTTATTTATTTCTTTAAGTTTAAAGAAATCCTTGTTTGATAATCACTGTGTGATTGATTAAGATGCACCATTATGTTATGTTATTAACATTTGGTTATGTTTTGTTTGATTTTTATCCTTGCTTATGGATTCTCAAATCTCCTCCCACCAAAGTTTCGTAGTGGGACACTGACCAAATCTACGGGTTTAGCAAGTAGTGATTGAATGGTAATGGATGTTTTTGTGGAGTAATAACAACCCCCAGCAGACCCCCCTTTAGTGGGTTGGTATGTAGTTTTATTAACCACTATAAAAACATACTTAGCATTCAATCACTACGACCCTGCCTCAGCTACCCCGCTGGGTATTGATTTGAGAATCTATTCTGGATATATGGCACTTAAATTTAGAAAAGTGAATCAGTTTTCACATTTGGGACCTACTGCGCATGCGCGAGCGTGCTTAGTGACAGGCGTCACCAAGGAGTGTGTACAGACTGGTGCCAGTCTATTGTAAGGCTAATGCAGGGGGTCCCTCTACCAGAAGCCTGGTTGAGGGTCTACATGGTGATGGTATTGGCATTAGGGAGTATGTAAGCGAGCATAAAAATTTTATTCTGATAGCTAAATGCAGATATTTGATTTAGCAAGTAGTGATTTTATAGTGGTTAATAAAACTACAGACCAACCCACTAAAGGGGGGTCTGTTGGTTTTTTTTATTAAAGGGATCGTTACCAATTTGGCGTGAGAGCTTGTCCTTCGTGGTCCAAAGAAGCTTATCGATTTTGGCATCAACAGTCAAGGTCATGGTGACCTAATTTATGACTTAATATTGCGTTTCCGGATGATGACTCTAGTTCTATTGAGGGGATCGTTACCAATCTGGCGTGGAAGCTTTTTCTTTGGTGGTCTGAAAAACCCTATCAAATTTTGGGTCAATGGTCAAGGTCACATTGACCGAATTAATGACATAATATTGTGTTTCCAGATGAGAACTTAATTTCTATTAAAGGGATTGTTACTAATCTGGCTTTTGAGCTTGTGCTTGGGGGTCTGAAGAACCCTATTGATCTTGGGGTCAACGGTCAATGTCACATTGACCTAATTAATGATGTAATATTGCGTTTCCGGATGATAACTCGAGTTCTATTGAAGGGATTGTTTCTAATCTTGGATGGGAGGTTGTCCTTGGTGTTTCGAAGAACCCTATCGATTTGGTGTCATAAAGCTCAAGATCATGGTGACAAATCGGGTGGGAGGTTGTGCTTATCATAATGGGGAATACTTTAGCAATCTCTGATTGTCGTTCTTGTTAAATTGTAAATTCACCAACGACAGACTTCCAACACTTTGGGGACAGATCATTACCACTTGAAAGACCTGTGTCAGTTTGAGCTGATCAGGCTAGCTGATATACAGTTTTAGGTGAAGTTTTGTGTTCAGCATATTAATGATATTTAATGAATAATAATTGAAATGCTAATTAAATATTATACCTGTAATAGAGAGATCCATTTCTATGTCCTGCCCATTTCTAGCCAAACTCCGCCCATTTCTAGCTAAGCTCCGCCCACACTTTGTCCTTGTTGGGATTGATTGAACCCTGAATTCCAAGAATCCCAATCTCAAGGTAACTATTCACTGGTAACCTGTTGAATATTTTGAAACTAATTTGACTGAGAACTGTTGCTGCCTATGGCAGCAATGGCTCCCAGTCAAATTAGTTTCAAAATATTCAACAGAATATTTATTAAATGGTATATTCATCAAAGACATACAATGTGTACACTATGACGGACTATTCAACGTCATGACAGACCTAGATACATCATTCCTTACACATTTTGATTGTGACATCAGCCTACATGTGATACAATTGATTCTGACTTCATACTCTTGAGTGACAGATCTGATCTATCCATTATTACAGGCGGCTATTCAGTGTTGTAAGATGCTCATAGCGCAGATGGCTCCAGTCAAAGCTAAGATGATGCAACCCACCTGGCTGGAATTGGTACAGAAATGTTTTCAGGAAGGCGTTGACCTTTGTGCGCGATACTGGTATGGATAAGCACTTGTTTCGTAGGTCAAATTTATTGATTTTCTTTAACACTTTAAAGGCAAGTAATCCAAACCGCTCTGCAGTGATCTTGAAATATGTGTGTTTCCAGGCCAAGAGGTAAGATTTTAAGAATAGTCTTCTTTAACTGTGCAAATTGACATTCATTTAGCAACGATTTACATTTCCTTGATAAATCTTGACCATTAATGGATTATGGTGTTAAGGTACGTGACTAAAGAACCCATTAATCCTCAAATACGTTCAGGAAAATTTCAATTTTCTGAATGCAAAATGTCCATTTGCAGATCAAGAGATTATTTGTGAAAAATTACTACTGAAATTTCTAGCTCGGTTATCGAGCCAGTCAGTCCAGTGGTAAATTTTCAAAAAGAGTTTTGCCATATAACAATTAAACTATATTAATCTTCTAGCGTTTATCTCTTTGCATTCGGTTGCTGAACAATTTCACTTCAAGAGTATACTTACCTCCCTAATAGTCTTTGATATTGCTAAATATCGGCTTTCACTCAATAAACACTCAGAATAAAAACAGTTAGGTGCCCCTACTGGGCAGGGAGTCAGAGGGCAGTCCGGCGGATGCCAGCCCCACCACCGCGCATGCGCAGACTAGCACTTCCTCTTTGCTAATTTATTGGCAGAGGGTCTACACATGTTTTTTGTGCTAGAGCTTTTCTCAAGTTTTTACAAGTCTTTTTGAGTGTTAATAGAAGTTTAGAACCCCTGATTAAGATGGCAGAAAGGATTACTTCACCAGAGGAGGACCCAGGATCTATCCATCAGGTGACTTCTATTAGATTTTAGCGAGTTTTTCCCGGTGTAATGTGTTTCCGGGACTCGCGTTTATCGTGATAAGCGCCTAATATAGTTATTTTATTTCAAAATGGCGCTATGTAATACTAATCTCTCTTTGTGTTTATGTCCACAGGTATCTGTCTAGGATATGTATGGGACATCACAGCATCAGAGGGTTTGTTTCTCTCCACCAAGGTTCCATTTCCTACTAATACTGTTAGGTTATCTAACCACAAAAGTCTATGTCCAGTGACTCGGAGGCCTCGTAAGAAGGTCTTCTCACTTTGCCCCTTGGTCCTATCCCTTTCCCCTTAAGGTGGAGAGAGTTATGAGGTCATAGTCTTGGTGGAGCGTTCCAGTTCATCAGCTTGGATGGTTTGTCTATACAAAGAATCAGGTATTCTAGTTAATGATATGAGGCACTTCTCTTATTTTTAAAAATAATTATATAAAAATTTGCCAGTAGTATCATTGTTTATCTGATGTTTGTGTAGCCTGAATATTCTATCCTTTTCTGGTTAGATGTTCTGGATATGAATACAATTCGTCCTTACACCTGGATGTTTGTTTCGAATCGATTTAATTTCTTTCTTGAAATTATGACGTCATAATCAGCCTTGCTCTTTATTAACAATTAAAGTTTTGCCCAACGCTGGTTTCTCATATTGATAGTGATCTTTATGATCATTCTTTCCTCTCTTTTATTTTTGGTTTTGAGTTTCTAGCCTTAAGTAAAATACTTATTGTCCTCGTCTTCTGTCCTGTTTCAGAGACCTGGTTGCCCGTCCTGTGGTCTCTTCTTGAAGGAGAAGTTTATTCCCCACCTGTGTTTTCAATGTAGCCCCTGTGGTCCATTACTTAATTGTGATGTGTGTAAGCAGTGGGGGGGGCGAGCTAATGAAAGAGTTTTTGTGCTTACAGGCGAAGGGCAATGTCGCGGAGGAGGAGAGGAAGATGAAACGAGAGGTTGTAGGTAAAAAGGGACATGGAGGCCTTCCGTAGTGAGATGTTGGGAGAGATGAAGAGGACAATCAAGGATTTGGTTCCAGAGTTGCTCCGTAGCATGCTTCCTGGATCAAATCCTTTGTTGTCCTCTTCGTCTGCTTCGGAGCAGATAATCCCCGCCTCTGAATCAAGTTTCCTTAGGCCGTTACCAGTTTTCGACGATTCAGAGGTAGCCCCATTAGAGGGGGCATTCCACGACATTGGCAGCAGGCTTGCCGCGCCGGTGGTCCATGGACAGTTGTCGCTGGAACCTGCTGGCTGCTTATCAGCCCAGGGGTATCCGCACACCGCAGGTGCCAGTACCTCCTATGGCACCTTTCCTTGCCAGTCCGGGTTAGCTCTCTTTGCTGACCCGGAGTCTAATCTTTCTTCCCAGGAAGAAGAGGATTACCTGCTGGGTTCCTCTACTGATGTCGTGACCATGGACATTGACGTCTGTGAACCCCTCGCGGGGAATACAGGCGACATGGTCCACGGTTCTACTCACGCAGGAGTAGAATTCACGGCTCAGAAGGTGGCCCTGGTTGGATCTGACGGCCAGTTATTCCGCATACCTTGGCTTGCCGAGAGTATTGCTGGTTCTGGCCGGGGCCGTGGTGTGGCGGTAACTGCCCCACGCTCTACCACGGCGCCTGCTCCTGGACAAGCTAGTCAGATTAACATGCCTGCTCTTTCGGCTTGCCAGGAGTGTCAGCCTATCCAACTTCAAGCTCGACTGCGTTTGCTCAGGAGGAAGACGAAGGCCCTCGTCTAGTAGAGCTTTCGCAGTTAGCCACGTAGGAGGATTGGTCAGACGCTTGTCAATGGCTGATAAGCGTCAGGCCCGACCTGCCCGTGGAACAGTCGGCTAGCCAGCGAGACCACCGGCCGTGGTTAGCTGGAAAGTCGACTGTTAGCGCCATGCCATCTCTGCCGCTAGCAGAGCATATCGTTGATATGTTCTCAGCGGCGGAGACGTCCATCAAGGCGAATGGACGTCTCGCGAAGGCCCCTCGCGAGGTTGCAAGGCGCTGCCGCATCCTACCCGTGGAGTACCAGAGGTACGGTGTGGTATCTACGCCCAGCGTTGATGACCGCCCGGCTTTAGGTGAAGATACACGGCCAGGCTCCCATTCTGACACGGGAGCCCTGTGTTCGAACGCGCTGCGTTCGGCCAATACAGCGTTGCGTGATGCAGAGGAGAGTGGGAGAGCGTCTATTGCGGAGCTTTCTCACATCTCCCAGCTGTTGCAGGCTGTAGTGACAGCATCTGCATCATGCCAGCTGAGTCCGATCACGGTCCAGAGAGCCATCCAGGATGGTATCAACCTGGCTCTGGATTGTATGACTCGGGCGGTGACCAGCAGTGTCCGGGCGAGGCGCACGTTTGCGTTGGATAACCTGTGCCCGTCCCAGGACCTGTACAATAGGCTTCTGCGTACGCCTATGGCAGGTCCTGGTCTCTTTGGAGGTGAGGGATGCAAGCACCTCCAGGAGACGGTCACTCTGGTCAACAACCAGAGGGCGCTGCGCGAACAGTTTGAGGTGCTCCGTAGGGAGCGCGTTCGCGCTTCACCCCCTGCGTACAGGCTCGAGGTGGAGGTGGCCATGTCAGAGGCCAGCCAGCAGCGCAGCCTCGGCCTCGTGCGATTCGGCCAGCAGTGAGGGGGGCGCAGGCTCCTCAGGCGCAGCCAGCCAGGCAGCCACCCACGCACCGAGGTGCGCGCGGTGCTGGTCGTGGCACGCGAGGATCTGGTCATAGTGATCGTGCCTGATGGGCCGGTTACCACGGTGAGAACCACTCCAGTGTTTCTGGCAAAGGAGACAGTGCTACTCTTGCACTCCTTATGTCCACCTCTCTCCCTAGGTGGTCCAGTGGGAGGCTGGTTGGCCCGCCACAAGCAAGAGTGGGAACGGTTGACTCAGCACCATTTAGTCTTGCGATGGCTTTCAGTCGGGTATCATCCCAATTGGATGACAGGCCGCAATGAACCCAGAGTACAGGTTCACTGGACTCAAACGTGTCAGTGTTGGAGCCTCTAATTCACCACCTTCAATGGTGGTTGAAGACAGAGAATCTCTTGGCGGGGGTTATGCTAACCCCTCCTCACCCTCAGGTAACGATGTATACAGATGCATCGATGGAGGGGTGGGGAGCTTGCGTGGAAGAATCCACGATATCAGGGCTTTGGAATCTGGAACAGTCAAAGGAACATATCAATCTACTGGAGTTAAGAGCAGTAGTCCTGGGCCTGGAACATTTCTTACAGAAAGTTCAGGGCAAGATTGTTCTTATTCGATCAGACAACTCAACAGTAGTGACTTACATAAACCGCCAGGCCGGAACAAAGTCGCCAAGTCTCTGTATGATGACATGGAGACTGCTTTGTTGGTGCATGGATCACAGGATTACCTTGAAAGCAGTTCATATTCCGGGAAGGTTAAATCTGCTAGCAGACTCATTGAGCCGAAGGATGAGTGTTTTACCGACGGAATGGCAACTAAATCAATGTGTGGCAGATCATCTGTTCGACCATTGGGGGAAACCCAACATCGATTTATTCGCAACGAAGAAGAATGATGACGTACGTCTCTCCGATTTCAGGTCCAAGCGCTTTCGCAACAGATGCATTAGCTATCAGCTGGGTGTGAATGTATGCATACGCATTCCCTCCAGCAATCCTGATTCCAAAAATTCTTCAGAAAATCAGACAGGAGGAGTGCCAAGTGCTTCTGATCGCCCCAAATTGGCCACGCCGATCATGGTATACGGATCTGCTGGACCTTCTGGTCTGCAATCCGGTTCCTCTGCCTCTGATGGACAACATTATCTTCCAGGGCAAGACCCTTCACAACAATCCGACAATGTTCAGATTGACTGCGTGGATGTTGTCAAGGAATCTAGAATTAAGGAGGGCTTTTCTGAGCAACCAGCCATGTTTATGGCAAAAGTCAGGAGGGGTTCAACCTCCAGAGCATATAATTATAAAATCAACAGAGTGGTGCTCAAAAAGATGTATTGATCTAATGGATTCATCTATTCAGGTAGTAGCTGATTTCCTCTGTCACCTGTATGATGCCTATAGCCTCAAGCCTGCCCTGTAGGTGGGGCTTAGAATACACCTTCCGTATCCTCTGCATGTCGTAAGAGGCGACTAAAGGAGGTGAGGGTGAGGTAACCCTGACAGAAACCTCGAGTGCTGAAGACGGAGGTTCCAGGCCGCATGGCGCACTCTAATAAACCATGGATCCACGCACTTAATGCTTATGATCATGTTGATAGTCACTTACAGGACTGGTGGTATGATCAGCTAACGAAAAGAAGAAGAAGAAGCCTCAAGCCTAACTATTGCTGGTTATAAGTCAGCTTTAATGACAGTTATCCCTTGCTTGGCTAATAGGGGAAGTGATGAAGTAAGTACATTAAATATTTTAATTAATGGCATGGGCAATCTAAGACCAAGGAATCCCCCTGTTTATCTCTAGTGCTTCAGGTACTAGGTGATAAGCCTTTTGAACCACTTAGTTCTATTTCTATGAAAATGTTGACTCTTAAAACTGTATTTTTAATTGCTGCGGCCTCGGCTAGGCGTAGAAGTGAAATTCATGCCTTACCAGCCAAGCCAGACCGTTTTGTGGTTACAGGGGAAGGCGTTAAGCTTCTACCTAGGATTAATTTCATGGCTAAAAATCAATCTTTGAAATATCCAGGTCAACCTATATTTTTACCAGCTGTAACTAGATATGATCCTAATTCTAAAGCATGGTGTCCAGTCCGAGCATTAAACCGGTACAAACAACGTACTCAGGAATGGCGGACGGACCCGTCAGCGTTATGGTTATCATATATTGAACCCCCATGGCAGGGCGTCTAAGGACACCATTTCCAGGTGGATTGTAGAGTGTATTCAATTTTGTCATAAATCCTCCACAGGTAAAAAGTTGACATAGCCAAGGCTCACTGTGTCCGGGGCGTAGTGGCTTCCACTGCCCTATTTAATGGGGTCCCTGTGGATGACATTATGTCGGTAGCTCAGTGGCACTGTGAGTCAAGTTTTACAGACCGTTATCTCCGTGACACCTCGAATCCTCTCGCCTTATCGATTTTGAAAAAATAATTAGGTGTACATTTTTGATGAGGTTTCCTCATTATTTATATATATCACAATTAATTAATGGGAACAACCACTTATTTGGGACTGCATCAGTCTTCACCACTGGGAGGATGATGTCAGCAGCCAAATTCAACAAGGTCAGTCTTGTTTTTTGTGTTGTTCATTGTTAATTGTATTGTCACGTGACCCTTTGTTATTAACATGGTGATGGTATGTGTTTTATGTGGTTCATTATTGAGAGTATACGAAAATGGAGCCTTTTCGTCTCTTGTCCTATAGTACATGGCACTTGTACGTAGAGAGCGTATGGGACATTGAGGTAATTCAGTCTTCCTCCCAAGAAGAGGAGGGTTGGGGGGGGGGGGGGAGCGCATATGACATAAACGTAGGAAAGCGCATAGGGAAGAGCTGGTCTTTTGACCTCGCCTCCCTCCCGCTGAATTCCCTGACGAATTCTGGCAATATCAAAGAGTATTAGGGAGGTAAGTATACTCTTGAAGTGAAATAAACGAAATCACGGATTTCTTTTTTCACGAGAGAGTTGATACATACCTCCCTAATACAGACCCGGCCTCTCCACCCCACAGAGGCTCGGTCTTCAGGCTCTTGTAAGTTGCATGGTGTCAGCCAATAAATTAGTCAGAGGAAGTGCTAGTCTGCGCATGCGCGGTGGTGGGGCTGGCATCCGCCGGACTGCCCTCTGACTCCCTGCCCAGTAGGGGCACCTAACTTTTTTAATCTGAGTGTTTTATTGAGTGAAAGCCGATATTTAGCAATATGAAAGAGTATTAGGGAGGTAAGTATCAACTCTCTCGTGAAAAAAGAAATCCGTGATTTCGTTTATTGTCCATCAAGTTGTACAAATTGTTTGTCTACTATTTAATAACCATTCTATTTTTGAAACTAATTTGACTGGTTGCTGTTGCTGCCATAGGCGTTTTAAAATATTCAACTGGCTGCCTGTATAGTTTTCTGGAAATTGAGATTCAGAGATTGCAGGAAATCGATTGATCCCGACACGGGTAAAGGTTGGGTGGATCTTAACTCGATATGGGCAGGGTATAGCTAAACTTGGATTCCTACATTAGTGAACATAGTCCACATATTTTAAAGAGCCATTATAGATTATTAAATGGTGTGGTAGCCATGTTAGTCTGATATAATGATAATAACATTCCAAAGTTAATAACCATTTAAGACTAAGACTATTTTTCACAAGCTTTGACGTTTCTAACATAAATTTGTTTCATCAAGGTCCACGGACCTGAAGAAACACATTTTTGTTCAAAAGCTTGTCGACAAATAATAAAGTGAGTCTTAAAATGGATCACCTTTCGAATCCTGTTATCATATTTTGACCAGGAATTTTCCACAGACAGAGTATGCGTTCCAGTATCAAACATATGGTGTGACATGCGCCGAAGTTGAGCTTGATGTCCTAACAGGTGAAAACCAGATCACACGCGTTGATATACTGTATGATTGTGGTGAAAGGTAATTTTAATATTTGTAAAAGTAACAAAGTGTGACATGCTATTGTTTCGACTTAAGCAGATTTGTCAGAAATGTACAAAATGTGACAGACAGACAGCAAGACAGCATAACAGACAGACAGACAGACAGACAGACTTATACTAGTTGCAATTCACAACGAACATCAGAACAGAAACAAAACAAAGATGAAACAAAATCAAAACTAAAATCAGACAAAAACAAACATAAATGAGACAAACGCAAACGAAAGGGAATAATCCTTGTAACTAGGATTGTTCCATCTTGTTTTGATTTTGTTTCATCTGTGTTTTGTTTCTGTTAAATTTTTGTTTTATTTATCTGCTGACATTTTAAATATGCTTTGAGCTGTACTGTAAGGGAAGCAAGGCATTGTGTTATTCCTATGTATTCTTGACAATGATTATGTTCCTTTTGTATTCTATAACTTGGTTAGAAACATGACATTTATTAGACATTTTCTTTACCATTTTTCCCAGAAATGCAAGAATTTAATTGCTCTTGTTGTTTTCTGTCCAGTATGAACCCGAACCTGGACATTGGTCAAACAGAAGGAGCCTTTATCATGGGGCTTGGAAACTGGTTGACCGAGAAATTGATCTTTGACCCAGCCAGTGGACGTAACTTGACGAACAACACATGGGTATGTTGGTAACTTTGTATAGACGATTTATTTAAGTACTTTGAAAGCTATCCATCGATTTACATACATTTGTCTATCAGCAATTTCACTTCAAGAGTATACTTACCTCCCTAATACTTTTGATATTGCTAAATATTGGCTTTCACTCAATAAACACTCAGATTAAAACAGTTAGGTGCCCCTACTGGGCAGGGAGTCAGAGCGTAGTCTGGCGGATGCCAGCCCCACCACCGCGCATGCGCAGACTAGCACTTCCTCTTTGCTAGATTATTGGCAAAGAGATCACACATGTTTTTTTTGTTCAATAGCTTTTTCGCTCTCTTAAACTGTTTAAGTGGTGTTTGTTTGGAGTGTTAGTCACTTTTTTGGATGGCGGATAGGAATACGTCGCCACAGGAGGACGGAGGACCTTTAAATCAGGTGACTTCTAGTAAAATTAGCGAGTTTTCTTCCCGGTGTATTGTGTTTCCGGGACTCGCGTTTACCGTGATAAGCGCCTTGGTTGGTTGGGTTATATCAACTTGGTGCTACCTAGGACTAATTTCTCTTTCTGTTTATGTCCACAGGTCTGTATGACGCTAGGTGGTGACGTCACAGTACCAGAGAATTAGTTTTCTCTCCACCATGGTTCCATTTCCTACTAACACTGTTAGGTTATCTAACCAAATGAAGAATTATGTCCAGTGAGTTGGAGGCCTGGTATAAAGGTCTTCTCACTTTGCCCTCTTGATCCAATTCCTTCCCCATGAGGTGGAGAGAGTTAAGAGGTGTGCAGATGGTGGAGTTTCCGGTTCGTCACGTTGGATGGTTTGTCTATACAAAGTGTCAGGTATCTAGTTATTGATAATGTGGTGATGTTAATTATTGTAAACAAACAAAGGGAGATAATTAACATTTTTGCCAGAAAAGAGTTATCTATATGTATCTGATGGTTGTGTAGTCAACTTATCCATTCAGCATACAATTCGTCCTTGCACTTGGATGTTTTGTTGGGATCGATTTTTTCCTGTCACGGGATTAATGACGTCATAATCAGCCTGGCTATGTATTTATCAGCAATTCAAGCGCTATGCTGGTTTCTGATGTATATTGATCTTTATGATCGTTTTCCTTCTCTTTGAGTTGGATTCAGTTTCTAAGCTTAACTAGTTGCTCATACTCCTTGTCCTTTGGCCTGTTTCAGGGACCGGGTTGCGCGTCCTGTGGACGTTTTATGCATGTAAAGTTCTGGCCGCATCTGTGTTATCGATGTAGCCCTTGTGGTCCCTTGATTAATTGTGACATATGTAAGCACTGGGGGGGCGAGTTAATGTCCGAATTCTTGTGCTGCTTACAGGCGATGGACAAGGTGGTAGAGGAGGAGAAGAAGAAGAAGCGGAAACGAGAGGTTGTAAGTAGGAAGGGTAAGGGGAAGGTCTCGTCCGCGGTGGATATGGAGACCTTCCGGACCGAGATGTTGGGAGAGATGAAGAGGACAATAAAAGATTTGGTTCCAGGGTTGCTTCGTGGCATGCTTCCTGGACCAGATCCTTTATTGTCCTCGTCATCGGCTTCGGAGCAGGTAATCCCCGCCTCTGGATCGATTTTCCTTAGTCCGCTTCCGTTGTCCGACGATTCAGAGGTGGCCCCATTAGAGGGGGCGTTCCACGACCCTGGCAGCAGGCTTATTGCCGCGCCGATAGGGGACCGTGGACGGTTGTCGCTGGAACCCGCTGGCTGCTTATCAGTCCAGGGGTATCCGCACGCCGCGGTGGCCAGTACCTCCTATGGCACCGTTCCTGGTCAGCCCGGGTTAGCTCTCTTTGCTGACCCGGGGTCTAATCTTTCTGACCAGGGTGATGAGGATTACCTGCTAGGGTCGCCGTCTGACGACGTGGACATGGATGAAGACGTTTGTGCACCCCTCGCGGGGAATACAGGCGCTTTTTTCCACGGTATTACTCACCCTGGAGTAAGGTCCGCGGTTCAGATGGTGGCCCAGGGCGCTGCTGATGGCCAGCGGTACCGCATACCTCGGCTTGCCGAGCGTGTAGCTGGTGCTGGCCGGGCCCGTGGTGGGGCTATATATACCCCGCGCTCTACCGCGGTGCCTGCTCCTGGTCAAACCAGTGATATTCTCATGCCGGTGCTGTCAGGCCCGCATGTTTTCCCTGGCTTGCCAGGTGTATCAGCGTACCCGCCGTCAAGCTCTACTGCTTGCGCTCAGGAGGAAGACGAAGGACCCCGTCTTGTAGAGCGCTCGCAGTTAGCCACGGAGGAGGATTGGTATGACGCTTGCCAGTGGTCGGTGAGCGTTAGGCCTGATCTGCCCGTGGAGCAGTCGGCTAGCCACCGTGTTCACACGCCGTGGTTAGCTGGGAAACCAACTGCTAACGCTATGCCTTCTCTGCCGCTGGCGGAGCATGTCGTTGACATGTTCAAGGCGGCGGAGTCGTCCATTAACACGAGTGGACGTCTCGCGAAGGCCCCTCGCGAGGTGGCCAGGCGTTGTCGCATCGTGCCCCTGGACTACCAGCGGTACGGTGTGGTACCCAAGCCCAGCGTGGATGACCGCGCGGCTTTGGGTGAGGATACGCGGCCAGGCTCCCGTTCTGACGCGGGGGTCTTGTGCGCGAACGCGTTGCGTTCGGCGAATACCGCGTTGCGTGATGCGGAGGAGAGTGGGAGGGCTTCGATTGCCGCTCTGTCCCACGTCTCCCAGCTGTTACAGGGGGTAGTAACGGCATCCGCATCGCGCCAGCCAGGCCCGCTCGCGGTCCAGCGAACCATCCAGGATGGTATTAACCTGGCGCTGGACTGTATGACGCGGGCGGTGACCAGGAGTGTCCGGGCAAGACGCACATTTGCCCTGGACAATCTGTGCCCGTCTCAGGACCTGTATAATAGGCTACTCCGTACGCCTATGACGGGTCCTGGTCTTTTTGGAGGTGAGGGATGTCGCCACCTCCAGGAGACGGTCACCCTGGTGGATAACCAGAGGGCGCTGCGCGAACAGTTTGAGGTGCTGCGTCGTGCTAACGTTCGCGCCGCGGCCCCTGCGTATCGTCCCCTGCAGGCTCGAGGTGGTGCTGGCCAAGTCAGAGGCCAGCCGCCGTCGCAGCGCCGGCCTCGGCCGCGTGCGATTCGGCCAGCAGTGAGGGGGGCGCAGGCTCCTCAGCCGCCGTCAGCCAGGCAGCCGCCCGTGCACCGAGGTGCGCGCGGGGCGGGGCGGGTCGCGCGAGGATCTGGGCGTGGTTATCGTTCCTGACAGGGCGCTTACCGCGGTAAGGACCACGCCGGTGTGTATGGTGACGGAGACAGTGCCGCTCTTGCATGCCTTGTGTCCACCGCGGTCCCTAGGTGGACCGGTGGGAGGCCGGCTTGCCGACCACATGCAAGAGTGGGAACGGTTAACTCAGGACCGTTTAGTCTTGCGATGGCTTTCCGTGGGGTATCATCCAGAGTGGATGACAGGCCCGCCGTCGCGACTGTCTCTGGTGCCAGTCTGGACTCCCATTCCGAGAGATCCAGATCAAAGGTTGTGTCTCGAGGAGGAGATAAATTCCCTCGTACAAAAAGGAGCTATTCAGCCGGCACAGAGGTGTCCGGGCTTCTATTCAACCCTGTTCTTAGTAACAAAACGCACCGGAGGGTGGAGACCGATTCTCAACCTCAAGCCATTGAACAAGTTCATCGAGACGCCCAGTTTCAAGATGGAAACGGTGCGCTCGGTGTTGGCGGGGTTGGAGAGGGGGATGTGGACGGCGTCAATAGATTTGAAGGACGCTTATTTCCACATCCCCATCCACGGGAGTTTCTGTCGCTTCCTGAGATTTGCATTCCAGGGCAGACAGTGGGAATTCAGGGTGTTGCCCTTCGGAATTTCCACGGCTCCTCGGGTTTTCACCCGTGTGGTTCTTGCAATCACAGCATACCTCCGCAGGAGAAGCATAGCAGTCCACACGTACATAGACGACTGGCTGTTGAAAGCGCACACCCGGGAAAGTTTGTCCGCCAATCTGGAGATTGTTTTGAAAATTCTCACAGACTTGGGCTGGATGATCAATTTCCCAAAATCAGAGCTGACTCCATCCCAGAAGTTTGTTTACCTGGGGATGTTCTTCGATCTAGAGACAGGATATGTTTATCCTACTCAGGAGAGAGTTCAAATACTCATCTCGTTGATTCAGTCAGTGTGCGACAGTCGTCATGTCCTGGCACGGGTTTACTTGAGAATGCTGGGGTTGATGGTTTCGTTGGAACCAGTCATTCCTCAGGCCGCCTTACGCAGGCGGCCGATCCAGTTGTTTCTCATGACACAATGGACCCAGAGTACAGGTTCGCTGGACTCGAATGTGTCAGTGTTGGCGCCTCTGATTCACCACCTGCAATGGTGGTTGAATACAGAGAATCTCTTGCCGGGGGTTTTGCTAACCCCTCCCCACCCTCAGGTGACTGTGTATACAGATGCATCGATGGAGGGCTGGGGAGCTTGCCTGGAAGAATCCACGATATCAGGGCTTTGGAATCTGGAACAGTCACAGGAACATATAAATCTACTAGAGCTAAGAGCAGTAGTCCTGGGCCTGGAACATTTCTTACAGAAAGTTCAGGGCAAGATTGTTCTTATTCGTTCAGACAACTCAACAGTTGTGACTTACATAAACCGCCAGGGCGGAACGAAGTCGCCCAGTCTCTGTATGATGACATGGAAACTGCTTTGTTGGTGTCTGGATCACCAGATTACCTTGAAAGCAGTTCATATTCCGGGAAGGTTAAACCTGCTAGCAGACTCATTGAGCCGAAGGATGAGTGTTTTACCCACGGAATGGCAACTAAATCAATGTGTGGCGGATCGTCTGTTCGACCATTGGGGGAAACCCAACATCGATTTGTTCGCAACGAAGAAGAATGCGAAGATGACGACGTACGTCTCTCCGATTCCGGATCCAAGCGCTTTCGCAACAGATGCGTTAGCTATCAGCTGGGGGAGAATGTATGCATACGCATTCCCTCCAGCAATCCTGATTCCAAAAATTCTTCAGAAAATCAGACAAGAGGAATGCCAAGTGCTTCTGATCGCCCCGGATTGGCCAAGCCGATCATGGTATACGGATCTGCTGGACCTTCTGGTCTGCAATCCGGTTCCTCTGCCTCTGATGGACGATATTATCTTCCAGGGCAAGGCCCTTCACAACAATCCGTCAATGTTCAGATTGACTGCGTGGATGTTGTCAAGGAATCTAGAATTAAGGAGGGCTTTTCTGAGCAAGCAGCCATGTTTATGGCCAAAGCCAGGAGGGGGTCAACCTCCAGAGCATATAATTATAAAATCAACAGATTTGCAGAATGGTGCTCAAAAAGATGTATTGATCCAATGGATTCATCTATTCAAGTAGTAGCTGATTTCCTCTGTCACCTCTATGATGCCTATAGCCTCAAGCCTAACTCTATTGCTGGTTATAAGTCAGCATTAATGTCTGTTATTCCTTGCTTGGCTAAGAGGGGAAGTGATGAAGTAAATACATTGAATGTATTAATTAAAGGCATGGGCAATCTAAGACCAAGGAATCCTCCTGTGATTCCGTCTTGGAGTTTATCGCTAGTGCTTCAAGTACTAGGTGATAAGCCTTTTGAACCACTTAGTTCCATTTCTATGAAACTATTAACACTGAAGACTGTGTTTTTAATTGCTGCGGCCTCGGCTAGGCGTAGGAGTGAGATTCATGCCTTATCAGCCGAGGATGACCGTTTTGTGGTTTCAGGGGAAGGCCTTAAGCTGCTACCTAGGATTAATTTCTTGGCTAAAAATCAGTCGTTGAAATATCCAGGTCAACCTATTATTTTGCCTGCTTTAACTAGATATGATCCTAATTCTAAAGCATGGTGTCCCGTCCGGGCGCTGCGCCGGTACAAACAACGTACGGAGGCATGGCGCACCGACCAGTCAGCGTTATGGTTGTCATATATTGAACCCCATGGGAGGGCTTCTAAGGACACCATTTCCAGGTGGATTGTGGAATGCATTCAGTTTTGCCATAAATCCGCCACCGGGAAGCAGGTTGACGTGGCCAAGGCTCACAGTGTCCGCGGCGTAGTGACATCCACGGCCCTATTTAATGGGGTCCCTGTGGATGATATTATGTCGGTGGCTCAGTGGCACTGTGAGTCAAGTTTTACAGACCATTATCTCCGTGACACCTCTAATCCTCTCGCCTTGTCGGTTTTGAAAAAATAAATCGGTTTATATTTTTTGAGGTGATTTCCTCATTACTTATATATATCACAATTAATTTATGGAAACACCCACTTTTTTGGGCCTGCATCAGTCTTTACCGATGGGAAGATGATGTCAGCAGCCATTTCAACAAGGTCAGTCTTGTTCATGTGTTGTCCGTTGTTGATTGTATTGTCACGATTACCCGTTATTAATATGGTGATGGTTTGTGTATTTGTGTGGTTCATTGTTGAGAGTTACGAAAATGGAGCTTTTTCGTCTCTGTCCTGTAGTACATGGCACTTGTACGTAGAGAGCGTATAGGACATTGAGGTCAGTCGACTCTTCCTCCCAGGAAGGAGGGGGGGGGGAGCGCATATGACATTCGGTCATCTCTCATACATCGGTGGTGTTATCCGATGGTTAGTCAAATCCTGACTGTTTTTTCTTACAGTTTCAGAAGTTTAAGTGCCTTAAACGCAGAAAAGCGTATAGGGATGAGCTGGTCTTTTGACCTCGCCTCCCTCCCGCCAGATTCACTTTCGAATTCTGGCAATATCAAAAGTATTAGGGAGGTAAGTATACTCTTGAAGTGAAATAAACGAAATCTAGGATTTCTTTTTTCACGAGAGAGTTGATACTTACCTCCCTAGATACGGACCCGGCCTCTCCACCCCACAGAGGCTCGGTCTTCAGGCTCTTAATAGTTGCATGTGTGTCAGCCAATAATCTAGTCAGAGGAAGTGCTAGTCTGCGCATGCGCGGTGGTGGGGCTGGCATCCGCCAGACTACGCTCTGACTCCCTGCCCAGTAGGGGCACCTAACTGTTTTAATCTGAGTGTTTATTGAGTGAAAGCCAATATTTAGCAATATCAAAAGTATTAGGGAGGTAAGTATCAACTCTCTCGTGAAAAAAGAAATCCTAGATTTCGTTTAAACTCCATTTACTGTGTTGAATTACTTGTACCCACATGTACGTATGCACACACGCATGTGCATACTTTTGCTTGCTGTCACATTATGGCATACTTAGTTTAAAGCAAAGGACCAGGGAAGTAGCAAATGCTCTTGAATGATAGATTTAGATAATAATCAACCTGTAGCCACCAGTAAAAAAACCCAGAAATAAATCACAATAATTTGAAAAAAGCTAATAAATACCATTTATGTCACTTTGGTGGGAACTGATTAGTGACGCAGCTGCAGCTGTGCGCTCCGGTGTATGCCGAGGGAATAAATAATACCTGCTACCACCACTCCTATAATCTTGATTATATTCACGTTTAGTTGATTAGCCACTACTTCACACAGGTAAAATACTGTATAATCTTAAAACAATATGACTGGAATCTGTTGTCTCCAGAGACTTTCCAGAGTCTACATTCAATTACACAAATTTCAAAATATTCACTTAGCATGTTGCGACCTTGGAAACCAGCAGTGTATTTAGAAATCATTTTAACCAAAACTCGTTGCTTCCACCAGAAACAGTGACTTTCAAATATAATGTTTTCAAAAGAATCAATAGTGAATTAACAGTAGCGAGTTAATCACTCTATATCTATTCATACCACTTATCAAACTATATTCAGGTTTGCTTTTGTTATATTCGAGTATGCGGTATAGGCCAATCTGCACACGCAGTTAACACATGGCGGAGTGCGAAGAACCAGTTATGTCACTAATTGGTTCCAAGTTAAGCGCTCATATATTTAGTAAATGCTTTTTCTCAAATAATCCTGATTCATTTCCATTTTTTGGCGGTGGTAGTTTATTTAATATTGTATGAAATTACTAATAAACATCGTTTGTTATTTCCCTTTTCCCGTACTTTAAAAAGCAATTATTCATACATTAGTTGGTGTTTATAATGTTGTTAAGGATACCCTCATATAGATATTGAGGTATTATTTTTTTATTTTGCAGGAATATAAGCCTCCGAGCAGCAAAGATATTCCTATTGACTTCCGTATCACGTTCTTGAAAGATGCACCTAACCCTCTTGGAGTGCTCAGCTCGAAAAGTGAATAATGCCAATAGCGGGCCCCAGCTCTAGCTATGCCACACCAATTTATAGCTATGCCACACCCATCTCAAATCAAGAGTATACTTACCACCCTGATGTTCTATGATATTTCCCAAATGTCGACCTAGCTTCAATAAGACTCAGAATTTTAAAAAAACACACCGACTGGGCAGGTTACTCAACGGACAGAATGGCGGATGTGCCGCCCAGCTTCGTGCATGTGCGGGACTGTCTCTTTCTCTTCTCAAATTATTGACCTGCCAAAGCAGTGTTTGGATTCAGGACTAGGTATTCCTGTGGTTGTCCAGCAAAATTCACTCATTCTTCAGGAGTTTATTCTTCTGAGGTTAAGTATGGAGAGTAAGTTTTCAGTCATTTTATTTCTAAAAAAATTTTGAAATATTTTATGATTGGGTGTTGTGTTATTTATCTCTCTTGATGGTTTGCATAGGTTCATTGTGTTTATAAAGTTCAACTACTAATGAGTCTTTGTTTGAGTGTTGAGTCTAGCATTCGCCTCTCAAGTATTTAAGTTCAAATTCTAATTTTGTCCCTTGTCTTCATGAAGAAGAAGTGTAGGGTTTGTTTACTTTTGGTCAGGTTCATAGTTTTATCTATGGGCCTGACTTAGCTTTTTAGCTCATCTGGCCTGAAAGGCCAAGTGAGCTTATGTCGTGGCGACCATCCGTCATCCGTCCGTCGTCGTCCGTCAACTTTTCCTTTAAAATCACTTCTCAAGAACCGCTGGGATGATTTCAATTATATTTGGCAGGAAGCATCCTTAAGTCATAGGGATCCAAGTTTGTTCCGATCGATTTGGTCGATGGGCATCTTGGATTTCTGCCGATTTTTAGAAATGTCTTTAAAAATCTTCTCCAAAACCATTTTAGGGATCGATTCAGAACTCACGAAATATGATCCAGGGCAAGAGCTGAACCAAGTTTGTTCAGGGGAACTTGATTGGTCAAATGGTCCGGTGGCCATCTTGGTTGACCTATTTTTAGCGAAAATGACTTCTCCAGAACCGTTGAAGGGATCAGGCCAAAATTTGGCAGATATGATTAGGGCCCAAGGGCCAGTAAAGTTTGTTCAAGAGAAGTTAATCCATCAAAAAACATGGCCGCAGTCGGGCAATCAAAATATAGCATGCTTGGCGGCCATATTGGAATTTCTTATGTGATGGATTTTGAGGCCGAAATTGGTTTTATATAGGTTTTTGGGTATTCTGATCTCAAATTTGCAATTTTCGAAACTGTCGGATAAACGGTTTGTGGGCCATCTTGGATCATTTTCCCGCCAAAAGCTCCCATACTAAAGCAATGGGAAATTTAAAATGTCTTCTCGAGAACTACTGGGCCGATTTCAATTATATTTGGCAGGAAGCATCGTTAGGGCATAGAGATTCCATTTTGTTCAAAGGAAGCCGATCAGCCAATTTGGCGGTGGCCATCTTGGATTTCGGCTGATTTTTAGAAATGTCTTTAAAAATCTCCAAAACCATTTGTGGGATCAATTCAGACCTCGTGAAATATGATCTATGGTAAGAGCTGACCCAAGTTTGTTCAAGGGAATTTGATTGACTAAATGGTTCAGTGGCCATCTTGGATGACCTCATTTTCACAAAAACGACTCCTTCCCCAGAACTGCTGAAGCGATCAGGCCGAAATTTGCGATATATAATTAAGGACTAAGGGCCATTAAAGTTTGTTCAAGAGAAATTGATCCGTCAAAAAAACTGGCCGCTTTAAAATGTCTTTAAAAATCTTCTCCAAAACTGCTTGCAGGGATCAAATCCAAACGCGTGAAATATCATCTAGGGCAAGAGCTGCACCAAGTTTGTTTCAAGGGAACTCGATTGGCCAAATGGTTTGGTGGCCATCTTGGATAGCCTAATTTTTGCCAAAATGACTCCAGAACCACTGAGTGGATTGGGTCGAAATTTGGGAGATATGATTAGGCACTGAGTGCCATTAAAATTTGTTCATGGTAAGGCGCTACGTGAGAAACATGGCTGCAGTGGACCAATCAAAATGTAGCGTGTTTGGAGGCCATATTGGACAAACTCATTTAGAAGACTACTCCTAAACCACCCACCAAGAATTGTGACAAAAATGCATAATGCTCCAGGTGAGCGACACAGGCCCCTTGGGCCTCTTATTCATCTAGGAGGTCTAAGTTTCCTTACGGAAATTAGTAGCCTTCTGCAATTGTTTTTTTGGTTCGTCATAACTAAAAACTAATTGTTTCCATTTGTGTCTTTCAGAGGGTTATTGAAAACAAATGCCCTTCCTGCCACTGGTCTGTAGAGGCCCGCTTCTTTCCACATGACTGGTCTAGGTGCAGTATGTGCGGGCCTTTGCTTAATTGCCATGTTTGTGAGTCATGGCCGGTGGAGGTGTTCACTGATTTCCTTAATCAGCAGGTGAAGGACTGGGCAGCCGATGAAAAGAGGCGTCTTGATAAGGAAGTATGTGGTAAGAAGAGGAAGGCATTCGTGCCACACATGGAGGCCTTCCATCTGGAAATGATGGAAGAAATAAAGAAGACAATCACGGATCTTGTCCCGGAGTTGCTTCGCAGCTTGCTTCCCGGTTCAAGTTCGTCATTGTCTTCTTCATTTGCTCCAGGACAGAGTGTTCCCGTCTAGGATACCAGTTTTCGATGTAGACCCAGAGGCAGCTCCTGCTGATCTGGCGCTGAGGCTTCCCGTGGAACCGGGAGCGAAAGCCATGGCCTCGGGCATCCGCTTATCGGTCGCCCTAGAGCAGCCAAAGGCTAATGGTATCAGCGCCTCACGCAATATCCCTCCTGCCCAGGCCGCGTTTGATCACTTTTCAAGCTTGGCATCTAATCTTTCTGGGCAGGAAGAAGAGGACACTCTGTTGTGACCTGCTGATGGCCACGGAAATGGAAATCCCTCCACCCTACAGGGAGCACATGGGTGACCTTGTCCGTGGACTACTTCTTCGGGAGTAGGTTTCACCGCTCAGTGGCTAGGCCAGCTTGGAGCCAATGGCCGTCCATACCATATCCCTCGGCTTGGCAAGAGTTACAGTGAGGAAGACCTCGACTATGATGTCATGCATGTAGCCCCCCCCCCCCATGACGCTGTAGATCCAGCTCTTGGAATAGACATGGCACAAGCCATGCCAGCCCTTGCAGGTACGTATGGTTTTGCTGGCTATCCAGGAGTATCTCCAGCTCCAGCTGTTACCCCACTAGTAAATAAGGTTGAGGACGACGAAGGCCCTAGGAGCAGGACCAGCACCCATGGTTGGGAGGGAATCCGGTTTCGAGCACGATGCCATCTCTCCTGTATGCAGAACATATCATGGATATGTTCGCTGCGGCAGAGACGTCTATTCAGCTGAATGGATGCCTTGTGAAGGCCCCCTCATGAGGTGGCATGGCGCTGTCGTATTAGTTCTGATCTTTATCAGAAATACGGCGTCGTTCCAAAGCCATGCACGGATGACCATGCGGCTTTAGGCGAAGATACACGGCCAGGGTCCCGGTCTGACATGGGACCCTTGTGCACTCGTGCTTTGCGCAACACAAATTCCGCGTTGAGGGACACGGAGGAAAGTATGAGAGGAGCCGATGTCAGGTCCTGGGTTGTTTGGACATGAAGGACGCCTGCACCTCCAACAAGCTGTAAACCTGGTGTATAACCAGAGAGCGCTGCATGAGCAGTTTGAAGCGCCCCCCTGCCTTCCACCCTCAGCAGGCTAGAGGTGGTGGTGGCCTTGTCAGAGGCCAACCACCAATGCAGCATCGGCCATGGCAACGCCAGCATAAGCCAGCTAGGGGGAGCGCAGGGTCCTCCAACACAACCCGCCAGGCAGCCCGCGTACTGAGGTGCGCATGGCGCTGGGTTCTGGTTGTGGGAGTCGAGCCTGATGGATCGGCACCCACAAGGATCACACCAGTGCTGCTAGGAGTCACCAGAGACAGGGCAGCTCTTGCACCTCTGGGGTCCACCTCAATCCTTAGGTGGACCCATGGGAGGCCATCTGGCCTTCCACATGCAAGAGTGGGAGCGGGTTGCTCAGGACCGCTGTCTTGCGATGGCTTTCAGTCGGTTACCATCCTTGGATATCAAGCCAGCCATCGCAACTGTCTCTGGTTCTGATCTGGACTCCAAATCCACGAGATCCTGATCAGCAGTTGTGTATAGAGGAAGAAATTCAATCCATCATACAAAAACATGCAATTCAACCCACACAAAACTGTCCGGGTTTCTATTCAACCGTGTTCCTAGTGACAAAAAGCACTGGAGGGTGGAAACCAATTCTCAACCTCACACCAAGTTTCAAGATGGAAACTGTAAGAACGGTGTTTGTAGGATTTGAGGAAGGGAATGTGGACAACATCAACACTTATTTTCGCATTCCCATTACGAAGAGCTCTCGTCGGTTCCTGAGATTTGCATTTCAGGGTCACCAATGGAAATTCAGGGTTCTCCCATTTGGAATTTCTACAGCTCCTCGGGTCATCACTCGAGTGGTCCTAGCTATGATGTCATACCTCATAGCAGTCCACACATACATAGACGACAGGCTGTTAAAAGCACACAATCAAGAAAGTCTATCAGCAAATTTGGAGATAGTTTTGAAAACTCTTACAGATCTAGGCTGAATAATTAACTTTCAAAAATCAGAGCTGACTCCATCCCAGAAGTTTGTTTACCTGCGCATGTTCTTCAATCTAGAGACAGGGTATGTTGCCCTTCTCAGGAGAGACTAGAAGTACTCATCTCAGTCATGCAGTCAGTGTGCAACAGTCGTTATGTCGTGGCTCAGGTCTACTTGAGAATGCTGGGGTTGATGGTTTCTCTGGAACCAGTCATTCCACAGGCAGCCTTATGTTGACGGCCTATTCAGTTATTTCTCATGACACAGTGGACACAGAGTACAGGATTCCTGGACTCAAGGGTGTCAGTGTTGGAACCTCTTATTCACCACCTTCAATGGTGGATGAAAAGAGAAAATCTCCTGGCAGGGGTGACGTTGTCACCTCCCCATCCTCAGTTAGCGATGTACTCAGATGCATCAATGGAGGGATGGGGAGCTTGCCTGGGAGAGGACAAAGTATCAGGGCTTTGGAATCTGGATCAGTCACAAGAGCATATCAATCTGCTTGAAATGCGAGCAGTAGTCTTAGCCATGGAACACTTCCTAAAGACAGTCAATGGCAAGATTGTTCTGGTTCGATCAGACAATGCAACAGTAGTGACTTAAATAAATCACCAGGGCGGAACGAAGTCACCTAGTCTCTGTATGATGATATGGAAACCGCTTTGCTGGTGTATAGATCATGGGATTTCCCTGAAAGCAGTTCATATTCCGGGAAGACTAAATCTATTAGCAGACTCATGAGCCGAAGAATGAGCCTTCTTCCCATGGAATGGCAACTAAATCAATGTGTGGCGGACCATCTGTTCAACCACTGGGGCAAGCCCAACATAGATTTATTCGCAACGAACAAGAATGTGAAGATGACGACATACATCTCTCTGATTCCTGATCCGAGCGCTATCGCAATAGATGCGCTAGCTATCAGCTGGGAGGGAATGTATGCATCCACATTCCTGCTAGCAATCCTGATTCCAAAAGTTCCCCAGAAAATCAAACAGCAGGACTGTCAAGTGCTTCTGATCGCCCCAAATTGGCCACACCGATCATCGTATATGGATCTGCTAGACCTTCTGGTCTCCAATCCTGTTCCTCTGCCTCTAATGGATGACATAATCTTCCAGGGCAAGGCTTTGTACAACAACCAGTCAATGTTCCAATTGACTGTGTGGATGTTGTCAAGGAATCAGCAGTTAAGCAGGTCTTTTCTGAGCAAGCAGCCATGTTTATGGCAAGAGCCAGAAGGGCGTCAACCTCCAGAGCATATAATTATAAAATCAACGGATTTGCTGAATGGTGCTCAAAAAGATGTATTAATCCAATGAAAGCATCTATTCAGATAGTAGCTGATTTCCTCTGTCGCCTTTTTTATGCCTATAGCCTCAAGCCTAACTCTATTGCTGGCTACAAGTCGGCTTTAATGTCAGTTATCCCTTGTTTGGCTAATAGGGGTAGTGATGAAGTATGTAATCTAAATACTTTAATCAAAGGCATGAGTAATCTAAGACCAAGGAATCCTCCAGTGATTCCATCTTGGAGTTTTTCATTAGTACTTCAAGTATTAGTGGATAAACCATTTGAACCACTAAGCTCCATTTCCATGAAAATGTTGATGCTTATAACAGTTTTTCTGATTGCTGCAGCTTCAGCCAGATGAAGAAGTGAATTACATGCTTTGTCATCAGAGCCAGACTGTTTTGTGGTTACAGGGGAAGGCCTTAGGCTTCTACCTAGAGTTAACTTTATGGCGAAAAAACAGTCTTTAAAATATCCTGGTCAGTCTAAAGTTTTACTCACTTTGACTAGGTTTGATCCTAATTCAAAGGCTTGGTGTCCTGTCCGTGCATTTACACATTATAAACAACGCACAGAGGAATGGCGGATGGACCCTAGTGCATTATGGCTATCTTACATTGAACCCCATGGGAGAGCTTCAAAAGATACCATTTCTAGGTGGATTGTGGAATGCATCCAGCATTGCCACAAAGTCGCCACAGGAAACAAGTTGACATGGCCAAGGCTCACAGTGTCTGTGGCATAGTGACATCCATGGCTCTGTTTAACGGAGTGCTGGTGGATGACATTATGTCAGTAGCACAATGGCACTGTGAGTCTAGTTTTACCGATCATTACTTCTGTGACACGTCAAATCCACTTGCCTTATCGATTTTACATAAACATTAATCTGTATATATTTGTAAATATTGTGGCCTTTGACTCACATACAGTGCAATTAAGTGGGGGAATCCCCGCTATTCTGTACTCTACCTATCATCGCCAGAGGTGATTAAAGGGAATCTCGTCAAATTAGTTTAGTCCTATATTTGGTGATGGTTATTTTTTGTCGTTTTATTACTTACTAAAATGGTGATGGTTCATATTTTTTTGTGGTTCCATCTGAGAGTATATACGAAATGAAGCTTTCGTTCGATGTCTTATAGAACTTTAGCACGAGTATATAGAGAGCGTATAATAGGTCATTGAGGTCATCGCTCCCCTTTTTACAAAAGAGCGGGGGGGGGTGAGCGCACGTTAAACCGTCAATACTCTCAACATTGGTCATGTTATCCGATGTCCAAGTCATTTCCTGATTGTGTTTTCATACACAATTTCAAATGTTTGCGCTCCAAAAGCAAAAGCGCTTGCTCTTCCAGGGAAGAGCTGGTCTTCTGACCTCGCCTCCATCCCGCCAAATTCACTTACGAATTCTGACTATATCATAGAGTATCAGGGTGGTAAGTATACTTACCACCCTGATACGGTCTCCACCCCACAGAGGCTCGGTCTATCGGCGTTTTATGTTGCAATTTGTAAGCCAATAATTTGGAATTGAAAAAGACAGCCCTATGCATGCGCGAGTTTGGGCGGCACATCCGCCGGACTGTCAGTTGAGTAACCTGCCCAGTGGGATCGGTTTCTTTTTAATTCTGAGTCTTATTGAAGCTAGGTCGATATTTGAGAAATATAGATTATCAGGGTCGTAAGTATCAACTCTATCATGAAAAAAAAATTTGATTTCGTTTATCTCTAGCTATACCACACCCATTTATAGCTATGCTACACCAATTTCTAGCTATGCCACACCCATTGCCAGCTATGCCACACTCATCTCTAGCTATGCCACACCCATCTCTAACTCGGCCACACCCATTTCTATCTGTGTTACACCCATTTCTTGCTATGCCACACCAATCTCTAGCTATGCCACACCCATTTCTAGTTATGCCACACCCATTTCAAACTATGCCATACCCATCTCTTGCTATGTCACACCCATTTCTAGCTATGCCACACCCATTTCTAGCTATACCACATCCATTTCCAGCTATGCCACACAAATTTCCAGCTATGCCACACAAATTTCCAGCTATGCCACACCCATCTAGAGCTATGCCACATTCATTTCTAGCTATGCCACACCAATTTCTAGCTAAGTTCTTCCCACTTTGTTTGGATGTTTGTAACCTGAAATCTCAGAAGTTAGTTTTCAAGGTAACTACATTTTAAATTAACGAAAGCCATACAATTCAGACACTTGTCATGGTGTATTGCCACAGTCATGATGGACCTATGTTATTGTGATTGTGACATCAGCTGTAAAGTGTTATGACATTAGACACTTGAGTGACAGATCAGATCCCTTCATTGATCAGTATATAGCTTCTCTTTCTCATTACCTTCCATATTACTTAAAGCCATGGTAAGAGTAAGACAAAAATGTATTTGTACATTTTATTTAATATATTATCTGAATATTTTTCCCTATTGTCTACCTTCATGACCTAGAACGCTGTTTAAATCTAATCAGTTATTCTTATAGGGGTCTATTTGTGGGTATATACCCCCAAAACTCCCCCCAAAATCCCATGGGACCAGTGAAAATATTGTTTGTTTTTTAAATACTAAGTAGTTTTATCATATAAACAAGCTTTCTAGCCCGTTCCATATTTTTCGATATGAGCACACGTGCCTTATTCAATGGAGTATTTTCATTGGCTGTTGGGTGCGCAACCCATTTAAATCGACTAATTAAAACATCGATTGATGTGAGCATGACGCGTAGGGATTACTAGGCGGTGCTGTTTTACTACGATTTGTCATTCATGAAACGTCATCGCAAAATGTCATCGTTTGACAGTTTATCAGTCGGCAGCGAAGTAACGATTGATGGCTGTGGCTCTGCGATAGTCTTAGAAGAAAAGTGTAGTTTATGGCTGACATCGCCAGATTTTGTGTTTGTCACTATATTTTGCTGTGAATTCAGTATCTGTTATCAAGCAGTGGTGCGTCACAGCGGCGGTATCGATTTCACGAAAATCAACATTGTGAAATCAGATAAAAGTCACATCAGCAACTATTGGCAAATATTTCAAAATTACAGTTTATATGATAAATAAAATCTCAAACTCGATCACTTCATATCACTATGAACCTCGTTGAAAATTATCAATTTTGCACTCGATAAAGCTCGTGCAAATTGATAATTTTCAACTCGGTCCATAATAGTGATATGAAAAGAGACCTCATTCCAGATTCTCTATTTATAGGCTTTTGCATAAAAATACCTACCAAATCTAGCATGGGACATACATAATTCATAGTTGTGAGTCCATGGCACACTCTAATTCTAGCATGGATGAGATAATACCGCTTGGGAAATCTGAATTTGAGTTATGGGACCCCCAGATTTCAGCGGAGTACCCCCCAGATTTAATGTTTTGGGGGTCCCTGAGACCTCCAAAATTTCGATGCCATGAGAAACACTGGATGTAATGAAGAAATCCGGTTTTAGCCATGCCCCAGCCATCTCTAGCTAAGCTCCACCCACATTGATCCTATGTTGGGTTCGATTGATCCCTGAACTCCCTGTCTATCAGTTTCCAGAAAACTACAGGGAAGGGGCGAGGCAAGGTAAAGAGGACAAATATTATAAAAACTCCATCCATCAAGCATCATTATCTCCTTTTGAAACTGTTTGGTGAAATTAAACCAAATTTGCTATGTAAGTTATCCATATGTTTGCAGATTGTGGGATGACATTCAATACATAAACATCAGGCTCTAACATGTGGGGTGTGGTGATGGGTTAAAACCTCAAAATTGAGGAAAGCTGTGTATGGTGGTTCTTCATGGAGCGTACATTCTAGTTTCTTACATATTTTGATAGGTTTGAAAGTAGGTCGGAGGTCACTGGACTTTTTCAGTTCATCCATCAATCATATGACATCATAATCAACTATGTGACGTGACGTGTAGAATGATGTTATAATGACTTCATGAATGGCGTAGATAGGTTTGTGACGAATGCTTTATTGATGCCGGCCTAGCATTATTGTACGAATTGTATGTCTTTACTATTTAATAAACATGCTGTTGAATATTTTGAAACTAATTTGACTGTGGAGTATTGCTATGCTGTTTTAGAGGAGATAATGTGCCAGACTGAATTTTTTAGGATGTTTAAAATCTTGGCCCTGTGCTCTTATCCCTATCTTGAGGAGTCAATTATATCTGTTGTCTAGCAATCGGCAATGATATGCGTAACTCATGCAACAAATTTGGTTGACAGGAAGATGGATGGACAGTCAGATGGTTGAAGGCGATTGCAATATCCCCAATTTTTTTCCAAAATTTGTGTGGATAATTAATTCTTTGCTGCTCAAAGAGAGATAACTTTTGTTCCCTGAAATTAGCTGACAGATGGAAGTATTCTTATTCGTATTATATGTAATAATTTTGATAACTATGTGTACAGTTGTTGCTGAGCCTCCACAGACCATGAGTTGTTCAGCACTGTTTGCCCTGAAGCATGCCATAGAATCAGCCAGAGCAGAAATCGGTGAAGACATATATTTCACGCTCGGTAAGTTAACCATTTAATGATATGTTTGTAGGTCAAAAGGAGACTTTTTTCAGATTTACCACTGGTATGACTTGCTCGATGACCATGCCAGTCATTCCAATGGTAAATTAAAAAAAATAATCTCATGTCCTGCAAATAAACATTGACTAAGAAAAAATTTCAATTTTCTTGACAAATCTTAGGCATTAACCCTTTCATGTCTAAGATGGCCCAAATTGGCCACAGTAGTGGTCTTGAGGAATATCCATTTGTGGGCCAAGAGAAGACTATTTTTGAAAATTTACCACTGGAATAACTAGCTCAGTTATCGAGCCGTCATTCCAGTGGTAAATTTTCAAAAATAGTCTTCTTTTTGCCTGCAAATGAACATTCAATAAACAAAGATTGAGATTGTCTGGTTCAAATTTATGCATTAAAGGGTTAAAGTATATATAATAATTGCAACTTCTTTGTGATCATATGTCAATGGACCGTTCCAGTTTTAACTATGCCCCGCCCATCTCTATCTAAGCTCCACCCACACCTCGCTCATGTCGGGATCGATCAATTTCTAACTATCGATTTCCAGAAAACTATACAGGTAAGCTGTTGAATTTGTTGAAACTAATTTGACTGGGTGCTGTTGCTGCCTATGGCAGCAACAGCACCCAGTTAAATTAGTTTCAAAATATTCAGCCTGTTTCTTAAATAGCAAAAACATACAATTCGTACAACATGTCAGACTATTAAGCATTAGAGAAGGGCTTAATCGAATCATTTATGGCGTCATGAATATGATGTCACCATACACGTCGTGTAGTTGATTATAATGTCATATGATTGAGTGAGGAATTGGATTCATGAATTGTCACAATAATATGTATAATCGTTTCACGACGATGCCAGCCAAAACCATCCTCTGCAGCAGTTTAAATTTTAATTTTCTTGACCAAATTTAGCCATTGATGCGTTAATTCAGTGAATTTTTCAATTGCCATTTAGTTTCATTTTGGGCACGACACGGAGCCAGTCAATGGTGACTAGACCACTAATCTGTCTAATGGCACTCTGACCAACCCTTTTCTTACCTAGTGGAAATGTGAAGCTTAAAATGACTGAGTCCCTCTCACCACGCTCTTGTATTTATTTCAGATGGACCAGCTACAGTGGACGTTTTGCAGACGAACTGTTTGGTCAACTCGAGTCAGTTTGTCTTTGGACCCACCACCACAGTTCAATCCTAAACTTTGTGCTTAACCCGTTAACAATTGAAATTCTGATGTATCAGTTTCAAGACAAGGAAGCTGTTAAATGTTTTGAAACTAATTTGACTGGAACCTGTTACTCCTACATCATAAAGAATTTGTTCTTTCTGGTTTGTGAGAGTTAAAGTGTTAAAGATTGCCTATGATGTTTATAATTTCATCATAATAGGGTTATAGTGACATATTAACCTTTAACACTCATATCAGCCAAAAACAGCTTCTACAGTGGTCTTGAGAAATGCCCATTTGTAGACCAAGAGAAGACTATTTTTGAAAGTTGGCCACTGAAATGACTGGCTCGATATTGAACCAGTCATTCCAATGATAAATTTTCAAAAATAGTCTTCTGTTGGTATGCAAATGGACATTTTCTATGAGAAAATCGAAATTTTCTTGAATAAATTTGAGGGTCAAAGGGTTAATAGAGAAATTCATTTCTAGCTCATTTACCCGTTAATGGTCAAGCCGGCCAAAACCGGCCTCTGCAGTGGTCTTGAGGAATGTCCATTTGCGGACCAAGAGAAGCTTATTTTTTTTAATTTACCACTTGAACGACTGGCTCCATAACCGAGCCAGTCATTCCAGTGATAAATTTTGAAAAATAGTCTTCTTGGTATGCAAACGGACATTTTCTATGAGAAAATTTAAATTTTCTTGAATAAATTCAAGGGTTAAAAAAAGGCTAATAACTAAGTTTCACCCAAGATTTGCACGTGTTGTGATTGATTTATAGTCTTGGAACCCTGAATTCCCAGAATCCCAATTTCAAGGTAGCTTTACAGGTATACTGCCCATGGCAGCTACAGCTCCAAGTCAAATTAATTTCAAAATATTCAACTGAATGTTACAATTCATACACTTGACAGACTTTTCAAGGTTCATGATGGAGTTATAATACGTCATTATGATCGTTACATCGGCTTACATGTGACATGATTGATTATGATGTCAGAGACTTGAGTGACAGATCAGGACCCTCCATTATCATATCTGTGTAGGTCTCAATTAACCCTTTAATGGCATTTAGCGCCACTTTACAAAGTGATACCCTGCACGTCATCTGGCGGCGGTGGCGGCGGCGGCTCCAGTGGCATCCAATTTGCATTTAGCTCACCTTTTATATTTATATCTCATGTTTGCTTAATAATACTGGACTCAAACTCGGACACCTGCTTCCTTATAATGACACGGCATCACACAATGACCTCGGGATCAAAAGGTTGTGCCATTGTGTCCTTGGTAAAAACCCTTGGGGTTTTTTCAACATTAAAGAGGCCTTAGCTCCAACTTATAAAAAAAATGTGTCTTGTCCAGTATTTTTACTTTAAACTAAGCAAACATGGGTGTAATTACTACCAGCAAAGAATTAGAGTAATTAGTGTATCCTAAGCCCCTCAAATTTTTATGTTTTTTATAACTCTAATGTGCATTTCTATTAGAAATGTAAACAAACGCATGATCTGTGAATAACAAGTAGCAAGCACCCTAATGGCAGAGAGGAGACTACTGCATGAAAATCAAGGCAGCCATTGGCTGCCAGTTAACAGTTTGAATTTTATTCATCAATCTCTGGTAGTGGATGGTGAAGCTTGACAAGTTCAGAAGTTAAATATACTTTGAATAAAATACTGCTGATTATTTTGAAACCAATTTGCCTGAAGTCATTGCTGCCTCAGGCAGCAACAACTTTCAGTAAAATTGGTTTCAAAATAATCTAGATTTATATTTAGCTCACTTGATGATCTATAGCAGTATATAGGTCGACATTGAATTTTATGACTGATGAAGCTGCAAGGACAACTTGACTGGCTGGCTGGCTTTATGCCAGTACTAGTAGGCTACTATTACTAAGTAAGTTAGAGAGTGAATTTCACTTGACATTCTCTACAAATCAGTGAATTAGTCCATGTATCAAATTAATGTTTACATTTTTATGATCAAAGAATTCCTAATTTACATTTTATTGTTTATTAACATGCCTCACATATAAGAAATAGTGGTCAAACACTATTATTGACCCCCTAGAAGCATTTTATGCACATAATTCCATATATTAAATTTAGAAGCTTATGAGCTAATATCTCTTTAACATTTTCTGTTTAGCTCAACTTTTCATGTTTGGTTGATCATACAAACTTGGACACATGCTTCCTTATAATGACACAATGACCTTGGGGTCAAAAGTTCAAAGGGCAAGGTCACTGTGACCCTGGTCAAAAACTTGTTTTTTCAACATTGACATTTTCTGTTTATCTCAACTTAGCAGTTTATATCTCAACTGCGGTTAATCTTGACCCAAACTTGGACACATGCTTCTGTATAATGAGCGGTTATCACATAATGACCTTGTTGTCAAAAAGTCCACGGTCAAGGTCACTGGGACATTGGTAAAAACTTCTTTTTATACCCCGCCAAAATATTGGTGTAATTAGCTCACCTGGCCAGAATAGCCAAGTGAGTTTATGGCATGGCGACCGTCTGTCTGTCCAGCGTCCGTCCGTTCATCCGTCAACTTTTGCTTAAGAACGCTACTCATAACCGCTAGGCAGATTTCAAATTAATTTGGTATGAATGATACTATGGGGGTAGGCTTTAGAGCTTGTATATGAATTTTGATTGGTAAATTTTTTCGGTGGCCATCTTGAATTTTCCGAAAAATTGCAGGAAATCGTTTAAAATGCTACTCTTCATTAACCGTTTGGGAAATTTCAACCAGACTTGGGGGTCAAAAGTTCAAAGGGCAACGTCACTGTGACCCTGGTCAAAAACTTGTTTTTTCAACATTAACATTTTCTGTTTAACTCAACTTAGCAGTTCAAACGCTACTCCTCATTAACCGCTTGGCAGATTTCAAATTAATTTGGCATGAATGAACCTATGGGGGTAGGCTTTAGAGCTTATATACAGAATTTTGATTGGTCAATATTGGCCATCTTGAATTTTCCGAAAAATTGCGGGAAATCATTTAAAGTGCTACTCCTCATTAACCGTTTGGGCAATGCAATTTCAACCAGATTGAGCTGGAAGGACCCTATGGCGTCAGGCTTCAGAATTGTATATAGAATTTTGATTGGTCAATTTTTCCAGCGGCCAGCTTGGATTTTCTGAAAATTTGTGGAAATCACTTAAAAGCCTACTCAAGAACCACTGGGTCGATTTCAATCAACCTCGTATGGAAGAACCCTACCATAGTATGGTTCAGATCTTCTATACAGAATTTTGATTGTTCCATTTTTTCAGTGGCCATCTTGAAATTTCTGAAAAATGGCGGGAAATCGTTTAAAACACTACTCATTAACTGCTTTGGCAATTTCAACTAGACTTGGCTGGAAGGATAGTATGCTGGTATGTTTCAGAAACTATATACAGAATTTTGATTGGTCAGTTTTTCCGGCAGCCATCTTTGATTTGCTCAAAATTTCTGGAAATCACTTAAAAGCCTACTCGATAACCAGTTGGCCAATTACAATCAAACTCGGATGGAAGAACCCTAGCATAGAATGCTTCAGCACTTGTACACATAATTTTGATTGTTCGGTTTTTTTCGGTGGCCATCTTGAATTTTCCGAAAAATAGCGAGAAATCATTTAAAATGCTACTACTCATTAACTGCTTGAGCAATTTCAACCAGACATGGCTGGAATGACACTATGCTGGTAGGTTTCAGAACCTGTATACAGAATTTTGATTGGTTAACTTTTCAGGCAGCCATCTTGGATTTTCTGAAAATATTTGTAACTCAATTAAAAGGCTATGCCTCATTAACCGCTTGAACGCGTTCAAGCAAACTTGGCTGGAAGTACCCTAAAGTCATATGCTTCAGAGCTTGTATACAGAATTTTTATTGGTCAACTTGTTCGGTGGCCATCTTGAATTTTCCAAAAAATGCCTGAAAATCGTTTAAAACTACTTCTTATTAACTACTTGGACGATTTCAACCAGACTAGTTGGAACGAGCCTAGGGCGGTAGTCTTCAGAACTTGTATATAGAATTTTGATTGGTCAATTCTTCCGATGACCGTCTTGGATTTTCTGAACATTTTGGGAAATCAGTTAAACGGCTACTTATCGTTAACCGCATGGCGGATTTCAACCAAACTCAGCTGGAAGAACCCTAGGCTGGTACACTTCAGAACATGTATACAGAATTTTGACTTCTTGATTTTGATGGTGGCCATCTTGGATTTTCCGAAAAATGGAAATTTGTATAAAACACTACTACTCATTAACTGCTTGAGCAATTTCAACCAGACTTGGCTTGAAGGATACTAGGCTGGTAGGTTTTAGAACTTGTGTACAGAATTTTTATTGGTAAATTGTTCAGGCGGCCATCTTGAATTTTCTGAAAATATTTGTAAATCAGTTAAAAGGCTACTACTCATTAACTGCTTGAACGAGTTCAAGCAAACGTGGCTGGAAGGACCCTAAAGTAATATGCTTCAGAGCTTGTATACAGAAGTTTTATTGATCAATTTGTTTGGTGGCCATCTTGAATTTTCCAAAAAATGCCTGAAAATCGTTTAAAACGCTACTTCTCATTAACTACTCGGACGTTTTCAACCAGACTGGTTGGAACGAGCTTAGGGCGGTAGTCTTCAGAACTTGTATACATAATTTTGATTGGTCAATTCTTCAGGCGGCCGTCTTGGATTTTCTGAACATTTTGGAAATCAGTTAAACGGCTACTTATCATTAACAGCTTGGCCAATTTCAACCGAACTCAGCTGGAAGAAGCCTAGGCTGGTACGCTTCGGAACATGTATACAGAATTTTTACCTCTTGATTTTGATGGTGGCCATCTTGGATTTTCCGAAAAATGGGAATTTGTATAAAATGCTACTACTCATTAATCGCTTGAGGAATTTCAACCAAATTTGACTGAAAGGATCCTATTGTCATAGCCTCTAGAACTTCTATTCAGAATTTTGATAGGTAAATGTTTTGGCAGCCATCTCTGATTTTCTGAAAGTTTTCCGGAACCATTTAAAAACGGTACTCCTTCAATCAATAACCCGATTTCAACAAAACATGAGTGGAACGATCCTATGATGGTAGGCTTCAACATATTAAATGAGAATCTTGATTGTTAAATTTTTTTGGGGGGGTGGGGGGAGGTGCTATCTTGGATTTTCCGAAAATCATCCATCATGTTTTTAAATGCAAATGGATTAAATGCCAATGGTCCAGGTGAGCACCACAGGCCCTTGGGCCTCTTGTATTATGGTATGGCGTGGTCCAGGCGGGCAGGTGGCAGTGGTTTCTACTTCGAATAATACTTACCAGATGTACTATTATGATAATGTCTATTATCTAGTCTAGCTCAAAATAAACAATTAAAAACTCTGTACTCTCCATGGTCCTGCCCATACTGTGTCCGGGAATTACCATAGCCCCAGGTACCGAGTTAATTCCCAATCACAGTTAGATTCGTCAATTTTGCTCGACTTTTCAGTTTTTTAGCTCTAAAATTTTGCAATTTTCAACAAAGTTAAGCGTTGTTTGCGTAAATCATTGCCGGTTCCATGGAGGGCAAAGGAAAATCATCACAGGGGCAGGGTGTATCAATCTAGAATTTATACATTCGTGCCGTAATGACTGTTTGAAATTTCCTTAAATTGGCACGTTGTTTTAAAATGGTAGCCATTGTTGGAGTCGCTCTGTTACCCATTAACTGTTTAATCTCATCTGGGTACTCGGTTAATTTCTCTTGCGACTCGGTTCCTTCCAAGATGGATGCGCTCGTAGCCAAGAAGGCGGTGCCCATGATTAACTTTTTGTTTTAGGCCGTTCTTTAGCTCTCGCTTCATTGCCGAGGGTGTATGTAGTGATCAGTCTTTATTTCTTGGCTATTTTAACGTTAGTTAATTACCAAGTCGTGTTTATAAAATTTTCACTCAAAGAATTTTCAAATATTTCCTGCCTAATTCTTGATGATCATTAATTTAAGAGAAAGTTAATGTTTGTAACCAATTTTGAATTACAATCAAGTAAATTGTACGCATTGCTCGTCTTCATCATGTGCAGCGTTTTAATTCTTATTCTGTGTTCGCAGAAGGTGAAGGAGCAAGGAAAAGCCCCTCCTGATACGTCATGCTTTCGCTGCAGCCGCTTCATAAAGCGGAAGTTCACTGGCCATCACTGTTGCCTGCGCGGAGTGCAAGGTTGGGTGTCATTGCGATGTATGTGCGAAGTGGTCGTCGGAGTTGGTGGCGGAATTCAATCGTGATCGGCGTGCGCGTTTGGAGAGGGTCGCGAAGGACAAGACGACCAAAGAGGATCAGGCATCGGTCAAGGGTCTAGAAGAGCGTCTGAACGAGCGGATGGACTCAGCCTTTCGTGTTTGGGCAGCCCAATTCAAGGCGATGTTCGAGTTATTCCAGTCCACGATTCCAACGATGCAGGCAGGTGCAGGATTACCTATCGGTGGTCCGGCCAGTTCTGCGGAGGGACAAGCACCTGTCCTTCCTCCTGCTTTGGCTCAAGAGCTGACGGCGAAGGAAGATATCCTCCTGATGGAAGACACTGGCATGCCGGAACTTTCTCAGGTGGCAGATGCCGGTACCTCCCATGGGTCTCCCACGGGTTTTGTACAGGTTTGCCAGCCGGGTGGAGATGTCGACATTTTGTCGGTCATCTTTCACCCGGATTTCGCTCAGTCCAGATTGCCGCTAGAGCCTGCCATTGGCATCACGGGGCGTTTATGATGGCTCCTCAGAGTTCCATCTCCTGCCGAAGTAGTGGCCGTAGTCCCGGCTCCCGTGCTGGAGCCGATGGATTGCGGTGAATCGATATCTGGCGATTCGCTAGATACTGGAGCCACAAGCAGTCGAGCCACGGATCCGCTTCGTATTGGAAGTTTGGTCCGTATCTCTCAGCATGGATCGTCGGTGGCCTGCTCATCCAAGGTTGAGAAGGAGGATGAGAATGGTAGTCCATTGATGGACGAATCATCCTTTTGCACCGAAGCTGAATGGGTGCAGGTCATTGGCTGGATGTCCGACCGTCTTGGGTTGGCATCGGTTCAAGGATCTTAGCGTGATCCGGCAATGGAGCGGATGTCAGAGCGGGCGGCTAGCGCTCTGTCAAGTGGCTCTTTGGCCATGCCGACTTCCCTTGGACACCCAGACTTCTGACATGTTGGAAGTTGCGGCGTACCATCTGGTTCAGTCGGATTATTCATTGCCCAAGGATCTTAAGGGGATAAGGAGTAGTACTAGCCTTATTAAACAACCTAGGATGGATTGTGAATCTAGAGAAATCAGAATTGACTCCATCCCAGAAGTTTGCGTATCTGGGAATTCTTTTCAATCTCAGGGACATTGTAGCTTTTCCAGCGGAGAGCAGAGTCAAGAGTTTGATTGCAGTACTGGAGTCAGTTTTTCTAGGAGCATATCTGACGGCGCGTCAATTTCTCAGAATACTGGGTTTACTAGTATCTCTGGAGAAGGTGGTTCCTTATGCGGCACTCAGGCGCAGACGATTCAGATGTACTTAATGTCATTCTGGTCTCAGAGGACGGATCCGTTGTCTCTGAGGATTCCAGTAAAAGAACCATTGATATTCCATCTTCATTGGTGGTTATCAGAACATAATCTCCTGCGAGGTGTTCTCTACAACCACAGATGTGCATCTTTACAGATGCATTGATGACGGGTTGGGGAGCAGTATTGGACGATCTGTCAGTGTCAGGGGAATGAGATCGGATCAATGCGCAGAGACACATCAATGTTCTCGAATTATGAGCGATGGCATTAGCACTTCGAAAATTCGAGAACTTAATCTGAGACAAGATTGTCCTATTAAGGACAGACAACTCAACAGTGGTGTCTTATTTGACCCGCTATGGCGGGATGAGATCATCGGAGTTATGTATGATGATATGGAACCGTCTGCTGTGATGCCAATAGAGGAATATTATTCTTCGGGCAGCACACATTCCAGGAAGATTGAGCATCCTAGCAGATGCTCTCGGTCGAAGGACGGTTTGCCGTCCGACGGAATGGCAGCTCAAACAATCAGTAGCGGAGGTTCTTTTCAAACATTGGGGCAAGCCAAATGAGGATCTATTTGCGATGAAAGGAAATGCAAAGATGGTCACATACGTGTCACCGATCCCGGACCCGTTAGCTCTAGCAGTAGACGCACTGGCGATAAGTTGGAAGGGAATGTATGTGTATGCATATCCTCCAATGATTCTCATCCCTAAAGGTCTGGCAAAGATAAGGGAGGGCATATGCCAAGTATTGCTGATCGCCCATCATTGGCCAGGCCGATCATGGTTTACGGATCTGCTGGACCTTCTGGTCTGCAATCCAATCCCTCTTCCAGACAAGAGATCTGATTTCTCAGAACAAAGGTCTGTATCGTCACGACAGACCGGAGATGTTCCAATTGACTGCATGGATGTTATCAAGCAGCGTGCAATTAAGGGTGGCTTTTCTGAGCAAGCAGCAAAGATTGGCGCTTCAGCCAGAAGAGGGTCAACCACCAAGACATAATTATAGAATCAACAAATTTGCAGAGTGGTGTAAGGGAAGAGATATTAATCCCTTTTCTACATCTGTTCAACACGTAGCTGATTTTATCTGTCATTTATACGAAGTTGACAAACTAGTACCTTCAAACCTAGCAGGATATAAGTCTGCATTAGCTTCAGTCATTCCCAGTTTGGCCATTGTAGGAGTGGAGAACGACACTTTAAATGAAGTTATTAAAGGAATGAGCAATTTGGGACCTAGACAGCCAATTCCTATCCCAGCATGGAATCTATCTCTTGTTGTACAGGTTTTAGGGCATGCTCCCTTTGAACCAATTAGATCTATAGATATTAAACTGTTAACTATTAAGTCAGTTTTCTGGTTGCAGCAGCATCGGTGAGAAGGCGAAGCGAAATTCATGCTCTTACTGCCGAACAAGACTGTTTTGTCGTTGTGGGTGAAGGTTTAAGACTACTACCACATCTTTGTTTCCTGGCAAAGAATCAGTCACTTAAATATCCAGGACAGCCAATCAATTTACCAAGTTTAATTAGACATGACCCAAACTCTTCTGCTTGGTGTCCTGTCAGATGTCTGAAAATGTATAGGAAATGTACTGAGGAGTGGAGAGATGACCCGAAATCTCTGCGGTTAGTCTCAAAACTCCTCATCTTCGCGCCTCGAAAGACACCATTTCTCGTTGGATAGTCCATGCTATTCAGATGTCGCATAAAATCGCAACAGGAAAGCAGATTGACCATGTGAACGCCCATCAAGTCCGAGCACTAGTAGCAGCATCGGCCCTTTATATGGGTGTGTCTTTAGAGGAGGTGATATCTGTGGCACAATGGCATGCTGAGTCGTCATCTACTGATTTCTACCTTCGCGATATCTCCAGCGCACTTAATCCGGTAGCCGTCGCCAATTTGTCGAGTCTTAACTAAAGCCACATCCGACCACTATTTACGCATACAGCGCAAAGTTCTTCCGCATGCACTGACCAATCGTGATGCACATGATCTGTGAACGACCATGGATTTGGCGGAGCTCCTGTGATGATCAAGAAAGACCAAACACTCAGAAAATGGTGAGTGTTTTCTGAATTAAAGAGACTAATATTAATTTACTTACAATCGAATTCCCAGACTGATTAAGTAAAAGTCTGGTTCAAGAGTATCAACAGACATTAGACTCATTCAAATTTGAAAATCTAATCGATATACTGATAGTTTTTTCAAAATTAGAAGTTGTAGTAGCTTCTTTTGCACTCTCCTGGACTGCCCTAGCTGAGACTTGGGGCTGGTGGGTGTTGCCTCCCCTTTTGACAGCCCTCTGAAATTTGTGCGGACAAATGAGAAGGGAGTGCGGTCTAGACCATGGAAGTTTAGTACTCTATGAGTCAGATGGCAAAACCCAAGCATATGCCAGGGTTCTACTCTCTTTACAACCTCTGTCGAATGGTAGATGAGAGCTAGTTCGAGCCTCACCTCCTCCCACCAGAGTTTCTTTGCTGTCGAAATCCAAACTTTATCATAATAGTGCATCTGGTAAGTATTATTCGAAGTCGAATCAAAAAAGCATCCGCTTTTGTTTCTACGAGAATTGTTAATACTTACTAGATGTATTATGGCCCACCTCAGCTGCCCCGCTGAGGTGAGACTGTGCTGCTTTTGCTGTTTGTCAAGACAAATATAAGACGAATCTGTCTGATTGGGAATTGACTCGGTACCTTGGGCTATGGTAATTCCTGGACACAGTATGGGCAGGACCATGGAGAGTGCAGAGTTTTTAATTGTTTATTTTGAGCTAGATTATATAATAGACATCATCATAATAGTACATCCGGTAGGTATTAACCATTCTCGTAGAAACAAAAGCGAATGCTTTTTTTATTCTGGATGATAACTCTGTTACCGTTTATCGGATAGCTTTGAAACTTCAAAGTGGTTCAGGGTGGTTGGACTAAGTCTGGGCAAGTAACCTATCGAAAGCGGCAATGATCTTAAATCCAAGATGGCCGCCTTGAAGATTTGATTCCGGAGGGTAACTCCTTAACCGTTTATCGGATTGCTTTGAAACTTCATAGCATGGTTGGACTAGGTCTGGAATAAACTTATCAAAACTGAGTGATCCGAAATCCAAAATGGCTGCCAGCCTCCTGCAAATTGACAGTCACTACTTACAAATCTCAATTTTTTGGCAAATCTTGGCTATTGAAGGGTTAATTTCCTCTTTAGCCTCTTAACAGATTTCAAACAAATTGTGCTAGAAGGACCCTATGGTGGCAGGGTCCAGAACTTCTATTCAGAATTTTGATTTCTTCATTTTGTGGTTGAAAATCTTAGATTTTATTACCAATTTACCGGAAGTTGTCTAACCATATCTCTTCCTTAACCAGTTGGTGGATTTCAGCCAAATTTGTCTAGAAGGATACTAGGTGGCTCCAGAACTTCTGTTCAGAATTTTGATTGGTCAATTTATTTTTGGGTGTATGTCTTAGATTTTATGAAAAATTTACTGAAAATTGTCAAAATGCATCTCATCCGTGGCTGTATGAGAGATTTCAACCCAATCTGGCTTGAAATATTTTATGCCGCTAAGCTCTAATACCATTATTCAGAATTTTAATTGGTCCATTTTCTGTGTGAAAATCTTAGATTACGAACAATTTAACAGGAATTGTCAGAACACATTTCCATAGCCACATGACAGATTTCAAGCAAATTTGGTTAGAAAACCCCTACAGTGGTAAGCTCCAGAACCTCTGTTCAAAAAACTGATTGGAAAATTTTTTGGGTGAAAATCTTATATGTTATGAAAAATTTAACAGAAATTAGCAAAACAAATCATCTCCTCAGCTGCTTGGTGGAATCTGGCAGGACGCATCCTTTGGCATTCGGTACCAGAATTTCTATTCAGAGTTCTGGTTGATCAATTGTTTTGGTGAAAATACTGATTTTATGACAAATTTATCAGAAATTGCCAAAACGCTCCTTGATCGCATGGTTGATTTCAAGCAAATTCGGCTGGAAAGATTATATTGTGATTGGCTCTAGAATTTCCATTTCAATTTTTTATTGGTCCATTTTTCCAGTGACCAATTACATGTCAGGAACTGCTGTACGGATCAAGCTGAATAGTTTTGTGCCATACTTAATCAGAATTTTGAGCCAATTTGGCACATTATTGTAGTGGTACAGTATCTGTGTCTGCATCTGCAAAGTTGTAATCAGATTGACTTCATATTTGTTCTATAGCCTTAGTGTAATGCTTTCTCTGAGAAACCTTTAGTTACTCTTGATACGGTGATGAATCATGATTTTATAGTTCATAAATTTTTCATTATTTGTGTTTACAGTTTGTGACTTAACTATTTGGCTGTTTAATTTCTGCAGACTGCATTTTCCATGGGTCTTAACTATGGATATGCTGAATATTTTGAAATTCACCAACAACTTTCAGTCAAATTCTTTTCAAAATATTCAACAGGTCTAGAATTATCTCCAATTGAAATTATTGTCTCATGGCTTACAGCAGTTGGACAGTTAAGTGGATACGTAAATAAGTGTCCCATTGTTCCAGGTTGGAACGGGATTAGACAACATGACAGCACATGTTTCTGTTTGGACAGATCACGATGTTTGATGCATGTATAAATATTAAATTGAATTACATATGTAAAGTACTGGTATAACAGATTATATAGTTTCCTGAAACGTGCAATAATATTAGAATCAGGTTTATCATATACATTTACAAAGGAAGATACAATAAACTTATTAAACTATGTAATTAAAGATTTAGATTTTGTTCTTTGTTGACATGATATCTATAGTATGATGCAGTTCAGGGTATGGTGGAGTTGGGCCCGCCACTTGTTGCAATTTGTGAGGGTCTGCATTTTTGACACCTTATTTCTGTCACTGCTTTTTCCTTCACCTAATGATTCCCTATCATAGGCATAAGGCCAATGGCTGAAACCACTTTTAGCTATGCCCGGCCCACGTCTAGTTAAGCTCTTCCCTCTTACCTGTGTTGGGATTGATCGAACCCTGAAATCCTTAAATCTCAATTTCGAGAAATCTATTCATGTAAGATGTGGATTAGGATGATTTCAACTATTTTCGATCTAGCTGGGTCCTAGGGTGCTATGCCTCAGAATTGCTGAAGAGATTGGGTCAAAATTTGGCAAATATGATTTGTCACATAGGGGCATTAAAAATTGGCCAAAGGGTAATTGATATGTGAAAGCGCATGACTGTCATCAATGAATTGTAGACTTGGCCATCAAAGATTTTGTCCTATTTTTAAAGGCTTGTTTAATGATCTCCGAAACTGCTTGGCCAACTAATATGAATCTCACAAATCACATCATCAAAGACAGTAGCTGAACCGAGTTTGTTTCGTGGAAATTAGCTAAATTCTTTCATATTTAATCGAAATGTTCAAAATTGTGACGCTTGAAGCTTCAATTTTCATACTTTATAAATTTGTATGCTTGTTATTTTGCCGGAGATTAATACAGACCCCTTTTCTTTTCTCTCTCATAGAAAATACATGTCGAAGTATGTATGTCTGACATCCATCCCACCATACACATTCCAATCATGAGATAATGACTCATAATTTTCGAGATGCGAGAACTTTGATGTTAAAAGATTAATCATTAAGATGCCAGTAGACGTCAATCAGAGAATGGTTCTTTCCTTCCTTGATTGGAAGCACCTTTGCAATGCAGCAAGGTCTTTGTGGCGGATCCCTGATCCTTCTCCTCTTCCGTAAACATTAAGTTCCCCCTTTGAGCAGTGGCAATCTTACATCCATCCCACCATACACATTCAATTCACCTTTCCAGTGTATCCATTCATCATCAGACCTCGTATGACATCATAATCATCCCAGCGCGTGTATGATGACGGCATAATTATTACGTCACAAAGGGTTCCATATAGACCGTCACCAAATCTCAAATGGTCCGACACATTGCATGAATTGTATATTTTTGTAATTCTTTGCTATTTAATAAACATGCTGTTGAATATTTTGAAACTAATTTGACTGGGTGCTGTTGCTGTCTTATGCAGCAACAGCAGCCAATCAAATTAGTTTCAAAATATTCAACAGCTTACCTGTATAGTTTTCTTGAAATAGATAGTCAGGGAGTTCAGGGATTGATCGATCCAAACATGAGCGAGGTGTGGGTGGAGCTTAGCTAGAGATGGGTGGGGCATAGCTAAAAAGTGGAAAGCATTGCTTTAATTGTTGTCCTGTTTGTTGCGTTTCTGTAGCCTGTGGCAGTACAATGTGTGTATTAAGTCTCTACCAATCCTCTCCACCATTCCTCGAAGTATGTAGTTCTGTTGGTAAGCTTTCATGAGCCACTAACAACCATTTGACAGCCATACAAAAACCAATAGCAAAAGCAGCATTTGCAAAAGTAATAACTCCTCTAAACCATGGTTAGCCAGATGAAGTCAACAATGAACTTTTCAAGCATTCCTCTCGGCACTCCTCACATGTATCATCATATGTGCCTTTGAATGACCTTTCCTTATAGATGTTGTGTGAGAAGGCGCACTTGTCGCACAGCTTACCCTAAATAAACCACAAAGAAACCACAAGGGTCTCTCCAACCTAAGGCCAATCGTACTCTTGAATAGCATTAGATGAATTTTGTCAAATGCTACCTTATCTCACGTCAGAGATAAAACTTACAGGAGATGGGAACCTGGCAGCATCGCTTTAAGTGGGTGCAGTTGTGCCGACATAGTGTAGGCACGGTATATATTAACATCGATACCGTAATTTTATCAAAGAATTGGTACTTCTGCAAGATAGGAATCAACCTGTCACATGCATTTGATACCAAAGGGACAGAATATGTTCTTCGAGTCTTCCATCAAGCTAATTGTCATGATGATGAATTACACCTGGTGAGATTCCTACTGGCAAAATTAATTTTTCACATCAAATCAATGCATTCTACCAAATCTACCACATCACTAGAATCACCATAGGGAGATGGTTTATCACCAGTGCTCTTCACAGGTCTGTTATTTTACTGCAGCTCAACATCTGTTCAAGAACAATCAACAATATCATACTCACCAGTCTCAAGGCTAGACATGCCAATAGAGATGGAGTATGCAGATGAAGTTGATTTATCGATGAAGAAAATTATCCCTTTGATGAACTATTTCCAATCGCTGCAAAACATCTCCCAGGCACAAATGTCTTGAATGAGGTCAAACAGGAGTTCAGACATGTATACCTGTCCGACACTAAGGAGATCAATGATGGAGGTATGGTTCGGGGCGAGAAGTGGAGAAAGAGGCCCCACTTCTCTCTCGTTCAATCAGCATTGCAAACCCCTGTGTAATAGGAAACACTGTGTTCCAGTCATCGTGAAAGCTGTTGATTCAGGTCTCCGAAGTTCCCATGAATGTCCAGATGTCCTTATACGACGCTACACCTGTCTCAATAATCCTATGCAACTGTGACAGCTGGGCAGCTCCAAGGACCCTCTTGAACCGACTTAATGATTGTCATGGCAAACACTTCCGAGCCACAACAGCTGCCTGTATATATTAATCTTGAAGTCAACAATGTACAAAGTGTGTAGCACTATCTGTTATGGGAGCGTAGCACTGATTGGCAATGTTTGGACATTTCCTCTAATGCCGGAGGTCACAAAGTAGTGTGGTTTTCATTATTGGATACCGACAAGAATCGTATACACACCAGGTACCATAACACCAACTTTCTGTTTTGCGATCAGACCTAAAACGCAATCTAACACCACGAAAGGTGAAAAATAATCTAAAGGAGATTATGATTCTCGCAACGGACAAGGCACCGTGAAGAAGATTGAAAATAACTGATTGCAGCTGAATGAAATTTCCACTCTTTTCCAGCTACAGAAAACTGCCACTCATTATTTTCTCAAGTTATCCCCGTATTTGTTCGTATTTCTTCCATCTTGGAGAGGTTACCATAGGATGGTCAGATTGGCCGCTTTTACTTTGGTCAGGTGGAGGGGGTATAAGTTGAGTGGACCATCTTTCTCTTATTCACTCTGACCACCCATTCGCTTCTCCATGCCTCAAGCTTGTCAATGGTTTCTTGTACTCTCACTTGTGCTGTGCCAAAATAACGCTTTTAACCAGATGATAACATTATTTGCATACAGTGCAGAATTAACACTTCTTAGAAGAGTCTTAAGATCGTTTACAAAGAGGATAAAATGTGTTGGTGATAATACTCCACCTTGAGGATCATTGTTTTACTGTCTTCTTGATCTCCATGCTGTCCAATGGGCCTTTCCAGTTTATCCATCCATCATATGACGTCATAATCGATTATGTGGCGTGCAGGGTGCTGTCATAATCATTATGTCATGACTCGATTTAGTCCGTATTAAACTCTTAACAGTCCTTCCTGTTGTATGAATTGTATGCCTACTATTTTATAATTTGACTGGGTGCTGTTACTGCAATATACAGCAACAGCACCCAGTATGGCAACAACAGCGCCCAGTCAAATTAGATTCAAAATATTCAACAGCTTACCTGTAGTTTTCTGGATATTGATACGCATGGAGTTCAGGGATCAATCAATCCCAACACGGGAATAACGGCCATAGGCAGCAACAGCACCCAGCATACATTTCTGTTATGAGTAGATGTTGTGTCCACTTAAGCATGTAACCATGTTGCGTCTAATGCTTATCTTTTAACCTTCATAGGCAATCTGACTTTCTACGCTGTCCTCAATGTCAGGTACGACATAGGCAATTTCAGGAAATACGTTCTTAGACCAGACAAATACTACACACATGTTACTCCACCACCCCACCCGAAATGATATGTTGGCGATTTCAAAACATAATCAAAGTATACCAGACAATCACATGTGATATAGACGTGGTAGGCGCCAGTAGATCTAACTTGTTTTGAATCAATCTCAATGTCATGAAAAACTGAGCCAATTATATCCGAGGATTTTGATAGATTTTACTCAAACAAATGGCATGTAAATAAACAGTTGATCATTACCTAAATCACCTAAATCAGACATCAGAGAGTAACTTCATAAGCAGTACATGTACGCATGCGTCTTAAGCTCTGCGTGGTATAACACTTATGAGCAGTCATTAACTTTGTGTACGATATAACAATAGAAGGTGCCATGATATAAAAATAGGTGTAATGATTCCTGATGGATCCATATCTATCCATGCAGATATCCATTGTTATGTAGCTAGTTGTTGTCTGTGATCTTTCATGCGTGATCATGAGCATCGTGCAGACATAGACTGAAGATAGGCACGGGGTGGGGGGGGCGATAGCACCCCCAGCTTTTCCTCTCCCATAGGCTAATGTATCCCCAGAGCGCCCCTAGGTTTTAGCCCCACCCATGCTTCATCCCCCACACACAGGTCCAAGTACGTTCCTATGCTCCTGTAGGGCCTATAGCGCATGCATAGTGACGACTTCTGTAGAATATGGACAAAATGTCAGTTTAGGTATTGCTTAAAATTTGTGGTAATCGTGTTATTCTGCTGATCAAAGTTCAGGATAACAGATTCGCCACGTTACCTTTTAAGACTAACCTTATTAAATTTCGACAAGCTTTCTCACGCACAATGACGCACATTTAGACGCGAAAGCTACTCAAAGATTAATAAGGTTTGATTTAAAAAGCAACCCCTTTGCATTCTAGTCCAGTAAGAATTGACATGATTTTGGTCGAACCCGGACATTTTAAGTAACAGGAAAATTTATATTTCAAAGTTGCCAATATATACCATAGTGTCTGCAGAAAAAATTTCCCACGATTCCCACATGGGGAAAGTAGGTTATTTCAAGGTCAAAGAGGTGACCTCTAAAAACAGATTTTTGTTGGTTCATAAGCTATTCGTTTAATAACTCTGGTTCTACTGGTAGTATCTTAACCAAATTTGGGTGGGAGGTTAGCAGTTAGGTTCATATATGCCAAATTGTTCGTGAAAAAGTCAAAGGTCACGGTCACAGCGACCTAAAATCTCTTTTTGAAGCATTTTCGGCAGCATTTTCCAAAATTTGCTTACTCACGTCTCACTGGGAATACCTCGATGAATCATTGCTTGATTGCTGTCCACATAGTCATATTCATGTCTCCAAAATTTGGACTCAAACAGTCAAATGTCAAGGTCACAGTGAATAACTTTCTGCACCCTTTTTAGCATATTGTTAAATACATATCGTTTGAGAAATATAGGTTCCGGGCTAATTTTAGAAATCGGCAATTTAAGTAAATTATATAAACCACATATTTTATACGGTTGAATTTGTTTGTCGTCTGCTTGTTAGACATAGTAAAAGTTGAATATATGCCATATGAACCCCAGTTTGCGCCTGATTTAATATCCCTTTCCTTTCCCTCATGTTTATATTGCATGTTTGATATATTTCGGTATTATTGCATGTAAATCACCTCTCCCTAATATTGTTTGCGAATGATACCAATGCCTTTTGTAGTCACAAGGACATAGACACTGTATACAAGTATGTAAATAATGAAATGAAAAAGATCATAGACTGGTTTAGTGAATAAATTATCTCTGAATGTCGATAAAACTAACTATATACTTTTCACAAAATCTAAGAATTTAAAACAAATAGCTCTCCCCAAAATGCATGTAAATAATCAAGAAATTCACGGAAGCACAATATGTCAAATTTCTCGGCGTCTATCTGGATAAAAGCTTAACCCGGGAGAAGCATATAGAAATAGTGAGATCCAAGGTAGCAAAGAACATCGGTATCATGCGCAGACTTAAGCCATATCTTCCCCCTAATATTCTAAAAACTCTATATTGCACACTGATCCTTCCACATACCACATATTGCAATGTAATACTAACACGCATAAAACTAAACTAGCACATTTAAAATCACTACAAAAACAGGTAATCAAATTATTCGCACAGCCAGCAGAGGGCTAGGATGTCTTTAAAACCGAAAAAATGCTAAAACTTGAAGACATTGGAGCTGTCCAACAATACACTATCTTAAGGGACTACCATAATGGCAATCTACCCTCCTCATTATCAAACCTTTTTAGGAACAACTCCGATATACACTCGCACAACACACGAACAAAGAATAACTTACACCAAACCTATTACAGAACAATGACAGCTACACAAAAACCATCCCACCAAATATACGCACACAAATTCTTACACAAAGATCTTTTAAACAAAATATTAAAAAATAATCTTAGAAAGATATTAAAAATCCAAACCAATGACATGAATGCAGAAGTCACCACCATGGCAGTACAAAAACAAGTATGTACCCAGTTGCCAGGATAACAACTAGAATGTAAAATCTGCAATAATAATAATGCATCCGTAATTGTTTATGTGGATGATGCAGTTGTGTATAATAATAATAATAATAATAATAATAATAATAAAAATAATAATAATAATAATAATAATAATGCACCAAGAAATGTTGATACAAATTAGGCCGCATTGTTATATATGACAATAATAATAATAATAATAATAATAATAATAATAATAATAATAATAATAATAATAATAATGCTGCACCAAGAAATATTGATACAAATTAGGCCGTATTATTATATATGACAATAATAATAATAATAATAATAATAATAATAATATTGTAAACAAGATATGCATATGTTTTCCCCATTCCCATGTGTGTGTGTGTGTGTGTGTGTGTGTGCGTGCGTGCGTGCGTGCGTGCGTACGTGCGTGCGTGTTAATTGTCTATTGTCTTAAATGTATACATGTAAATATTATATTATCTTCACCCATGATCCAACTATTACGGAATTATATGTTTATTATATGTTAAATGTAAGGGGTCCACCGCTGTATAGGCTCAGCCTTTGGTGGACTGCCTATTGTGTAAATGTAAAATCTATGTGTTAGATGAAAATAAATAATTTTGAATCTTGAATCTTGATTGTCCGTGCTGTCTCGTTGCGAGTCGAAGTAAAACTCTGATTTTGCTCGGATCAAGCACAGATTGCACTTGTTCTTTTTTCATGCTCGTACTTTCTCCAATTTCACGATTTACACTGTATGACCTTTGATTTCTTTTCATTCTCGCATTGTTGATCTTATAGCCTGTGTGTTATTTTCTATTCACCCGTTTTGGCTTGCTAATTTGAATGTGAAGCTTGTGCGGGCTAAACAGCGATGGCCGGGCTGAACACGCCCTGTATCATTTGCGATGTAGATGTACAGATACATGTCAATGGCAGAGAACTTGGTGCTAAAGGGACACAAACCCTAAATGAAGTTTCATTGAAACGAGGTGATGACATACATTTGAAAACATCTTCCACTGAGAAGAACTATGTTCATGAAAATTGCTATAAAAATTATTCAAAAGGAAAACAAGCAAAGAGAACTTCCAGTGATCCAGATTGTTCTGGTGTTACACTACGTTTGAAAACGAAAAGCAAGCCTTTTGATTATCCAACACATTGCTTGATATGTACAAAGGAACTTGGCTTTGATGATGTCAAGCGCCATCCAGACCGAGCATCTCAGATATCTAGTGTGGAGATTGTATCAAGCAAAGAAAAAAGAAGTCTCATCCAAGAGTCACTAATGAAAAAATGTGACAATAGCCACGACAATCTAGCAGTAAATGTAAAAGCACGAATACATTTTGCGGGAGATCTCCGTGCAGTAGAGGCTCATTATCACCGAACTTGTATGACATTATTTTTGCTAGGAAAAGGTGTTCCAGGGTGCGAGAATTGTGTTGACATAACATGTGGCAATTCTAGAAACCTTGACACAATTAATGATTGTGCTTTCAACAAGTTGTGTTACTGGTTACAACAAACAGAGCAAATGCAGGGTCAATTCTCCCTTCAGGATCTGAGAAATCAGCTCGCAACATATTTGCCAGAAGGTGTTCCGCCATACACAGAGAAGCATCTGAAACGTCGCCTTGTGAAGCAGTTTGGTGAATGTGTATGTGTTGCACAAAATGAAGGGAAAATTAGCATACTTACATTCAGAGCTGCTGCAGATAACATTTTACATCAGTCATATATTGATGCAGACAACCTAGGGGACAGTGAAGAAACCCTAAAACAGACAAAACTGATAGGTGCAAAAATTAGAGAAGATATCTTGAATATAGAACATGATAATGGTATTTATCCAAGTCCATCAGAATTTGAATTGAGTGAATTAGAACAGTCCATTCTAGACTCACTCCACACCCTTGTTGCTAACCTTTTCTCAGAATCAAGAAGTGAATCAGCCAACATGAAGAAGCAACTTCTGATAACTTCATTGTGCCACATCCTCATGCAGGCAACATGCCAACAATCATACATATCACCTCTTATGTTATCAGTTGGCCTCTTTATCAAGCAGACAACACGATCAAGGGTGCTCATTGATGTTCTGTCATCCTTAGGTCTATGTATATCGCATACTCCGATTCTGCAGTTTGAAAAGAGTGCAGCTGTTGGAAAGCGAGTGGATTCATTAATATCCGGTCTAGTTGAAGTCAGCAAAGGGGGCGGTTTCTGTCAGTGGGTAGCTGGCAACTTTGACTATAATGAAGATACCAAATCAGGGCATGATACCACACATGTAATGGGTATAATTGCATGTCAAACTGAGACTTCATGTGAGCGTACACCAGAACCAGTTGTTAGACAGAATCCTTCTTCAGCCGATATAATGCAAGATGGGAACTTGAGTTCAATCATCAAATGCTACAAGCGTCCTTTGAAATCATGCATGTCTGATGTTAAGATAGGAACTCTTAGCACTACAGACATTTCCACACATAAATGTCAAATAATGGATACCCTGTGGCTGTTATCGAGTAGGCTTTCACCGAGTCCACCAACCTGGCAGGGGTTCATGTCCGACATAAGTAAAGGAGAGTACTGCTGCACAAATGTGGTGTTCAACCCTATGGTGGTACCTTTGAACCCTTCAACAGATGAAGCTGTTTATAGTACTATGGTATATGTAAAACAGCAGGCCATGAAAGTCGGAATGTGCTGTGCAGCACTTACCTTTGACCAACCATTGTATTTGAGTGCTTGCAAAATCAAGCAAGACAATCAGAATGAATTTAAGGACATGTTCTTGCGGCTGGGAGGATTCCATTTATTTATGTCTTTCCTTGGTGCAGGGTGTAAACTAATGGAGGACAGTGGTATTGAAGAGTTGTGGGGTACGGTGTATGCCAAAAACTCTATTACCTAAAATGAAGGAGGGCAAATCTTGTACTAAGACACTAAGAGCATGCCTTTTAACAAATGCAGCACTTCATCTATTATCGTTTGAGCCTGAAGTTAGCGATGCTGTGGACACTGACTTGTCAGAAGAACTAGCAGAACAATCGAGCAGTGGTGTTCAGAATGTAGATGTAGACTGCCGTATGGACACTGATAATGAAGCATCATATTGTATGGACATGATTGACAATGATGATGGTCATCATCAGGTTAATATGTCAGATCGAAATCAGAATAGTAAAAGCAATTTCCAAACAACTCCTATGCCAGGTAGTGGTTGTGAAGATCAAAAACCTGTGGAAAGTGATAACATTTGGTCACGTTTGAAAACATTCTACAGCTCCGTATTAGCTGGTGAAATCTGCTTGGATGAAATAACTGCAAATAAAGATCTGATTCAGCTGCATGAAGAAGTGATTAGAAAAAAAGAATCTCACGAATCCAACCGAACGGCAAAGCTATGGCTAATGTTTATGGGCATGGTTGAAATTACAATGCTTTTCATTAGAGCTGAAAGAATGGGTTGCTGGAAGTTACATCTTTTGGCTATAGAGAGAATGTTACCTTTCCTAGCAGCTGCAGGTCACAATAACTATGCAAAATGTTGCCGGTTGTATCTTCAAGATTGTCAGAATTTATGTGAATGTTTGGAAGAACCAATAGAAAATGGAGAATTCGCGATAAGAAGGAAGAAAACCCGATTCTGGAGTTGAAGCTGGTCAGATATGACCATAGAACAATCACTGATGAGATCAGGGAAGACTGTAGGTGGACACATCAATATTACCCACAAAGACTCTGCAAGACACATTTGGTTACTCACTGCACATGTTGTTGCTATGTACACTGATGCTCTACGTTGCCGTACCAGTAAGTTTACTGGGTCCTGGTCAGAACAACATAAAGAGATGCATCCAGGAAACATTAGAAAGGATTCGGAAGACATGGAAACCTTCAAGCATTCCTTTTAAGGTACAACGCATTCAAATCTGGCCAAGATAGTGAGCTCAGGAACATTGCAACTGGAGTAGTAGCTGATGAGCGCGTCAATGTAGATAATGCCCTACAAATTGGGACCACAATCCAAGAAAAACTGAATGAGAAGAAATTTGGCGATGTAAAGTTTAAGAGGGTAGAACAAGCTAAAGCATTTGCTGCCATGCGAAAGCCCCTCAAAATATCTGGTGATGAAGTCCGAATGTCATCACAGGGGCTGTACCATCGATTTGTGTCCATGTCATATGTCAATGGTTGCCCTCCTGACAAAAGTGTGTTTTCACATGAACTTGCAACTGTATCGCCTGCACTGTTCAAAGATGACTGGAGTATGAGGAAAGCAAATAAGGCGGATATGGCTAAATGTATACTTGAGATGGATACAGAAATCACATCAGAGACAGTTGGACCAGCAGCTAAAGTGCTTGATGGATGTGCTCTTTTGCACAAACTGGTTTGGGCCAAGACTGGCACTATGGAGGATGTTTGTGATGCATATGTGTCCTCTGTTGTCTCCCATTCTTCATATGGTCTTCCTCTTTGGGTAGAGTTTGACAGCTATGAAGTGGCAACAACAAAAGATCAGGAACAAAAGCGACGGCGAAAGGAGAAAATGTTCCCAGATGTTGTTGTGGAGATGAAAACACCAATACCTGGAGACAATAAAAAATTTCTTGGAAACAAAAAGAACAAGCAGGGTTTGATCAAATTATTATCTCAGCACCTTCAGAAGGCAGGCATCCATTTAGAGCATGCTGGTGAAGAGGGTGATGCTGATGTCTGCATAGTTAAGAAGGCAATGGAATTGGCAAAACCATATGAAAATGTTGTTGTTGTTGTTGTTGTTGTTGTTGTTGCTGATGATACAGACATTCTGATAATGTTGATCCACCACACAAATTATGGGAAACATGTTTTTATGCAGTCCCGACAACATACCATTGCCATTAAAGTTGCAAAGGATGTGTTAGGGAGAGAGATGTATATGTGTTTACCATTTGCTCATGCTATGTCAGGCTGTGATACAACATCTGGAATGTATGGCATGGGGAAACTGAAGCTCATGAAATTGCTCCAGTCATCATAGCAGTTACGCGCAGATGTGTTGGTCTTTGGTGACACAGAAACACCTAAAGAAGTGCTTCTAAAGGTAGGAGAAAATTTTGCAAAGAATTTGTACATAGGGGGAACCAATGCTGAAGGACTCGATGAACTGCGCTATTTAAATGTGGTATCATCCAAATGTGTACCTTTTGAGAGAATGCCACCTACCAGCAGAGCTATGTACTATCACTCGCTACGTGTACATCACCAAGTAAGCACATGGCGTCATCTTCAAACGACTCTCCAAAAGGAAGAGTTCGGATACAAGATTGAAGGTGATGCCGTAGTGCCGGTAATCACTGATAAAGCAGCAGCACCAGCAGATATTTTGGCAGAGATCAGATGCTCCTGTAAGAGCGAGCATTGCGTATCTTGTACTTGTGCCAAGAGAGGAATTCCATGCAGCATACACTGCAAATGCGAGGGGCAATGTATAAATTCTCACATTGAACTTTAGCAGAATATTACTTGGTGGAGCCAGCCGTAATTTGCTGACTCTGTGCACCATGCATAATTTTAGTTATATCTGCCATCCTGACAGGTGAATTATGATGATTAATTTACCATAATAAGCATGTGTTATTCTGTAAAAATAATATCAGAATTCAATTCCTTGACCCCAAAACATTAACTTTAGAGGCTTCAATCGCCACTCTAGCTTATATGGTAACTGAACTATCTAGAAATGTCCAATTTTCAGCCATTTTGGCGGCCATTTTGACGTTTTCCCGCCATTTTGAATAAATTACCATAATAAGCATGTGTTATTCTGTAAAAATAATATCAGAATTCAATTCCATGACCCCAAAACATTAACTTTAGAGGCTTCAATCGCCACTCTAGCTCATATTGTAAATGAACTATCTAGAAATGTATAATTTTCGGCCATTTTGGCGGCCATTTTGACGTTTTTTCCGCCATTTTGAATAAATTACCATAATTAGCATGTGTTGTTCTGTAAAAATAATATCAGAATTCAATTCCTTGACCCCAAAACATTAACTTTAGAGGTTTTAATCGTCACTCTAGCTTATATAGTAACTGAACTATCTAGAAATGTATAATTTTCAGCCATTTTGGCGGCCATTTTGAATTTTTGCTAAAAAAAAGCATTTTCCTCAATTGGGACTCATGGGGAACTTTTTGTGGTCTTAATTTAGATACAATGGAAGAGTTCTGGGCAAAAATCTGGTTGTTACTTAAAACGTCCGGGTCCATTGTCATTTCTTACTGGACTATTCTGTTATCAATGACAACATTCTTATTGAAAATAAAGCAATATATGCTATCTAGAAAAAAACAGAAGTCTTGAGGTACGATGCCCATGCAGATGGTTCATTCACTCATCACGCTAAAGAAGTGTGTCCTTAAACTGCGTCTGTTCACCTTTAACACAATTAGGAGTATCACTATAGAACTCAATTGCAATATTCATAATACTGTCTATAGGCCTAGTTAGTCTATGTCTTAAATACGTCCGCTCAGTCAAGTCGGTCTGTATGTCTGTTTGTCAGTCAATCGCATTTCGTGATTGTGGCCGATTTGATGACGCAGTTGATTAAAATGATACTAATTACTAATTGCTCAATCGGTAGGTGAACTAATAATACAATCACGCTGCTAGCGACCACCTGTGTTTCGGGGCCATACGATGGTGGTTCTTTAAGACAGGTTTTCGAAAGCCCGCCTGTCTTTAAAGATCCGCCATCTTGTGGCCCCGAATGACATTAACTATGGGAGCTGTCTGTCATGTAGGTCTACTAGCAGGCCACTTGTTTTAGGGGCCATATTTTTGTCAGTTATTAAGGTGGTCGGTTTTGACAGGTTTCATTACAAATGCGAATATATTCTGAAGAACAGGATCTAACGATTTAATTCAATCGAACGCGTGTATTTATAATCGGCCATTCTATTGACGACCGACCGCATAACTCGTGCTTAATATGGAAGCGCAAATATTTAAAGAATTTCCATAATAAGAGCCTATCTGAATGATAAATAATAATAATAACATTCACCATTTAACTCTGTAAATATAGGCCACAATTGCGCGAGGATGGAAAATACGTGACAGTTTCACACACCCCATCTTACCCACCTTGACCCCCACCTCCTCGCACCCTCTTGGTCTCACATCTCTTAAGCATCCAATTATTACGTCGACGTACCTTTAACCATACCGGGTTTTAACATGTTCATTTTAGTTTTTCAATGATATGATAATTCTAAAGTCATGTTAAATATTGAATGAAAGACACTTCTGAAACGGAGTTCAGTCAAATTGTTTACACAATATCAAATGGATTTATATACGAATCGCTGCCTGGGAAATGTAGATTAAGACTGAAAACGGTCAAACCCGGCCATTGATACGTAGACTATTTATGAGGAAAGTGTGGGCCAGGTATAGATCTATATAGCTAGGCGTTGATATGTCGGGATGGCCTGATCGCGGAAGTACAAAAGCTGCCTTTGCTTTGTTCATGATCGTAGAGGGCTAATTAAACCGTGGCATTTAATCTCATAAATTAAAACCACTCTTAATATAGTGATAGGGCCTAAAGGAAAATAGATAATAAAGATGGTGAAATACGGATTCCGGTTTGATGTGATTGTACTATGCACGTCTTTATTATTACAAGTGTGTATCTGCCGACCAGTAGGTAAGTGCTGTCCTTAACAATGTAAGCCTGGTAAAATCGATATGCTTAATTATATCAGTTCGATCTGAACCAGGTTCTAGGATACACTTTAATAGCTAAAGAAATGAAAATATATACTATACTGATTAGGAATAGATGATTATTTGACAGGCAGGCAGGCGAGCAGGCAGGCAGCTAAGTAGGTAATCAGTAGGTAAGTAGGTCGGCAGCAAACAGGTAGGTAGGTGGGCCTGTCAGTCAGTCAGTCAGTCGGCTGGTTGGTCGGTCTGTCTATCTGTTGGTCGGTCAGTCTGTCTCTTGTTTGGTTGGTCGGTTCGTCGACCAGTCGGTCACTTGGTAGGTAAGTAGGTATGCGGGTAGGTAGACAGGCAGACAGAGTATGTTGGTGCCAAACGAATCGTGGCTCATCAAGGAACTAGTACAATCATCTACGCGTGCGCACGCACATCATTTGGCTTCAAAAGAGGGTGCATCGTGGAGGTAGTTGCTGAATGGACACATATGGGTTTAAATTATTAATGCAGGGATATTATATATTGACATGAAAGTGGTTTGGTCGTGGTGAGAATACGCTACTTCCCCAGTGATCATACAGCGCGACATTAAGGCAATATATGCGGTAATTAACACGGTAAATAATTAATTCTCAGAAACGATTGCTTTTATGTACACGTTTTATGTACATGTTTATTACCGGCACCACGAAAGAACGATTTCAGGGTCACGGCCCTGGATAAACGATCAATGGGGCCACGAGCTCTCTAGCCCCGGGGTGTTCAAGAACGATTTCCTGTCCCCAGAACTAACTGCAACATGAATCGGATGAGTGCGTGCGTAAGTATGCATCTGTGGGTCTCATGACTGAATCAATTAACGCACTCGGAATTATTGTCCATTGAAACCTCCTGCTGGCAGTTGGTTCTTTTGGGAGGAAGATCGCTTAACCCCTTGAAACCATAGAGTGCCAGTGTCTGAGGTTCAAGGCAACCGTACAGGTATGCTCTTTACCTTTCGTGACGAAACAGGCCTCGGTAGTGGTTTTGAGTAATGTCCATTTACAGGCCAAGAGAATAATATTTTTGAAATTTTACCACTGAAATGATTGGCTCGGTAACAGAGCCAGTCATTACAGTGGTAAATTTTCAAAAATAGTCTTCTCTTGGCCTGCAAATGGGCATTCAATAAGTAAATAGTTTAATTTTTCGAAGAAATTTAGTCATTAAAGGGTTAATAATTTTTTAACAAATCGACTTGAACCCGTTGCTGCCGTTTCCAGTCAAATTAGTTACAAAATATTCAACAGAATATAGTTCTTACATTGAAAACGAGTTATCTATCATAGCTGGCCCTTTCAAAGGGTTAATAACGTTGCCATAGGATACACCGTTTAGTGAAGAAAATCTGTCCTCTCGACCTGTCTTAAAAGATTGCAATTTTCTGCCCCAAATGGCAAGCAATTCTCTTTCAAGTTTATCTGATTATATAATAAACTGTTCACAGCTCAATATCCATAGCATTTATAACAGGGCGTCTAATTAAACACGCGCTGCAAAGCAACGCTTTTTCCAATATTCAAAAGTAAATATTAGCTAGTAGTCAAATTACTGTGAAAAATATTCTATGTACAAATATTCTACATACCGGTACATCGCATTGAAAAAATAAATACTGAAATTCAGTTGTTTATTTTTTTTGTCTTTAATGCCATACCTTGGGCAAGATCAGGTAGACCTACCTGTAAAACTAAGTGAACTGGAGTAATGAATACTGGTTATTTCGAAGGGGGGGGGGGTTGTATGGAGGGGTGATGGTGGATGGGAATGGAGGGGGGGGGGGGGGGTGAGGGGGGGGCATCAGCATCAGCATCTTTATTAAATAGTAAAGACATACAATTCGTACAACAATGCTTAGAGTCTGCCATCAAATAAGCGTACATGACGAGCTTTACTACATCATTCATGACGTTATTGATTATGACGTCATCCTATAGTTGATTATGGCGTCATATGATTGATGCATATAGCGGAATCCTCCATTAAAACGCTTACCGTGGGATATTTCCACTCAATGGATTAATCCAATTTATCGATTTTGATTATTCAAAACAGCTTAAAGATACTCAAATACTTAATAGTCGGCCTGGCCTGGTTGTATGAATTGTATGACTTTACTATTTAATAAACATTTTAATTAGTTTCATAATATTTAACAGCTTACCTGTATAGTTTTCTGGAAATTGAGATTCATGGAGTGCATGGATCGATCGATCTCAATACGGGACACCCGTGGGTGGAGCTAGAGATGGGAGTGGGGAGCTAGAGATGGGAGTGGCATAGGCTTGTGCGATTATTGAGTGATTGCGATCGACTATTAAAAAATAATCGTGATTACTCGGTTTAATCAGCTTGGATACAAATTACCAAGACATAACAACAAATTAATATCAATGACAAAAATTGCAATTGTGTTTAGAAAAGTAAATTTTCTCGAGCCAGGCATTCCTGTAATACATTTTCAAAAATAGTCTTCTCTTGCCCTGCATGTGGGCATGCATTCACTAAGCAAAATGTAATTTTGCATAACTGATTGCATTAAAAAGTAATTGAAAGTTAGGTTTTGAAGTTTTTTATGCAATCGAAAATATTCACGATTATTCCATTATTTAATTTTTAATCATATAAATTCACGATTTAAAACATAATCGCGATTTTCGATTTGATCACGTAATCGCGCAAGCCTAGCGTTTCATAACTAAAACTGGATTCATCCATTAGGGCCTAAGTTATCATTTCTCGGGTAAAACGTTTTATGAAAAACGTAGAAAAATATTGGACAATATGGCGAATCTTGCAGGCTGTGAATAACCTGGTTTTGCAGTTGACTAAGGCAGCAATGGCGTCCAATCAAATTAAGTCGGTCCAAAATATTCAGCAGAACATTTCTTCCACCGTGCTCACAATTGTACTAACTAGCATGTTTCTGTTTTTGTTTTTGAAAACGTTGACATATTTATGCGCTATGCTTTAACGGCACGTGGGTTCAACACCTATATAGGGCCTAGGTGGTCTGGGTATGTATGAACGAAACAATACCGTTTGTAGATTTATACATAGGATATAATTATTGAATTATGTCTTTATGTAGAAAAAAGGGATTTGACGATTTGATGCAAACTTGCTGCCGTATAATACGGAAATAGGTCCCGTACTGTATTAAATACTCAGAATCATGGGCGTAGGAACGTATTTGGACCTGGTGGTGGATGGGTGGGGGTGGGGGGGATGGAGGGGGGTGGGGTGGGGGGGGGGGGGGGTCGCTACTGAAGTATGGGTGGAACCAAAACCTAAAGGGGACACTATGGGGATACACTATGGGAGAGGACTTACATGTCAGAAATAAAACTGATAATACCACATATACCACCATGTTCTTAAACAGCAACGGCGTACAGCAATTATGTTATAAAATTAATACCACAATCGCGTAAATTATGCTCGCCCGCCAATTCCGTCGTGAAAGCTCTTGAATATAATTTAATTTTAGATTATATTGGCAGTAAAATCTGTACTAAAATAGATTTGAAGGCTTATGTGATTTTATTGGGTTTTGAATTCGATTTATAGGCGGTAGGTTATAGGTGAAATTTCTTTCACAAATAATGATAATAAGCAAGTAAGGAGATAAATTGCTCTCAAAAGCCGTCTTTTGAAGTCACACCGGGACTGGCCTTTAAATGACCAATTATTTATGATATATAAAATATAACACTGAATATGGTGAATCTAATTTGACCGGGAGCTTTTGTGGCCTATGGCAGCAACAGGTTTCACTCAAATTAGTTTCAAAATATTCAACAACTTACCTTAAAGCTTCTTGAAATTCAAACACAGGAATTTCAACGATAAAAGTACGAAATCCCAGAGGGCTCATTCGAAATTCAAAATTCAAAACTCTACTTCGAAATTCAAAACTTGACTTAGAAATTCAAATCTTAAGTCAGCCAATTATAAACAGTTTATATATTGAAAGTTCCTACCGCTACATATACACCCGCTGCTACTATCCCCTACGTATGCTCATAACCACCCTTACCCATAACCACCAAACTCTACCAAACCCACGCACTCATAGTCCCCTACACATATCGCTCACATATACTCATTGTTTTTACTCATACACCCATATCCAATTTATCATATTACGCCATATCGATCTCTACCCCTTACATACATTGCTAGCCATTTTCATACACACATTGTACCCATATATCTATCTCTATAAATACACCCATAGACCAGTAGTTATGTGTGGTTCTGTTCGCTATTGTTCTTCACCGCAGGGGGTCTTTGAGAACAATGGGGATCGTGTGTAGAACAATGGCGAACAGCCACACACAAAGAAAATGTATTTTGAGAACAATGGCGAACAGGCCCACACGGTATAGAGAATTTGAGAACAATGGCGAACATCCGCGCACACTTGAGAATCAATATTTATTATATTCATGGTAAAACCCTGTAGTATGTCCTGGAAATGTTAGCCCTTAAAAGTTGGGTATTTTACGTTTTAACTTAGCGGCGCGCCCGCACCCCCTCCGTGGTTATCTACCGTGGTAGTGTGTTAAGGTAAAAATAATAGAGTTTAAGAGGTGTTCTGATAATAGGAGGAAGGAGTTTAAGAGGTGGTCTGATAATGGAGGTCATAGGAGGAGGGAGGAGGCTGAGGTGGAATGCTATGGCGGCCGTCAGTCTCTGCCTGGCGCTGTTCTCTGCGTGTATTTAAGCGGAGCGTGCCTGTCTAGTTCGCTGTCGCTATTTGTTATTTTTTTTAAGAAACGTATTGAGTGTAGATTTTAAGAGTATAATTAAAAAAAAATATTAAGTGCGTGTTAAAGACATAACAAAATGGCAGATAATTTAAGCGTCGATATTAAAGAATGTGAAGAGGCGGTTAATGTGATTTTGCAGCTAATGCGTGACTCTGATGCGGCAAGATTAAACGTGGATCGACCCTATTCACCTGATGAACATGTGGATAACTTTTTATATCTGGGTTCTATGTTATATGGACCCGACTTTACAATTCCGCAAACGTGCGTATCTGATGAACATAATGACATTGCATTCCGTGATGTAAATGATAGTGATGTCAACTCTGTTCCTGATTACTGTGAAGTCATTCCTGAACTGTTTATTACGAATACCGATGCTGATGTTTTCAATTATCTGGATGATTTATATGATTATGACATAATCATACCTACTCAACCTGCTTCTACCGATCATACGAGAACTGAACTATCTATTCCTGATCTGAGTGCCGTACCATCATCATTTTTCAATTATCCTCATAACGAATGTGACGTAATTGATCCTAATTATCCGACCGATGTACGTGATGGGCACGATCTAAATTTAATTGACGTTGCACCAGTTCCAGACTGTATTTCGCCTTTTGCTAATGACCTATCTCAGGATTTAGTACGCCTTCTTAATGATTACGATGTAACTTTATTTGACGACGCATCCCTTCTGGACTTTATTGCGCCTTCATCTAATGACCTATCTTTGGATTTAGCATGCCTTCCTAATGATTCCGACCTAAATTTATTCGATGTGGCACCAGTTCCTGACTGTATTGTGCCTTCTGCGAATAACCTATCTTCGGATTTAGCACGCCTTTCTAATGATTCCGCTTATCGCATCAATGTTCCTTCTCATCAAAGTCTTATTGACACGCGTGCAAATCATTCGACAGATGAAATTAGTCTCCTCGCTGATGAAATCAGTCATTATATATAGCAGACAATATAGTGCTTACAGATGATCTACTTAATCATTATTTGCAATGTGTTCGCCGCGAGCACGCTCAAATCGGAGGGTTGGTATATGATTATACCGACTATATATCTGTGGAGACTGTATGCAAATACTGCAGTAAAAACTTTCACCTCGAAGGTACTGAATATAATGTATCTTTTAAAAGTTATCCTATAGCCGATACACAACTTTCTCATTCTAAGTTCAATTCAGGCGTCTTTCAATCTTTGCTTGATACATATAGTGAATGTATCAATGTTCAGCTGAATGATCAGGTGAGAATCGAGCTGATTTACCCTTCTTTGGATATGCTGATTGCGATGGATTTTAGGCTATGGAATGAAGTTACGCTCGACATAATTTTAGAATCAGTGGAAAAAGTCATTCAGTCAAACACTGATTGTAGGTTATCAGAGGGTTTTGAATTTCACGTTTTTCGTGTAGAGGACTACAACTCAGGTGGTCGAAATGATACTCTCCTAGATGGGATCGATTCTAGACAATTAAATTTATTTAATTTACATTCATCTGATTTAGATGTGTACATGCGTATTAAAATGTATTATACCCATATGCGCCGAATATCCATTCTGTTTCGCGGGAGGAATATTTTTAGGAATAAAATTTATTGAAAAAAAGAACAAACTAATCTCTACACGTGAATGGAATAATTTGATACGTAATAAAACATATATAGCAATCAATTTTCTATTCAAGTCTACTCAGAGTCAACGCATGAACGCCTATTCGGTAGTGCTTCCCCGAGTTTACCATGCATAAATCTTATGCATTCAGAACGTGATAATCATATATCCTTAATCACATCTATGGCCGCATTTCTTATGGTACGTAATTATTGTACGCTGTGTAATGCGTCATACACTAATGATCACTCATGCACAGCGCGCTGTCGTAGTTGTCAGGCACTTTATGCTGATAAAGGATCTTGTACTTCTACAGACGCTGCGAATAAGATAATGTGTACTGATTGTCATCGTAAGATTTATAACCGTCAATGTATGGCGAACCACCTCTCTAATGGGACCTGCGAAATGGTTACGGCATGCCCCCACTGTTTCAGTCGCATACGTTAAGCTGATGATGAACACGTATGCGGTATGACAAAATGTCATGCGTGTAAAGAAAAGTATGTTATTACTGAAAATCATACGTGTTATCATAAAGTAATTGAAGAACTTATTATGTCATTATCCCACGCACGCTCTATGCGTACGAATGCCGACAATTGTAGTTACGAATGTTTTCAAAAATACATCATTTATGATACAGAAACATAAGTATCGCCTATCGACAGTAGCAACACTAATATTCTAGCCGAGCACAAAGTCAATCTCGTGGTTGCCAACATACATATGTTGTGATGCGTGCTTGGAGCAACCACTCGAAGACGATTGCTCTACATGTCATCGAGGCACGAATTATGGATATGTTCTCATCGAATATTGTAATGATGACGTAACCGTCTTACATTTAGCCATGTCTAGATTTAAGACTTTATTTTCTGAATCGACTGATGGCCAAAACCCATCTGTGACAGGGATAACGCTAGCAGGGGTATGTAATGCGGCCTATCACGCTTTATGGCTTCGACCTGAGAGCGTACAGACTTTACCTGATTTCTCACTAAGAGCAAAACGGGCTTATAGCATTTTGGGTGTAGAATGGATGGAATGGGTCAGTCAATGCGAGGGTCGCCAAATCATGCATGCGCTAAATGGTGGTGAACAGAAAACATGCGGACATTATGTGGATGGAATTGATGTATCTGAAAATATTATTTTCGAGTTTTTTGGTTGTAAATTCCACGGTAATGAGTCTGCGTGATACGACATATACACCATATGGCGATCAGACATATGAAGAAGCATATTCTGCGCTTCAATGTCGCATTTCTTTATTTGAATCGCACGGATATACAGTGAGAATTATGTGGAAATGCGACTTTAAGAAACAAGTCGCTGATTCCTCCGTGCTAAATGATGTTATCACCGAATTGGACTTAGCCCACCCAATATCTCCATGTGAAGCGCTATTCGGTGGACGTACATCCGTGATTTGTTTATTTATGGATGAGCATACCACATTCAAATATTTAGACTGCGCTTCCATGTATCCTTCAGTGATGAAACAATGTTGTTTTCCAGAAGGCTCATATACGGTACTAAGAGGCGATGACTTAAGTGATAAGACGGCGCATGACTTCTTTGGTCTTATTAAATGCAAAGTCCTTCTACCTCATGATTTATACTTTCCCATGCTACCTGCTAGAATAAATTCGCACCTCATGTTTGTACTATGCGCCGAATGCGCAAAAAATGAACAATCTTCTGTATGTGAACATACGGAAGAACAGCGCAGTTTATGTGGAACATGGACTACTCCAGAGTTACAGCTAGCTATACGCAACTGTTATGTCATTAAAAAAATGTATGAAGTATGGCACTATCACACGTCATCGCAATATGAGCCGCATGGTGACAATGGTTTATTTTCAGAATACATTAACCATTTTTTGAAAATTAAACAGGAAAGTAGCGGTTATCCTGATTGTGTCGGTAGTGAGAGTGAAAAGATGAATTACGTGGCTGACTATTATAAACATGAAGGAATACAGCTCGACCCTGCCAAAATATTGAATAACCCAGGTTTGCGCTATGTTGCTAAATCCTGTTTGAATATTTTGTGGGAACTATTTTCTCTTCGTGATAATAAAAAGAATAGCATGATATCAACACGTAAAGGTGTTCTCTCCCTTCTGAATGATAAAAGTAAAACTGTAGAATCCATTACATTCATGAACGATAGGCTTCTAATGGACTCCTATTCGGTCAATGATGAGTACATTCAGTCACCATTAAATACCAACTGTATTCTTGCATCTTTCGTGACAGCTTATGGCCGAATAATACTGTACGAAGTCTTGTCCTTACTCGGACGCTACGGATTCAGTGGTATTTAGTACCCGGGAAGGTGAGCCGACCATTCAAGAACGAAGTGGGTATCTAGGTTCTTGGACGAGTGAAATCCCCTCCGATTACGAATTAACAAGTTTTTGCACACTCGGTTATGAAATGAAGCATCGTGATGATCCATCGATCGTTAAACAGGTCATGAATGTTAAACGTTTAACACTGGGTACTGAACAATCAAAACAAGTTAATTGTGATACAATGAGAAGATTCATTGAACAAATTATAAACGATGGTGGAATTATGGATAGTAATAGCGTACTATTAAGCTACCCATCAAAGATCACGCGCACTGATCATTTTAGAATTCTTTCAGTAAACAGCAATAAGATTTTCAGACCCTTCTTTAAAAAACGAAGTTTGAAACTGGGAGATTTATCATCAGTACCATATGGTTACACTAGCATAATATAAATATAAATAGTAACATGGCACTTTATCAGTCAGTACGTAAACAATGTCGGTGTCATCCATGTCCGACGAAACCGCACTAGCTGCCCGCACTATGATAGCAAATATTGTTAGTCTGTGTAACGCTGATAAGGATAAGATGCGTACATTGTTTATGAGGAGTGTAGCTCGCGGGGTAGTGTCGGGCCGTTCCGGTGTATGATGTCGACTCACCGTGCCGCAAGTGCATGACGAATGATGATGCTGGTTAGCTTCCGGTCTCGGGGTGACGGATCCTGTATGATACTGCCCTATGGGTAACAAAGACCGGCTCCTAAGGCCGGTGGAACTCAATCGTTCCGGTGGGGTCGTGCGACCATCGTCGCGAACATTAAACACTACAGTCTCATCCCAAGAGTTTGTGTCACCAGTATGCCTGTCCATAGCAATTTTCTGATCTATGGACTTACAAGATTTGATTTTGGTGACCTAATTAACATAAGTCTATACAATTTCTTTACCTAAACAGACTTTCGAGTATGCTAGATAAATATAATGAGCATACGAAAATACAAGGCATAGAGACAGCCTGATGAACTTCTAAACGTGGGGCTCCCGGAGGTACCACACAGACTCGTAGCTCCGCAGAGGTATCCCCGCAAGGTAGGCTCCCATACACGAGATTAACTAATTAACTTAATATAAGCTATTATACCTCTAAGCTGAAAGGAAAGAAAATTATCTCTGTAGTGTCGGAAAATCATGTGCCTCACGCGGGCACTACTCCTAGTGCTAGTTTGGGTGAGGATTATTATCATCGCATGGGCCGTCATCACTGAGTCCTTGCGAGAGGCAAGTGCCTCACGCGGACCTCCGTCATGGGAAAATGTTGCCACCGCTTAAAGCGGGAGAAGAGTTTTGGCCGAAAAGGGCCCACTCTAATATTCAACCAAAATGTTGTAAAGAAAAGATCATACCTAGTGAAATTATGACTACAAGGTGCGTGCTGTTTTACGTGAAGACAGGACGAGCAATTCCCGAAGGATTCCCACGTCACCGTCTTATGTAATTCTCAATATGCAGAATTAGTAGTTGCCGCTTTTATTTATGTGGGCCTTCTTCTACACCTAACCTAATATTTAATTCTTAGAGACAAGAACTATTTTAGGCCGCAAATGGCTGGCGTCTACCTAGCTTTTTAGATACAGCTGTCATTCAGATTGGCTGCCCTAAGACATCAATACTGAAGACAGCGTGCATACATGCTACTTTGCAAAACCTCCGAACTGGGTAAGAATCTAGACATTTCGTTTCGTAACCACATAAAACGTCACAGGACATTGGTTACTTTCCACAAAAGCATTTTTAGGTAACTGATCTATCGTTATGGTGGGGGTAAGAGAGACGAATACCCACCATGAATGTCCTTCCCGTGAGGGCGTGGCAGATCTTAATATCATGCCCAGACATTCTTATGGAATTCGGTGGGGATGCGCATCTCGCTCGTCACCCGGTCCTACGGAACTAACTTTTTAACCTGGCATTAGGTTTAAACACAAGTTGCCTAGTTATGCACTGCGGTGCGGGAGGATTGTTCAACAGATTAAAGAAAATAATAATTAAGATAATGTTTTAGCAGTGCTTTCCTACATTGGCAAAGGTAATTAACTACTGAGTATCCGAAGATATGAGGGGAATGTGTGTGATAACATACGCGGGCCATCACCGCTCGGAAACCCCAATAGTTTCCCAGGGTCGAATCAGTCCATGGTGCGGATAGGGACATCCAAACAATTGAGAAGCCATAAGGCTTAGTGGAACATGAAGATAGACAATAACTTAGAAATATGAGGCCCTTTAGGTATGTTTGCCAATCTTAGACAACCTTGCTGGAGTGCGGGGATAAAAAGAGGCGTACACTACGCGTCTCCTAACGAAGAGATTGTCTCCTAACGAAGAGATTGTCTCTAATCATATTAAACCTATCCTATCGAGCTGAATAGAAAAGGTTTTAAGTCGGTAGCATGCCAGACTAAACAGAGTTATAGCACGGACAGCGACCTCAGTGAAAAAATTGTTGGTGGCAGGAGAAAGTGCTGCATATATAAATGTTGCTGTATGGTGTTTCCTACGTGCACTGCCGTCCTATATTTTTCTACAAATAAACAAAACATATAAACTGATGGCCACTTGCCATATATAAATTAACCAGAACAATCAATACAATGTGAAATGATCAGAATAATATGTATAGTACAGGTTGAGGAACCTAGTACAGTGCGGTTAGCAAAAACACCTTACAGAAAATAAGAATAACTATAAACAGATACAGAAATTATAACTAACGGTCCTAAGACCGTTACGGTGCCTTTTAGTCATCCGGACCGTTTATACAGATACGATATAATTATCAAAGATGTAATTAACGGGATAATTAAAATGTCAAGTATAGTTACTTGAATAATCGGTAACCATTCTTAAGCCTGGGCTATCGTGTTACTGAAATTGATACCTCATCCCTGGTTTGACATGAGTTGATGCGTTCCATGGAAGCTGGAAAGTTCCCGCATGCTGGTTTCCGCAAACAGGATTCCCGCAAGCAGCCCATGACGGGAGCGGATCGAACTCAGGACTGTAATCACAATATAGAATGTCTAACGAGTAGTCAGCCAGAGATACAATAACATTACTGCTATGACGAAAGTTCCCGTACAACGATGGTATGGATGGAAATTGCCAACCACCCGACCATAAGCGGGGGTTGTTGAATGCGGATGAAGATACATAACTAAGCTCAATGGTGCGGGGTACGTCAGCCAGCTCTGAAGACGTACCGGGTAAAGTTTACTTTGCTGCAGTCAAAAAGTTTAGATAAACCTGCATGACATCAGTGCAGGGATGGCTGAATAACCACTTTTTGGCGTGGCCGGCGGATCCGGTGCGTCATCCACCAAAGAACATCGCTGCCTCTACATCTGTAGAATCACATTTTCAAGCCAGGAAAGGCCTCACCGCAAGTTCGTGTTCCGAGTTAGTTCTTGATGTATTCGTGAACAATATTCAAAAGTTCCAAAAATGCTCCCGCACCACCGGGAGATACAAAATTGCTTTAGTGCGGTGGGTTGGATTGCTGCTGGCTGTGGGAGAGAAACCGACAGAGACCGAAATGATCTGCTTAATGCCTGTCTTGCTGATTGTAGCTGACACAGATCCAACCTAATCGGCCCCTGGCCGAGGCTGCTCTCGAGCTCTGGATTTTGTCTCTTTTTATACTACTCGTGACGTCATATGCACATGCTCCAACCAATCAGTGGTCGAGCAACAGCCAATCAGCGCATAGCTAGTAATAATGCAGTCGAATGTTCTAGAACATTCTAGAAGTTCTGCGTACACGTGGTTATGACGTCACAGCAATACCTTGAAGATAATCGAAAGGGGTTTTCCGTGGATAGCTCAGCCATTTCTTAACCGATTTTGAAAGGGTTTACAGATTTGGAAAGCCTGTAGAATTCTGGTCTTGATTAATCCCAGAGTTGGCGGAAAAAAGTTATTAAAAAGGATTACATTGTACCTTCTCGGTACACTAAAAGCGTCATCCTATCTTGGTCGTAAATTACGCGCTCCGTCAAAAATAGTATTAAGCGCGCGCTATGCGTTCTAACGAACGTAGTCGTTTTTACAACACGATCTCTCTCATAGGCTCATATAGGCTTATAGCTCTACCCAGGGGGGCATGTTCAGGGAACATAAGTATGTAGATTTTGGCTGTTTTCGTACGACACCGGGGAAAAGGGAAGGCAAAGAATGTTGGACAAACGTTCCTCCCGTGACGCGTACTGTAGATGGATGTAGTGCATTCCTTATATCCATATGATGAGTTCTCCCGTAACTGGATAAGAAGGTGGGTGAGGGAGATTTGTTGGCTGTCGTTTGTTGATGATAATGTTGTCAGGATGTCCGGGCTGCTGTATGATGGCAATGTTATAAGCGAAGTTAACGCATTCCAGTTTTCCATGCTGGTGAACGCCAAGTCTGTTGTTATTGCGGGAGATATTATTTCTCCCACAGCTTTTGCGGGTGGAACTGTTGCGGGAATTTTATGTCTCTACCGGGAATTAATTAATACCGGTAGGTGCTGCTAAATGATGATGTTGCCAGTGTTGAATGTCTCTATTATGCTGAGTATAACCGAGTATTATGTGATGTACGCGCAATGATGAATTGAGGTATCCAGACTTGAGGGCAGGTGTGTTCTGTATGTGATCACGTTCTGTATGTGGTGTGATGTCCTAACTGCTCACGGGGGAGTATGGTAGGCCCAATGGATGGGGTGGCCTTTGGACAAGGGGATGTGATCATCTCCCATTACACGATGGTTGGTGTCCTGTCGTAGTTTTTAGACACCGGGAAAATTTGAGCCGAGAGTCTGCTGAACAGGCTGCTTCCCTGCCCACTGCGGGGCAGGGGGGGGGGCTAATGTTGGTCAGTACGGTGCGGGATGCCACCTCCTCTGTAGCAGCAGTCTCTCGCATATCTGAAGATTGATGGTCAACAGACGACGAGTGGAGTGTGAAATGGACTGGGCCGGTGATGTCCGAACTTGGTGTATAGATGAGGGACACGAATTGGAGTGATGGCGATGGTGGGACTACTGGAGAGGGTGTCCCTTGGGAGGGTGTGGTTTCGCGTTTTTGGGGCGTGGTCGGCTACAAATTGTTGTACGGTTATGCGGTTCTAGACACGTCAAGGCTTCATCTAGCCTCTTCACTTCCATACTATTCATCACATGTTCCACCCTACAGGAAGCATGGCATGGGTCAGCCTCAGCTTCCGCTTGTGGCAACTCTATGATGGGGGCATAGCATGAAGTGGGTGGGAATGGGAAGAGATCGGGGGAACAGCTTTTCCATCCGGTCCCTTTGACAAAACAAACAAAGTTCTTCAGATATGGCTTCCCAGATCGAGTAGACCCGTGTTGAGGAGGGAGAGGGCGAGTACGTATCTCGTCATCGTCGTCAGCATTAGCCGCTTGTTCATCTGCATTCTGGCTTGGTAGAAGCTGGGTTGAACAAGCACCGTGGTGCTCTGCGCTAACCGTGGGAACACTATTTTCCATAGAAATATCTGGCTGGGTACTGGTGTCACGGGAAACGCCCAGTCCGAACTCTGGTGCTGGGTCATCACTGACACACAGTTTAAGCCGATCCAAGTGGATGACTGAGGTCAGGCCATCTGAAGCACGGATATGGTATGGCACGTCCGACGTCTTACCTACTACCACATAGGGGCCTTTCCAATGGTAACTCAGTTTACTTGGCACGTTTGCAGACCATCGGGAATCGTGTACCCAGACCATCCTTCCTGCTTCATATTGATCTCCATGCAATCTCCGGTCATGCCACGTCTTTTGCCGCTGGTGTGCAGTGGATAGTGTTTCTCTCACTAACTCATGGGCTTGTTCTATCCGTTGCCGCAAGAGTTCAACATAGAGAGATGGTGAATTTTTCTTTCCTGGTATCCGGGGCATGGCCAGATCTAGGGGTAAGGCTAATTCATAGCCTAACATTACCAAGCAGGGGTATAACCCGTGCTGTAATGTCCTGAAGTGTGGTAAGCCATGAGTACCTATGGGAGCCGTAGATCCCAATCTCTACAATCAAGACGTGTTTCCTTTGTAAGCATCTCTGCGAGAGTTCTATTGAATCTCTCTACCATCCCGTCGTTACGGGATGGTATGGAGTCGTCCTTGTTTTGACGATATGAAATAATTTGCAGAGCTCTGATGACAATGCGATCATCTTGCTCTCTTAATAATATCGACTGTTATTACGTGTAACTGAAGTATGTAGATTTAGCTGTTTCCATACGACGTCAGGAAAAGGGAAAAGGGGAGGACCGTTGGACAAACGTTCCTCCCATGACGCGTACTGTAGATGGATGTAGTGCATTCCTTATATCCACATGATCAGTTTTCCCGTAACTGGATAAAACTGTGTGTGCAGGCGATTTGTCGGCTGTTGTCTGTTGATGATAATGCTGTTGGCGGAATATCCAGGCTGCTGTATGATGCTAATGTTATAAGCGAAGTGGGCGCATTCCAGTTTTCCATGCTGGTGAACGCCAAGTCTGTTGTTATTTGTGGGAGGTGTGGTCAATTTGTGTGGGAGGAATTTGTTGCGGGAATTTTTATGTCTCTACCGGGAATTAATTAATACCGGTAGGTGCTGCTAAATGATGTTGTTGCCAATATTAAATGTCTCTGTTATGCTGAGTATAACCGAGCAAGTATGTGCTCTACGCGCAAAGATGAATTGACGTATCCAATCTTGAAGGCAGGTGTGTTCTGTAGGTGTTGACGTTCTGTATGTTGTGTGATATCTGACTGCTCACGGGGGGGGGGGGGGGGTATGGTAGGCCAATTGGATGGGGTGGCCTTTGGAAAGGGGGATCTGGTCATCTCCCGTTACACGACGGTTGGTGTCCTGTCGTAGTTTTTAGACACCTGGAAAATTCGAGCCGAGAGTCTGATGAACAGGCTGCTTCCCTGCCCACCATGGGGGTTAATGTTGGTCGGTGCGGTGCGGGATGCCACCTCCTCTGTTGCAACAGTCTCTCTCATATCTGAAGATTGACGGTCAATAGACGACGAGTGGAGTGTGAAATGGACTGGGCCAGTGATGTCTGAACTTGGTGTATGGATTAGGGACGCCAGTTGTATTTGGGGTTGTGGTGCGGTAATGGATATGGGTTCTGTTTGGGTGGGAAGTGGTTTGGCGCTTTGGGGGCGTGGTCGGGTACACCTCGTTGTACGGTTTTGCTGTTCTAGACACGCTAAGGCTTCATCCAGCCTCTTCACTTCCATGCTATTCACCATATGTTCCACCCCACATGAAGCATGGCTTGGGTCAGCCTCAGCTTCCGCTTGTCGTAACTCTATGATGGTGGGCATAGCATGAAGTGGGTAGAAATGGGAAGAGATCGGAGGAACAACTTTTCCATCTGGTCCCTTGGACAAAACAAACACGAAATTCTTCAGATACGACTTCCCAGATCGAGTAGACCCGCGCTGAGGAGGGAGAGGGCGAGTACGTATCTCGTCATCGTCATCAGCATTAGCTGCTTGTTCACCCATGTTCTGGCTTGGTAGAACTGGGGCTGAACTGGCACCGTGGGAATACTAATTTCCGTCGAGATATCTGTCGGTATCGGTGTCACGAGAAATGCCCAGTCCGAGCTCCGGTGCTGGGTCGACACTGACACAAGGTTTAAGTCGATCGAAGTGAATGACTGAGGTCAGGCCATCCGAAGCACGGATACGGTAGGTCACGTCCGACGTCTTACCTACTACCACACAGGGGCCTTTCCACTGGTAACTCAGTATACTTGCCACAGTTGCAGATCGTCGTGAATCGTGTACCCAAACCATCCTTCCAGCTTCATACGGATCTCCATGCACTCTCTGGTCATGCCATGTCTTTTGCTGCCAGTGTGCAGTGGATAAGGTTTCTCTCACTAACTCATGGGCTTGTTCTATCCTTTGCCGCAAGAGTTCGACATAGAGAGATGGTGAATTTTTCTCTCCTAGTGTTCGAGGCATGACCAAATCCAGGGGTAAGGCTAATTCACGGCCTAACATTAACCGAGCAGGTGTGTAGCACGTGCTGGAATGTACTGAAGTGCTGTAAGCCATGAGTACATATGGGAGCCATAGGTCCCAATCTCTACAATCAAGGCATGTTTCCTTAGTAAGCATCTCCACAAGAGTTCTGTTGAATGTCTCTACCATCCCGTCACTCTGGGGGTGGTATGGAGCTGGCTCTCAAAATTACTCCCTTGATCAGAATGCAACTCATAAGGCATACCAAAGTGGCAGAACACATTGCTGGCCAAGACCTCCGCTACGGTGGATGCCTCTTGGTCCGGCAGAGCAAATACTTTTACCCACTTCGTAAAATAATCTTGTAATACGAGGATGTATTTATTTCCATCATCCGTCGTATTCAAGGGTCCGAGCACCTCGATAGCCACTCGCTCCCACAGTGCACCAACAATCTTAATTTGAGATGGTGCGATATGGTGTTGGCTAACAGCGCGTCTTTGGCATGGGATATATTTGGCAACCCATGCCGTGACACTACCGTGAATTCCAATCCAGTGGAATCTCGATTTGATATGGGCAACAGTCCTTTCCATGGCCAGATGACCGGCGTTATCATGTAGTTGTTTTAAGATAAGGTTACGATAACTTTCCGGGATTACCAAACGGTTATTAATGTAAAGAACGTTATTTATTAGGTGACATTCCTCGAACTGTTGGTGATAATATTTTGCTATGGTGGATAGTGGTGTTACTGATTCCTTAGGAGGATGTACCCCCTCCTGGATCCATGCGTATATATTTCGTGTCTGCGCACCTCAATTCGGAGAACTCCGGAAATGGCTGTGTTGACTGGGTCATGGTGGCGGCCTCTTTGTATTCAGCCTCCGTGCCAACTCTACTGAGGGCGTCGGCATTACCATGCAACTTGCCAGAACGGTGACCAACATTGAAATTATAGGCCTGCAGGGATTCCTGTCATCTCGCTACCTGGCCCTCCGGGTTTTTTAGGTTCCTGAGCCAGCGTAGTAAGGCATGGTCTTACGGAGTGTAAAGGGGTGCCCATAGAGAAAGTGTTTATAGTACTTGATGAAATGTACCGCCGCTAATAGTTCTTGCTTGGTGGTTGCGTATTTTCTCTGTTTTATTCAGAGTACGCGAACCATAGCCCAATACCTGCTCTGTTCCATCTTCTGTGACCTGAGATAGAACCGCGCCAATAGCGTAAGCCGATGCGTCAGTGTTTAAGATGAAATCGAGGTTTGGATTAGGATGAGCAAGAATCGGGGTGGTCGTCAAGAGTTCCTTCAGCGCCCTGAAGGAACCTTCACACTCACTCGTCCACTCGAATGGTTAATCTTTTTCGGTGATCTTGGAGAGGGTTGAAGCAATCTCACTGAAATGATGGATATAACGGCAATAGTACTGGCATAAGCCAAGAAAACTCTGTGTCTCTGTGACTGAAGAGGACGTCGGCCACTCCGCTACTGCCTTAGTTTTGGACAGGTGAGTAGCCACTCCATCACCGCATATGACGTGTCCCAGGAACTCAACACTCTGTCTAAAGAGGTGAAATTTCTTGGGTTTGAGTTTCAAATTGGCTGTGTGGAATCTTGATAGCACGATGCCCAAATTGATAAGGGTTTGCTCAAACGTTTGTCCGAAGTCTATTACGTCATCGATGTAACAGAGACAGATTTCCCATTGCAGGGTGGTTAATACCTGCTCAATGAGACAATCAAAAGTTCCGGGAGCGTTGCACAAGCCGTAGGGCATATTGCGAAATTGGAAAAGACCATCCCTACAAACGAATGCGGTCTTTTCCATGTCAGCCTCATCCATGGCCACTTGCCAGTAACCGATAGCTAAGTCAAGGGTACAAAAACACTTGGCTCCGGACAAGGAATTCAAGGCCTGATCTATCCGAGCTAACGGATAGACGTCCTTGATGCTAAGATCATTAAGGTGGTGGTAGTCAATACAAAACAGCAAGGTTCTGTCCTTTTTGCTGGCTAGTACCATTGGGCTAGCCCATGGAGATGCTGAGGATTCGATAATACTGGTCCGCAACATGTCGTTCACTTGTTGGTCTGCATCAGCTTCTTTATGAATGGGAAGACGTCGTACCGGTTGACGTACAGAGTTATTATTGCCTGTGTCGATGGAGTGTCACACAAGATGAGTTTCTCCGATATCTATGTCTCCAGAGGAAAAACCATCGCGATATTTGTACAGTAGTTTCCGAATTTCGTGTTTCTGTGATTGCGGTAATCGAACTGTGGCACATAGTTATAAATCATGTAAATGTTTGGGTAAATCATTAGTCATATGCTGTGGTGTGTAGGTAAGTGTAGGTGATACCAATGAGATTATGTCCACTAAATGACCGCAGCGTACCCCTGGTTCAAGAATTTTGGGGTCTGCGGTTCCATTGAACACCCTAAAGGGTATACATTCCCTATTAGTGGTGTCTACTATCATGCGGGGACTTGCGCATTGAGAGGCGATCATGTAATCAGGGTCAGGTTCCAGCATGGCGATGTGTGTGTTGCTTCCTAACTGTGGTGCGGTGGCCCACAAGATTTGCTTGTGTGTCTCCCCATCTACATCGGTGTTTACGAATCCACGATGTGGAGTGAACAGTTTCTCCTGAGTCGCTGCTGTCTGTGGATGCGGGAGATGATGTTGTGTGGGGCGGTGTTTTGCATACCACCAAGGGACACCGAGAATTCAGTGTCCTGGTTGCGGGACGTTGTGCTTGTAAAAACGTTGTTTTAGCGGAGGTGCTACAACCTACCACTGCCGTTTTACAAAAGAACGAAGGCTTGTTAGGTGTGGAGATAGAGGGGGATGGCGATGCTGCGGATGTGGGAGACATCGTAGGCATCGACATATACGATGCCGTGCGTTTTGGTGTAGGTGTAAAAGCCGAATTAGGTTGGTAATATTTGGCCACTGAACGCTGTTGTACAGGGGCCGCAGTTGAGCTGGGAAGCAGATACAGGCACTGAGGTGACTCCAATCGGTGCCCTTAAGAGTTTTAATAGCGTATATATACTGCGACATAGTCTCACACAGCGTGGTAGGCGATACTTCCGCACTGCTACTCGGAGTGATACCCATTTCTAGTACAGATGGAGGGAAAGATATATGTCAGTGGACGTTTCATGATATTCAATACCGCTCTGTGTCAAAGAACTACATCGATACTATTGGAATACTTATAACAGATAGAACTGGTGCCAATGCCCCATTCAAGGATGGAGCATCGCCGAGTGTACTCTGTTTGCATTTCAGACGACGATGACAACGACAATGAGAGGGATGATTAGAGGGACAATGAGAGGAAGAATGAATGCTCCAGCGTTCCTACGCGAGTCAAGCGGGCCATGGACATATTCCAGTTCTTGTAGGCGCACGATACCAATCAGGACATGGACTCGGTAATATCTTAGGCGGACTATTACGTTCAGCAATACCTATCACAAAAAATGTGGCTAAATCTGTAGGTAAACAAGCTCTTAGTGCTGGAATCAGACTAGCTGAGGAGGTAATGGCTGGAAAATTGTTAAAACAGCATTAAAATCGAGAGCATGTGGTGTTGCCAGGGCTTTGATACCAGAAGCTGTAACATCAGTGCGGGGTGGTTTAAGACCACCTCAACTTAAACGTAAAAAGAGGAATAATACAGGTAATGCACAGTCAATGCGTGCAATACCGAAGAGGAAGGGTCGCAATAGATGGCAGAGAAAACAAGCTGATATCTTTAACTAACAAACAACATGGAACTTAATCAAATATGTGAGTGCTCAAAGAGCGAATTAGACATTTTTCAGATGCGTCCCATAGTGACGACATTGGAGTCTGCAAAATGGGAACAGTTTCAACCTGTATCTGGTTTATCAGATAGTGGGCCGATCGAGTTTTACGTCAGTGGGTCTGCTGATAGATATTTAGATCTTATGCAATCTTATCTTTCGATTAAAGTTAAAGGGATATTCCACTGGGTGATTTTTATGCATCTGACGTAAAGTACTAATTTTCCGCATTAATTTGAGACCAAGAGCACAATCTTATGCCAACAAATGGAAAAGATATCCTCGATTTAAATTGCTAAAGTAACCAGTAGATAGAGGCGCCATTTTGGACAAGCAGCTGACGTCACCGACACACCTACTTTGTTTACCCGATCAAGGATAGCCGTACCCAGGGGAGGTAAATCTTGCATCTCGTGGATAATTAGCGTACTGGCTAAACAACTGACACTTTGCCACAGTGTTTGGAGGAAATTAAAGTGCAATTAGTGTCCCGATGATCGCGCCAGTCATTGTAGTGCTAAATTGTCAAAAATTGTTTTCTATTTTTAAAAAACCATTGAAGGGTTATGCCAGGAGCGTGTTTGCAATCAACCAGCTGCAACAAATTCTTGAAGAATATGTTAGTTGAATAAATGTTGAATATAATTTCTCTGTTGCTATTGCAACTTCTGCTTCCAGTCAAATTCCAGTTTCAAAATATTCAACAAGCAATAAATATGGGTCAACATTTAAAGATTTGGGATCAATTAGGTAACCCTTTCAAGGCCAGAAAAGCAGAAAGCTTAAAATTTACCCTGCATAGGCCTATTGTGTGAAACTAATTAGTTTGGAAGCTACTGCAACAAAATTCCAGGAAAATTTAATTCAGAATATTCAACTCTCTGCATAGTTATTTCAAAATTGGGAGTAAACGTAAATGATTAATAATGCTGGATTTCAATAGTGTGAAAGCACTAAACTACTAATTATGTCTAGCGTACACTTGTCATTATTTACTAGCTGTCACCTACTATCGTCTACGAAGTAAGCCGCTAAGCGGTTGCCTATAATTGACCGACCGGGCAATCACCGACATCGTTTCATTCTGGTTTGCAAATCCTGTTTTACAATTGATGCAAGCAAATACGACCTTAATTGTCGAGTTTGATTCTGTTATATTAAAATTAAGTACCGCGCCTTTTGTTTTGAAATGCATGACACATTATTTTAAAATTATACAGACTATATGTTCTAAACTTGTGTCTTCCAAATTTAAATGTGGGAGATATCCATCCAGTGCCGATGTTATGAAGCCATCTTTCAGTTATCCCCTTTTCATGTGGATGATTCTGTGGATCCGGTATCTGAAAATGTGAATTTCCGTACCCTTTCCATGATCGTTTCTATTACTGCAAGCCCATGCTTGACATGCGGACATGATGCAATTTAACCATTTCACGCCAGCACTGGCCTCTGCAATCATAAAGTTGAGGACGCAGGTCAAAGGAAGGCTATTTTGAGTAACCGAACCAGCCATTCCAGTGGTCAATTTTCAAAAATAGTCTTCGCTTGGCCTGCAAATGGCCATTCAATAAGGAAATATTCCGATTTTCCTGACAGAATTTGGTCCGTAAAGGGTTAATTAATATTCGGCCTTCATAGCGCGAAGTAAGCAGGCAAATCTAAAAGCGCTGGAGATATTTTGCTGGTGTGTCGTTGCCGTCATAATCTCGCAGTTTCTCGCTCTCATTGCGAGAAAATGGATGCACCCAGGAGTCACGTTTTTGAGCATTTTTGGCATATTCATTTTATTATTTCTCGGCAATGGAACAGTGTATTTTATATTTTTTTGTGGCAACTATTTCGGATTATAGTATATTTTTAGTTGACTTATTCCCGATTTTCACTGGAATTTCCCTTTAAGCTAGTAAAGCTAGATCGAAATGGTGATGAGAAGACACTCGAGGCAAATGACCTGATAGCGCTTGTGGAATCATCTTTTGCATACAATGTTCTCACAAGTGGATGTTTTTTGAATGGAAAGTGTGTCAGTGACTCGAACGAAAATTATGCTTTCCGCTCGTACATTGAGACGTTACTAAATTATGGCAGCGATGCCGCATCCTCGCATCTACAACTTGCTGGATGGAAAATAAATGATGCTGGCGAATTTGATAATATCGCTGATACTAACTTAGGATTTCAAGCACGTAGAAGAATGATGGCGCAGAGTAAAACAGTGCAATTAATAGGCCGCATACACAGTGATATGTTTCTGCAGGACTGATTCCTGCTCGGTTCCGTTGATTTGAGAGTATGCCTAAAGAGGAGTAAAGATGCATTCGCCATTATGGCCGTGGAAGAAGAGATGCCTAAATTGAAAATATTGTCAGCTAACTTATTTGTACGCACAGTTATCCCATCAGCAGATCTGCTAGTGGTGCACACCGTTACTCTGAGACAGACAAGCATGAAATATCCTATTCGCAGGGTAGTGTGTAAGACTTTTACAGCACCTAGCCATGTTATGAGCATCGATAGAGATTTATTGGTCAGCTACCTACTAGAGTATTATTCACTTTTGTACCTAATGATGCCTATAAATGGTGTGGTACATAAAAATCCGTTCATGTTTGATAACAATAACACTACCTACACTACATGTTATATAAATGGAGAAGAGGCTACAACATCGCCAATACGCCCTTCGTTTAGCGACGACATTTACTCAGATGCTTATTTCTCACTATTCAGCGGTACCGAGGTGTTATTCATAGACTGAGGCTACCTGATAAATAAGTCACAGTTCAGACATGGAACCACATTGTTCACATGGGATTTTATGCCAGATCTAGCTGATTCAGAGCATCGCTACCCTACACACACTGGTTCGTTAAGAGTGGTCTTCCATTTTGCTCAAGCACTTACCGATACTTTTGGTAGGATTTCAAAATATGTGCAGCATACATATTTATATATGGGCGAGCAAACACATAGTGACTTGGGTTGTGACAAAAGCTCCCAAATTTCAATCTTGCCTTCACATCATTTACCACCATGCCCTAACAGCCAGACATCCATAGTTAATCTAGGACGATCTTTGCTGTCACAGGTACTGGTGATTCTACTGATAAATATTTGTGAAAATATGCATAGTAAAATTGCCTCTATATTGTTCGGTTTTAGCACCTTCTATAAATTTTTGATTATGCAGTTATCGCTGCCTTCGCCAAAAGACCGAGTGAAAATTAGGCATGCTAATATTAAAATGCCGTGATAACTTAGCGAAACTAAAATTCTCAATTCTAATTCTAATATGTGACAAGTATATTAGTACACGTGTGCAGTGTACAGCCAATCAGTTTGGAGTATATGTTGACCATTAGCATGGTATGCATTCCGGGCCATATACACACCAGCAATAAGCAATAACATTCCTTTTTAAAGAAGAAAGTAAACGTTTCTACATTTGTTTCAGAAACAGAAATCGTCATCGACCTTGCATCAGCCACGGTTGTTTCAGACTGCACTGACGTGCCTCCTGACCTAGCGTACTATCCTGGTCTATCATACGAGCCTGACTTAGCCTATTAGCCTAAATATCTAGCATAGTAGCTTGGCCTAACCTATTGTCCACTCAGGAACAGCCCTGCTCCACCCCGCACCATCCTGCCCCGACCCACCACACTGGCCCTGCAATACACTTCCCGTACTATGTGTAGGCATGCTTAGACTATGCTAGTAGCATTATGGTGGTTATATGGGATGAGTGCATATGTATGTGTGGTGATAAGATGGATGATTGGTTATGAACTATGGGTGGCTGAATGTGAATATGAGTGGATGGATGTATGGGTACATTGCTAGGATTTACATGCACGCGTGCGTGTGCGCGCGTGTGTGTGCGTGTGCGCATGTATATGTGTGTGTGTGCGTGCGTGCGTGCATATGTGCGTGTGTGTACGTGCGCATGTGTGTGTGTGCGTGAGTGATTTGCGCGCGTGCGTGTGCGCGCGTGTGGAGGGGGGGGGGGCCGTGTGCGCATGAATGTATGTGTGTATGTGCATGTTAGGGTACCTGGAGTTGGTGGGTACTAGGGGTGGGTGGGGTGGTGCCTATAAGTACTTGTGTTGGATGTATAATTAAGTACTTTGGTTGTATGGGTATGTATGTACTTACAACCTAAGGTTGGTGTGCAGGCGTTTCAGCTTTTGTATTGGGAGAGGGTATAGACTTAGGGCTATGGGTAGATATGTACCGGGGTAATATTTGCATCATCGGTGGGTATATGTAACATATTAATATGCCGATAAGCTTAACAAAAGTTTACTCATAGGGTTAGCTTTTTTTTAAACATATTTTATTGTATCCTGTACAAATGGTTAGCTATGTGTATATGAGCAGGTTGTTATGGTATATTGGACGGTTAACTTTGCGGGTATTGTATAGGCAGCTGTTTGTGTGTGGGTAGTGGTAGCTATGGGGATAAGGATAACTCTTAAGGTAGGAGTAGCTATGAAGTAGGGTTAGCTATGTTGGCAGGTGTATTGGCGGCATCTGTGTTATGGGTAGCTATTGGTGCAGGGTATGTTCAGGGTTAGCTCCTATATCCGATACCCACAGCTACCTCTATCACAGTATAGCATATCAGCCTCTTTCCAGTATTACCCCTGCCCACATAGCTACTCCAGCCGTAGCTACACATGTATCTATCAATAATCGTAGCCCACGAGCTACTATACCTCATCGCTACCCGGCACATAGTTACCCGTACACCACAGATACCGGTGCTCCAACTTATAGCTACCATAGCCATGTCCACATAGCTAACCATACCAACAACTTACACTACCCAACTCCCAGCCTAAATGCTAGGCATGCTATAGCACACAGCTACCCCTAGATCCCTATAGCTATCATAATTACCCGAAATCCATAGTTACCTCTACCCTACCACATAGCTACCCATACCATCACATGCATAGCAACTCTTCCCGATATCTACTCCTACTGCATAGCTAACCATATTGTGACGCATACAGATATATCCATATCTACCCTACCTATAACTACCGAGCCAATAGTTCCCCCTATCCTATAGCTAATCTTTAACCATACCCGTATTCGGACAGTAGGTTAGTCAAATGAGACATGCCAGGAGGTTGATCAGTTATGACAGGCGTGAAGGTTAGCTAGCTAGTAGACGTGGAATATCAGGTTAAGCTAGTAGGCTATGCCAGCATACTAGGCTAGTAGGGTATGCTAGTTGGCCAGACTAGGTATGTTAGAAACATAGGATCGTAGAGAATGCTAGTAGGCTAGGCATGTAAAGTATGATGGTAGGCTATATCAGTATGCCAGATTGGGTTACTATGCAAGGAAAGTAGACTTGTATGTTAGATCAGTAGGCTATGCTAGGAGGTTGGTTAGTAAGATAGTCTAATAACGTGGCCAGCCTTGTCAGGTTAAGTTGTTAGGTTATCTTAGTAGGCTAGATCAGTAGGGTACGTTAATCGGTTAAATGCCCGGCTAGTGGGTTAGGCCATTACGTCAGTCATGTCTGTTGGCATAGGCCAGTGGCCGAATATGCTAGACCTGTACCTTAGGCTAGTGGGCTAGACTAGTATGTTACTAGGCTAATAGATTAGTATGGCAGTAGATTATTCTGCTAGGTTAAGCCAGTAGTAGGCTTATAGGTTAGATCTGTGGGAAATACCAGTAGGTTAGTAGATTATCCTAGTATGCTAGACCCGTAGGTTATGCCAATAGGACGCGCTATGAAGTCAGCTAGTAAGCTAGGTTATGCTAATCTAGTAGGCTAGGCTATGCTAACAGGCTATGCCCGTAGACTCTGCAAGTAGGCTAGCCAAGAAGCATAGGTTAGTAGGCCGCTAGGCTAGGATAGTAGATTAGGCTAAGGTAGTGCTGGACGCATTGGCATGCATGCTGGGTAGTGATGGTGTACATTGTTATGGTATGATAGTGACGATTGTATGTAAAGGCGGCTACGGATGTAATAGTATATATAGATATGGGGATATATGTGTGGTTATAAGCAGTGGTACCGTATGGTGTCGGTGGGTGTATTGGTAGAGTAGCAATTCGTGTAGGGCATAGCTGTTGGTAGATGTAGCAATAGGCGTGTATTGCTCTGGATATGTAAGGATATGATAGCTATTGGTGTACTGGTACAGTAGTTGTGGGTGTTTTGGTAGGATTTCAAAATATGTGCAGCATACATATTTATATATGGGCGAGCAAACACATAGTGACTTGGGTTGTGACAAAAGCTCCCAAATTTCAATCTTGCCTTCACATCATTTACCACCATGCCCTAACAGCCAGACATCCATAGTTAATCTAGGACGATCTTTGCTGTCACAGGTACTGGTGATTCTACTGATAAATATTTGTGAAAATATGCATAGTAAAATTGCCTCTATATTGTTCGGTTTTAGCACCTTCTATAAATTTTTGATTATGCAGTTATCGCTGCCTTCGCCAAAAGACCGAGTGAAAATTAGGCATGCTAATATTAAAATGCCGTGATAACTTAGCGAAACTAAAATTCTCAATTCTAATTCTAATATGTGACAAGTATATTAGTACACGTGTGCAGTGTACAGCCAATCAGTTTGGAGTATATGTTGACCATTACCATGGTATGCATTCCGGGCCATATACACACCAGCAATAAGCAATAACATTCCTTTTTAAAGAAGAAAGTAAACGTTTCTACATTTGTTTCAGAAACAGAAATCGTCATCGACCTTGCATCAGCCACGGTTGTTTCAGACTGCACTGACGTAAAATCCGATTGGCTGAATTAAGATTTGAGGTTCTAAGTCAAGTTTTGAATTTCGAAGTCGAGTTTTGAATTTCGAAGTCGAGTTTTGAATTTTGAATTTCGAATGAGCCTTCGTGTTAAAGGATCAAATACGCTTGTTTTAAATAATTACTAAAATCTTGATTCTGGCTATAATTTATCCGCTCTTCTTCCACAGACAACCGTCACATCAAACAGGAGTCACGCGTCGACGAGCGCAGGGTAGAGCATACACTGCGACATGCAAGGGAAATCAAAGACGGTGTCGGGGGAAATAAAAATAGCGACGCCGTATTAGGAGATCCAATGGATGATGGCGGTTTCTGGCCTATTGAAGCTGTGAACGTTTATGAGCGGCCTCTTCTACCAGTAGACATGCTAAAGGAGTGATAGTTTTCGTATACGTGGGCCCAATATTCATGAAGTCACCCGTTACAGACGTTTAATAGCATGGCGCTACATACCCTATTATGCGGTGTGTGGGCCCTATAGTGATTGTAAACTTGCACACCATTCAACGAGATGCTCTTGCGGCGTAAAATACCCGCAATACACAACATTTTAACCAATAGTAGGCTACCAACTAACCACACCTTGTCCCTTGAGCCCGCAGGAATGCACCAACCACCACTCATAGTCACGATGAACGAATCCAATCTATCACTCAAGTATTGGCGTCATGATCAATTACGTCACATACATGCAAGAATGGCGTAGTTAAGTTCGTCACGAACGCTCAGTTGATGACGGACTAAGCGTTGTTGTACGAATTGTATGTCTTTACTATTTAATAAACATGCTGTTGAATATAATTTGAAATTAATTTGACTGGGCGCTGTTGCTGCCATAGGCATTAGTTTCAAATTATTTTACATATTACCTGTATAGTTTTCTGGAAATTCAGATTCAGACAGTGCAGGGATCGATCAGTCCCAAGAATTACAAACACGGGCAAAGCATGGGTGGAGTTTAGCTAGAGATGGGCAGGGCATAGCTAAAACCTAATTCCTACATTTAGGAGAACCAAATCTTCCATAAAATTAGTTTCAAAACATTCAACAGCCTACAGGTATGTACATTTCTTTGGATTTGAGTCATTGAGATTTCAATATTGAACAGTTTAATAGATGTGAGAGCGCTTATAGTTGTGAAGTCTACAGCAATCATTGAGTCAAATCGGTGATCCCACCCCACCCCACATTTTTGGTCAAGGCTGGTTGAGGATGACCCATATATATATAAACACCCCCACTTATCAGATATTCGCTATAATTAAAGGCTATGCGTATTTACAAGCGGAGTAAATGTAATTTAGCTTCTAAGAACATCTAATTTTAAATAAATTCTGCCAGAGTCCCACCCCCCGATTCACACTCTACTTGTTACAAAAGAATCTACGCCACAGATCTTTTGTCGATGTTTTTCAAATTGACTGCTAATAGCAACGGAATGTTGATAATTTTATACCTTTATAGAAAATTGCACGTAAACACACACACATACACGCTCACGCACGTACGCGTGGTCTCTCACCCACACATTGATATTATATAAATATTGACTTGATTACTTTAAATTCTTTAACCCCTGACATTCCAGTGCCTTAACTTTAAGACAGTTATACTAAAAAAGTGTTGGATATTTTGAAACTTATTTGCCTGGAAGTTGTTGCTGACATAGGCAGTAACAGCTCCCAGTCAAATTAGTTTCAAATATTCAACAGAACGTTCTCTACATCATAAAGAATTATCGTTTCTGGTCTGTAACAGTTCAATGGTTAACTATACGACGCATGTATTTAACCATTATGCTGCTGAACGTCAAAATCTATCCCGTGTAACATCTTATGGTAACAATATCGATGAGTCGTACTGCTGAAAGATGTCGCTGTCTTCAAGTAGACTTTGTCTTGGATATTCTTAACAAGACGGGCGTTTTGCAATGCATTGGTTCAAATACAGAAGTATGATCATATTACATATATTAATTTTTAGACTAACAACTATTCCATATCTTAGGTAAGATTCGTATCCTTTATTAATGTATAAGAACTTTTCAGGTCCCATTAATTCGTGTTTCCGTTCTCTTCTTAGACCGAGGAGAAGAGATTTCTCAAAGTCAGAAGGACCAAAATTTTCAAGGAAAATAATTGATCAATAAAATTGATCTAAGTCTATTCTCAGAAGACATGAACAACAAACGGGTTAGTGAAATGAATACATATCGAAAGCCAATAAAGGTAATCATTTCATCCCTATGTGCTTGGGTCATGGTGTAGTAAGGTTTGACAAAATAAGTCCGGAATGTTTTTTGCCGATGACACTCCACACCCTCGTTTTCAAACCCTTGCATAACCCTTTGAACTCAAAATGTCTAACACCAAACATCCTTTAAAAATTAATAACAACAGCTTCTAGTCAAATTTATTTCAAAATATTCAACAGCTTTCCCGTGTCGGTACCTTGAAATTGAGATGTTGGGAATTCATTGTTCAACGGTCTAAAGGATTTTCAGAAACAGTTGTTACTAAAACTATTCAGCATCAGCCACGTGATCTTTGGGAAGTTCTAAAATGTTTTTTCTAGTGTAAATTTGAGCAAACATTCAACCTTTGGAACCCCTGCTTCCGAAACCTTTAGTTGTCCCTAAATCTCTTGCCATTAGCTACGCTGCGGAAACCTTATGGTGAATGGTGAAACATAGTTTTCGAAATTTTAGTTGCTGCGCGGTGTTCTAATACAGAAACAGGTAAACGTGGTTTAACAAATTTTTTATCTTTTCACGACTTTTGAGAAATGTTCTGATTTTGTAGCATATCGAAGGAAAAATCGTGTTCATTTTGATTAGACATCAATGGCATTCAACAGCATCTTTCTTCAACCTGATGTGTTCACCAACTATATTGAGACACTGGAAAATGAATCATACGACCAAACAATTCAGAATTGGTATGAATAAAAGACCAAGTGAGCTTATGCCATGGCGTACGTCCGCCCGTCCGTTGTCTATCAAACTTTCCTTTAAACGACTTCTTCTCAAGAACCACTGAACCGATTTCAATTATATTTGGCCCGAAGCGTATTTAGGGCATAGGGATCCAAGTTTGTTTGGAGGAAGCCGATCGGCCCGTTTGGCCGGCGGCCATCTAGGATTTTTGTGGATTTTTAGAAACGTCTTTAAACATTTTCTCAGAAACCGATTGGGAGATTGATGCAAACGTCAAGAAATAATATCGAGAGCAAGAGCTGAACCAAGTTTGTTCAAGAGAATTGGATTGGCCAAATGGTTCGGCGGCCATCTTGCATGACTTAGTTTGAGCGAAAACGACTTCTTCTCCATGAACCGCTGAATGGATCCAGCCGAAGTTTGACAGATATGATTAGGGACTAAGGTTCATTCAGGTTTGTTCAAGGGAAGTTGATACGTAAAAAAACATGGCCGCCATGGGCCAATCAACCTGTAGTGTGTTTAGCGGCCATATTGGATATGTTTATTTGATGGATTTCCAAGTCAAAATTGGTTTTCTATGTGTTTTTGGGTATTCCAATGTCAAATTTTCAATAGTCGAAACTGTCGGATAAACGGTTTGGCGACCATCCTGGATCCTTTCCCCACCAAAAAGCAATGGGAAATTTAAAATAACTTATTCTCAAGAACCACTGGGCCAATTTCAAGTATATTTGACAGGGAGCATCCTTAGTGCATAGGGATCCAAGTTTGTTCAAAGGAAGCCGATCGACCAATTTGGTCGGTGGCCACCTTGGATTTTGACCGAATTTTAGACACGTTTCTCCGAAACCGCATCGAGGATGGATGCAACCCTCATGAAATATGATCTAGGGCAAGAGCTGAACCAAGTTTGTTCAAGGGAACTTGATTGGCCAAATGGTTCGGCGGCCATCTTAGATGACCTAGTTTTCGCGAAAATGACTTCTCCAGAATCGCTGAACGGATCGGGCCGAAATTTGAGAGATATGATTAGGGCCTAAACGTCATTAAGGTTTGTCCATGGAAATTTGATACCTCCAACAAATATGTCCGCCATGAATCAATCAAAATTTCTCGATTTTGGCGGACATCTTGTATTTTCTGCCAATATCTGAGAAAATCATTAAACGACTACTTATAAACCGCTGGACCAATTTCAAAATATTCATAAAAATTAGATAAGTACATTTTTCTAGTGGTCATGTTGTTTTGTCCGGTTGTGCAAGTGGCCAACAATTCCAGGTGAGCGATACCGGCCCCTTGGGCCTCTTGTTCATAATGTTTACGCTCGTATATCGATAGCCTGATTACACATTCGCACGGTGAACAATGCTAAACTAAATTCGATTATACAGTTGAACATTTGTGGCGGTTACCGTTTTGAACGCAACGTTTTCGAACTATAGTCATTCCGAAATGTTGCCTTCCACAAGCAAATAACAAACTGTAGTTAACCATAGCGAATTACGCGAACGCACCATTGTACATGCGCGATTTAGAATCGCCATCTTATGTGTTTATTTTAGTAGCATCTGGAATGAACCTTTCCAGTTTATCTCTCAATCATCTGGCGTCATATGACGCCATAATCAACTAAGTGACGTGTAGGATGACGTCATAATTAATTATGGCATGACTGACTCGAATTAGTCCGTCTTTAACGCTTAATAGTTCGACACGTTGTACGAATTGTATGTATTTACGATTTAATAAACATTCTGTTGAATATTTTGAAACTAATTTGACTGGGCGCTGTTGGTGCCATAGGCAGCAACAGCGCCCAGTCAAATTAGTTTCAAAATATTCAACAGCTTGTCGGTATAGTTTGTGGAAATTGATAGTGAGGGAGTTCAGGGATCGATGGATCCCAACACGAGCGGGGTGTGGGTGGAGATTAGCTAGAGATGGGCGGAGCATAGCAAAACCTGGAAAGGTCCATTCACAGACATAGTAGATTTGACTTCTATATTGTATTGTACATGTTAGGACATGAGCCTAACTTGATATTTTGTAAATTTAAGGCTTGCATTTAGTTTTAGTTTTTAAAAGATAATGTTGAGTGTAAATTCTTCTTGTTGTTTTTTCTGTCAGCCTTTTACTCCGGTCGTATTGGCCCGGTATTGGTCCACTACCGGCCCAGTAACATGCGTTATCAGGATATAGACTTAGGAACTTGAACTTGAACACCGACATTTCCTTTTACTAGTTCTCACCCGCACAATCATCGCCACCGCCGCCACCCCCAGCATTCTCTCGTGTAGTTGTTGTTGTTGTGTTGTTATTGTTGTTATTGTTGTTGTTGTTGTTGTGGTGGTGGTGGTGGTGGTGGTGGTGGTGGTGGGTGGTGGATGCGTGGCTATAGTCGGTGTTCTTGGTGTCAATAATCGGAAATCCAATATGGCCGCCAGGCCAAAATTGGTTTCCGGATGATAACTCCTTAACCGTTTATCGGATCGCTTTGAAACTTCATAGGGTAGTTGGCCGAGGTCTGATGAAGATCAAAATCGACACTGATCGAAATCCAAGATGGCCGCCAGCCACCAGCGGCCATCTTGAAAATTGGTTTCCAGATGATAACTCCGTTATTGTTTATCAGATCGCTTTGAAACTTCATAGCATGGTTGGACTACCTCTGGGGAAGAAACCTATCGAAATTGACAATACTACGAAATCCAAGAAGGCCACCAGCCATCGGTGGCCACCTTGAAAACTGGTTTCCAGATGATAATTCTTTAACCGTTTATCGGATCGCTTTGGAACTTCATAGCATGGTTGGACTAGGTATGAGGAAGAAACCTATCACAATCGACACTGATCCAAAATCCAAGATGGCTGCCAGCCACCGGCGGCCATCTTGAGAATTGGTTTCCAGATGATAACGTTAATGTTCATTGGATGGCTTTGAAACTTCATAGCATGGTTGGACTACCTCTGGGGAAGAAAGCTATCGAAGTCGATAATAATCCGAAATCCAAGATGGCCGCCAGGCACGGGTGGCCATCTTGAAAATTGGTTTCTGAATGATAACTCTGTTACTGTTTATCGGATCGTTTTGAAACTTCATATGGTGGTTGGATTAGGTCTGGAGAAGAAACCTATCGAATTTGACGATTATTCGAACTCTAAGATGGCCGCCAGCCACAGGCTGCCATGTTGAAAACGGGTTTCTGGATGATATCTCCTATAATCCAAAATCCAATATGGCCGCCAGTCACCGGCGGCCATCTTTTGGTTTCCAGATGATAACTCCTTGACCGTTTAACGGATCGCTTTGACACTTCATAGGATGACTGCTCTAGGGCTGAGGAAGATATAAATATCTTTTGATAGCTCTCACTCATTGGTTTGTCATCATGGCGGGGTTGGGACTAACGGTTACACCGTCTGCAGAGCTCTTATTCTACAATTATATTTGTACTGGTTGAGAATCGATGAGATGAAGAGCTATAGCCAGTCATGTTAGTGAAATCGCCCAGTATAGCTCACCACGAAATATACATTTAAGCATTTTAACTCATTGGGTTCTCTGAACGGTAGTTTGCCTTTTCTCTACTGGAGTTGGTGGACGGTTGGACAAGGGATAAGAGGCATATAGACAGACCCGTGTGCACCAGATCCAGCTGCATTTCAGTCCAGTGGTAATTTGTCAAAAATAGTCTTCTCTTTGCATATGTACATTTCGAAAGACCACTGCAGACGCCGTTTTTGCTCAACTGGAGTGTTGCAAGGTTAATTGGAATTCTGGATATACATCCATAATAACCTGACATGTAATATCCATAATTTCGATAAATAGGCAAAACTCCACGAAGTCGTTTCAGATTCTAATCTCCAGCGTGTAGGGCTGTTAAAAGTTCAAGCAATATGCATGCAACCCTGTGAACATAGGTTATCAAATATGATCAAAGTCGAACATTGTGGTGTCGTAGATGTATGATGGAGTGTCTTCCTTCTCTGTATATGAGTAGCATAATGCGGGATGGTTGCAAGGTCCTGTACGCAGTCCATACTACATTGCAATATGCCACTCACGGTCCCATGGCTTGATTCAATGTACGACGCATGATTATTGTATTCTGCGGCTGTAGTAGTATAAACATCCGACCAGCCGCAATCAGCCCTTCTTCGCATTTGACCACTGTGTCTTGTCCTCAGCCAATATCTTTAGCTTCCTCAGGACTCGGTACACTCAGGTCAAGAATGGGCCTGAGGAAGCTAACCATTTTGGCTGAGGTCAAGACACGTTGGTAAAAAAGTGATTAAGGGCTTATTGCAGCTGAATGATGTTTCTACTACTGCAGCTGCAGAATACAGTAATCATACACGGCCTGCAAATAGGACAGCGTATGACCATTACCTAAAACTTCGAAAGGACGGCGATTGTGTAAATGGATTCCTTTTATAAATCGCCAACTGTGCTTGTCTATGTTTTTGATAAGATATGGATAAATTGACTAATTATACGGTGTCCATTGTTGAGTTTATACAAAGTACTTACAACAAACGACACGGGATGGAGTTGTGAAATCGAACCATGATTCTAGATTAAGCGTGGATTATAGGGTGGAGGACAACTTCGTGATGATTCTTGCTTAAATTATCAACGTGAGTTATCTCCCATGAGATAATACGGCCTGGCCGTTTCAACACAGGTCAACGTATACAACGTGTTCAGCAGCTTCCGGTCAAATTACTTTCAAAATAGCCAACAATATTTCTTACGAAACTACTGAGCGAGGTGGTGAGTTTGGCGCACACGCGTGTCTCCTATCCGATGAGCAAAATACACTCTCTCCCCAAGTTCACTGCCACCACAGTACAGTTCAGAAATAACTTTCGACCTTTCCAAAATATTATAAAACGCAATGATGAATATTTTGATACATATTTGGATTTGGAAGACATTGCTAAGACAGAAATGCCTTCAAATTCAAATATCTTCGAAATAAATATTCAACAGAACATTTTTTCAACGTGTTCAAAATTCAGAACTAACACGCTTCTTTTAACTTATTTATGAGCTGTAGGGTACTGTAAATGGATACGTTCAGATCATCTATGTGCCCTAACATAAATAAAACACTGACATACATTTAGATAATAATTATGAAAGAAATATCATTATAGTCACATGCAGGACATGCATGTATGATTACTGTATTCTGCAGCTGTAGTAGTAGACACATCCTATAGCGGCAATCAGTCCTTCTTCGCTTTTGCCCACCGTGTCTTGTCCTCAGCCGAAATTCTTAGCTTCCTCAGGTCCATTTTTTACTTCAGTGTACCTAATCCTGCTTTCTTGAGGTCACCTCATAGCACGCTTATCAGATTTATGCAATGGCGTCCTCTCCTGGCTTTGTATTTGCTGGCTCAGAGTAGAGTGAATTCCAAAGCTCCCTGCGCTGGTGTCTCTTCTAGCATTCTTAACACATGGCCAAACATGGACCATCTTTGCTGGGCGACTTTTACAGACAACGGCGACGTATTACGCATCGTTGGAAATTATGCTGTCTGGCCATCGGTGTCCAGTGGATGGTGCGTAGGTGTTTGTGGTGGCAGGCATAGAGTTTGTCTAGAGATGCCTTTGGAGCTGCCCAGCTGTTATAGTTATACAGCATCAAGGATACACAGGTGGCATTGTATACACGTAGCCTTTTTATCAAGGGCATCTTTGATCTACGAATCTACAGCTTCCAGAAGGACCGGAAAGCTATGTTCCCCATGACACAGCGTACAGCAATGTCAGCAGTACTGCAAAGCAGTGAGCCCAGAATTTTACTTTTTCTCCATGGTTCGCCACCACGAAGTGGATCGTCATTTTCTTTAGTTTTATGGTTTGTAGATAGGTATATGTGGGTGAACACTGTTTTTGATTCACTCATACAGATTTTTATTTTGTTTGTTTGCAGCTATTGGGAGAAGTTCATCAAGGTGTTTCTTGTCCTCATCTATGATGTCCACATCGTCGGCATATTCCATCTCTAGCTGCACACTCAGTATTGACACTGGGGGTGGGGGGGTGTGTTGGTGGTTGGTCTTGTGGAACTTTCCTGCACGGATTTCAATGCAGCAGTAAGGTAACCGGTGAAGAGCACTATGGAGATAGATCATCTCCCTGTGGGGCAGCCGAATGATATCTCAAACTCAACAGACTTCACTGACTTGACTCGTACTCTCAGCTTGGTGTCTGCAAGTAGTAGTTTCACTAGTCGTAGCTCATCTTCATTGCAACTGCCCTGGCATAATACATCTATGATCTTTGAGCGTTTAGTTATGTCGAAGAAGGCTCGTGACATGTCAATGCCCATTTTGTGGAAATCCACATTTTTCGTATCCTGTTGAGGAGCACAATGGGCCGCAGGTTGCCTGGGGGTCCAGGTGGCTTCTTGGGATTGGATAGTGCGATAAGGGTGCCTTGACCTACAGCATCGACCGAAAGGCGGTGCATAAAAGCTGAATTGATTAGGTGCGTGGTCGGTTTTGAGATAATGCCACTTGCATATTTGAATAGTTCATTGCTCATGCCATCAGGTCCAGATGCACGTCCATTTTTCAGGGCGTTAAGTGCTTTCTCAACTTCTGCTGTTTTAATTGGTGTTAGTAATGGCCTGGGGTCTCCTGAGAACGGGTGCAAGGGCTCATCATCATTGTCAGTGAACTGTTCCTTGAACCTTTCTCGAATCGCTTCGTCTTTTCCCTGGGCAGTCCCGATAAAGTGTCCTTCAGAGTTGTGCACAGTGAGTGGTGGTGTGTAGTCAGTAACTCTCAGGGCTCGGGTTGCCCGAAATATTTTGACAGTCATCCGTGGCAGTGATATCATCTGCTCGGGAGTCTGCTGGTTGAATAGCGAGATCTTTTAAGCGTTCGCTAATGTGGCGCAGAATATTATTTCGCTCCCGGCCTGGTTTCGGGGTAGTTTGGTACGGTATTCACGTTGACCACTTTGATAGATGCGCAGCCGTAACGGTTTCTGCTCTGCTGACAGTCTTACTACTAGAGGGTCGTCAGTATATCTAGTTTGGTTGTTTTTAAGAACACCTATGGTGCTGGTAGTTGATGATTCCATAGATTTCGTTATTTTGGTTAGAGCTTCGTTTGGATCGGAGCTGACGTCGATGTTAGCTATTAGCTCCCCGATGTCCTTTTTGCAGGAGATACTAGGCCTATATGTCACTCATTAAAGCAAATCTCACCTTATCTTATACTAGTCATTCATGTGATAGAATTTGCCACCCATAATCCATCCCTGATATTTTAGCTTTTTATTCATGCCAACGACGAAAGATATTTCGACTTTAGTAGCTAATTGTTGATACATTTCTACAGCCTATGATGGCTGTCAAGATTTACTTTTCGACCAATCAGAACCTAGCGTTCCTGCCTCGGTATATAGGCCCTACGTCCAGTCATAGAGGTGCCAGCTATAGCTTGGCATTGTGGTATAAAAGCAATGATGCAGGTAAGCTGGTAAATATTTTGAAACTAAGTTGACTGGAAGTTGCTGCTGCCATAGGCAGCAACTTCCAATCAAATTAGTTTCAAAATGTTCAACGGCATGAGTATTACATAATAAAGAATGTAATGCATTGGCACTTACGTGACATCACACAATATAGCTGGAGGAGACAAAATGGTGGCGTCACTGTTCAAGATTTACGCGATATTACAAAGCAGATAATTGTGATACAGACAAGGAAATGTGACAGGATATTAATGATATGGAATCTGTGAACTATAATCTATATATGTGCAGTGTAACATTTGAGATGAGATTAGCATCCCTTGAATAGCGGGATCCATTTCTAGATTTGCCGCGGCCATTTCTAGTTACGCTCCGCCCACTACGCGTGTTGAGATCGATTTATATAAATATATGTTTAACCCTGAAATACCAGAATTTATTAGAAAATACCTTTGCGGAATGCGTCGTGCATACCACTTCCGGCTGGTAACCGCGATAACCGACGCTCAAACAGAATTACTTTACTATGGCGATCAGATATAGTGCAATTTAAGCAGTGGATATGAAAAACTATGTTCATAATATTTTTTAAATCATACATCATTGGAAAGCTAAGCCAATTTTCTATACATTTCTGTAATAGCTTTTATAGTTTTATAAAATTTAATACAGTTGATTGCAATTTTAAAACATCCCCTATTGTCCACTTGATTTAATGGATCTAAGTCGAATGGTGTATTTTATATACGCAAATAACTCATTGAAAATGATGCAAAAAAAAAAAAAAAATAGTTCATTAATGTTTCGGCAATTGAATGCGCTTTCCAATGATATATGATTTAAATAATATAATGATTTTAGTTTATCATAGGACCGGTTTAAATTGCGGTGTATTTTAGTGCAAAAATAGCTCAACGCCGGTCAAAGGCTTGTTGGCGACTGTACCGGCCGGCAGTTGTGCTCCGAGCGTTGATTTAGGGGAATCCCGGCGTAACGACGTCAACGTGGGAAAGGTTCAGCCATTGGATATGGAAGCCACTTAGTATTTTGAAACTAATTCGACTAGGGGCAGCTTCAGCAACAGCTCCCAGTCAAATGAGTGTCGACGTTTTCAACAGAGTGTTTATTAAATTGCAAATCCATCCAAAGTATCCAATTTGTAACTCAGTTATAATTCGTAATTATGATTGCGAGTTTGTGACCTCTGCTACCTATTGACTTAGTTGAGTATGCCGTTGTATATGGGGCCTAATGAATAAATCCGATCAAGTATATGACGTCATAATCAATTCCGTCGCATGTAGGCTGACGTCATAATTGACGGAAATACTCCGTCATGAAGCTGTAATAGTCCGTCAAGTGTGCCAATTGTATGTCTTTGCTGGATTTACGATTTAATAAACATTCTGTTGAAAATTTGAAAACTTGATTGACTGGGCCCTGTCACCCAGTCAAATTAGTTTCAAAATGTTCAACAGCTTACCCGTATGTGTCGAACCTACCTTGGAATTGGGATTGTGAAAATGTGGGTGGAGCTTAGCTAGAAATGGGCGGGGAATAGCTAGAAATGATTCCCTCTATTGAGTGACAGATCCGATCCCTCTATTGTAATGCATGTTTTCATAATGTAGCACGGATCGACCGGATGGATACCGGCCGTCCCAGCAAGACTGGGTACGGACCGGCCATGCCGGGTAGAGCAATAAGCGTATGTAAGCCCTATACGAGAGGTTTCTTGCCCTATACGAGAGGTTTCTTGTTAAAAATCGGGTAGGTAGAACGCGTAGTGAGCATGCGCACGCGTCAGAGCTTCCTGACAACACGTCTCGGAATTCGAAGCGAGTGCTTGCCTAGGATCCAAGGAAAGACCAAGGATCGAGAGCATCGCCGGCGTGGAAGCTGGCCCGCGCCGGACAACTGGACCACCTGGATGACGGATGTAAACTGCTGACCTACCAGTGATCTTCACTTCAACCGGTGTCTTACGAAACCTACCACATTCGCGGTGTAGGACGTCCTCGGCTTCCACATAATTTTGGATACACCCGGACGGCCATCCGGGAGTAATAAACTAAATTTAAAATTAGACTTTCCGTGGTCTTTATGCCCGCGGTGAATATTCGCCTCTCTACCACCACCTTAACGATATGTCAGTGATCAAACTTGCTTATGTAAAATGTAGCCATTGTCCAAGTGATGTTTTATGTGGTTGCAGCGCAAGGTACCCGGATTCTTATAAAATTCGGATGCGTTGCGATGTAACATGTACGCTTACCGTCCACGGAGGTAGATGCTCTTTCAAAGCGACCTACGGGAAGCTAGGCGTCTGCGCCCATTGGACAGCTTGTATCTAACAATAGGTAGGAATCCCTGCCACTTGCGGCCAAAGCTAGTTTTCGTTTCTAACACTTAAATGGTAGGTTAGACTGTAGCAGAAGGCCCGCATAAATAAAGCGGCATCTACCAATACAGCAACTTGGAACTACATAAGACGGTGACGTGGGAATTCTTTGGAAATCGCTCGTTCTGCTTTCACGTAAACCAGTACGCATCACGTTAAGTATGACTTCACTAGGATTTTTCTGCACTTAGCATTTTCTGATGAACAAAAGAGTGGCCCTTTTTCCAACTCTTTTCCTCCGCTTCAGCGTTGAAGGCATTTTCCTGTGACGGAGACCCACGTGAGACACTTGCATCTCGCAACAGCGAGAATTCCTGTGACGGAGACCCGCGGAGGCACCTTCCCCTCGCACCATCATGAAATATTCGGTGACGGAGGCCCGCGCGAGGCACTTTCCTCTCGCAGCAACAATGTTCTCTCTGTGTATGTTAGAGGTATATTAACTTATATTAAGTTACTTAGTGATCTCTTATGCGGATGCTTCTCTTGTGGGGATACCACTGCGTATTCAAGGATCTGTGTGGTCCTTGCGGTGCGATGTGCGGATACTTAATGGCGGACCAGCGCGTACCCCCGCGAGCTACAATAATCTGTAAACAGCCGCATCAATGATTCAGTCATAATCTCTAAGTTTCTGTCACTTGAAAGCGAAAGGATCTTTCCAGTTTTTGCTATGCCCTGCCCATCTCTAGCTAAGCTCCTCCCACACCTCGCTTGTGTTGGGATCGACCGATCCCTGAACTCCGTCACTATCAATTTCCAAAAAACTATACAGTAAGCTGTTCAATATTTTGAAACCAATTTGACTGGCTGCTGTTGCGGCCTATGGCGGCAACAACACCCAGTAAAATTAGTTTCAAACTATTAGACATCATGTTTATTAAATAGTAAAGACATAGGACTACAATTCATACAACCCGATGGACTATTAAGCGTTTAAGACGGACTAAACCGAGTCATTCATGATATAATGGTTATGACATCATCCTGCACGTCATGTAGGTGATTATGACTTCATTTGATGGATGTATAAACTGGAAAGGTCAATTGCAAAGTCAAAGCAATAATATGCATACGCTGCTGAATATTTTGAAAATAACTTATTTGTCTGGACGGCATTGCTGCAATAAGTCTCCGTTCTGTGAAATTAATTTCAACATAAATTTCATAACATTTCATTTCTCATAATGCTGCATTCCACCTATCCCACCACGCACGCACACGCACACGCACGCACGTACGTGCGCACGCAATCACACATACACAGGGTGTTGGGGGATTCAAAGCTAACAGTACCTTATTAGTTAGGGAAGCTTAGGCATTGTAGGGACTGTTTGGTTCAGATTCTTCCAAAAGCACCAAATTTTCCCCAGATATAACCCATGCCATACTGTTTTGATTTTTGATGGGGCACAAGACGGGGTCCCCTCGGAGCCGTCATATTGTCAAAATTGTCAAAAATAACAGGGTATCTCTGTATAGAACAATTGTGTCATGGAAGTGAAGCGAGGGGTTACACATGCGATGTGTGCTCACCATTCTCAGGATTGACTGGTGGTACCCACCAACAGCCATCTCAAGGTCTTCACCACCCACGATGTGGATAATATCGATAACATAGCTCATGGCAACTTCTCACTGGATGAGTTCCACGTATATGTCCTGAGCATTACCAACCATCTCTCACGCGAGAACCATCAAGCGAAGCGAGCTCCCATCAAGCTTACACCTCCGGCACGTCGACTCCCAAGCTACCAGACGCTTACGTCATACAGCTCCCAGTAAAACTCACTCATATGGGTGGCTTTGCACCCAGACTCGGCAACAGCGATTCCAGACAGCCCCTTGATATATGCGAGGTGCCAATGTCAAGATTGAGGCGTAGATTGCACTGGAGAAAGGCGTCATCACCTGCTAGCAAGCGATGAGTCAGTGAAGCCCCCTGTCGAGATTGGCGTCTAGCCTCTCTCCCAAAACAAGGCCGCATCCGCATCTTGAATGAAGCAGGCTATGAACGCATCTAATGCAATGCCACAGCACTTTGGTTGCTATGATGGGCGTGCTGCTCATCGAAGGTAAGATTCGTCTTATGATAGACAAACTGCTATGGGAGTCAGGGTGGGCCACCATATTTTCTCAGGTGGAGGCTCTGACATCTAATTGCGCACAGCCTGCGCTCAATGGGCACCACATCAAGCACACGAGATAGACTCATCAAGTCTCCTTCATGTCACGTACCTACTGAAGCAGAGAACCTAGTCGAAATATTGCGAGAAGGTAATTGGCCCACATGAATCGACGTTCCCAAACTGTACCCCCATTTCAAGTTATGGTCAACACTTCTCGAATTGGAGCTGCTGGTGGCTTGCTTTGTGCGGTACCTTCCAGAGGGGTGGGGTGGTTGGGGTGGCACACTATATGTGCAAGCGTGCGAACAAACCCTGCAGCTGGTTTCACGACCTGGACCACACAAACTACGAGTGTTGGCTGCCAGCACATGTAGTAGAGCTAGTCGAGAAATGCCCTGAAGTACAAGCTGAATTTGTGAAGGAGAATCTTGATGAGCAGAGATCAGCTAGAAAGTTCAGCATCATGGCCAAGGGCCAAGCCCATGAACAATCCATGAACAGGCCAACAAAAGCCTCCAGGTGCATGGTGGAGTGGCGGAACTCCATGAGAACTCTGAGACCCTTACACTGTTCACGCTATCTGGACCTGATTTCACGTGGATGTTTGGAGAGTTCTCGGCCATGTACGACCCACCATCGTCACCCAGCACTAATCACGAGGAAGGACACAGTTTGCAAGTTATGTTTCAAAAAGATGCACTATCGTTCGCCCAGGTTGTAGAGCAGCTGGGCAACCCTTTCCATGCTACAAGTTAGGTGTTCGTAGCACTCGATACAAAGAGAATGGCATGTAACAGGCCGTCGCTACCTCTATCTTAAATCAGTGAAGCTGGCTAATCCCTTCACGCAGTATACGTCATGGAAAGGCTGGAAAACGCTCCAGTATCAGTATGTGATACCACCACGCGCTAACCTACCTGACCCAAGAAAAGTAGCAGTTAGGATGGTGGCGTATAGATGCAGAACATGACCTAAGCTAAGCAACTTTTCCCCTCACTCCAGTCATGTCCCAATACTGACATGGCAGGCTTCTTTCAATTTAAAAATCCGAGATAGCGCCACCTAGCCTGGCAGATCGAGGGTCGATGCAATCTGGGACGGAGTCTGAGATGTTTCAAAGCCTCAATGCGCCCACTGGCAGTGCAGCTGCTGCCCAACAAGCTAGGGTCGTGGTGTTGGATATGGCGGCAGTGATTCACATGATACACCCCATAACAGCAAAGACATTCAGCGAGTACACGCCGCTCCACATCATACCATTTCGGGAGGCCCAAATGAAGAGACATACCCAATGCATCGACACCATATCGGAAAATTACTAAGAGGAAAATAACCTCAAGGCCCTCACGCATGCAACGATGTGGGAATATGCTATGGACAGGAATCGGTGATGGCAGCACTGCAACCCTGAGACATGAATGAAACACCGGCTTCCTAAAAAATGAGGAGAACGAAAAGGAGCTGTTTTCATTGATCAGCACCCAATTCTCCTAGACTGACATGAGATCGTGCTCTCTGACAGGCATTGTGATCTGGCAACACTTCAGCCATGCAGCCATTCCTAGGCAGACAGCAGGATCCTCCTGCATGCCGCAGACCAGTGTCATATAGAAGAGTCTATGTTCACATAGTGGACTGCGATGTCGTGGATTTGGCTGTCCGGTTTTTTGAGGACCTTTGACATTCCAGTCCATACCATCTACCCTGACCTTGCTCTGTCAAAGTACTTTGCACTAACCATCTTCCACAACCTAGCGGAGTGTGACCTGACCCAGCTTGCTAGATGTGGCAAAAAGACTGCTTGGACAGCCTGGACAAGCATACCGGGCATCACCGACACACTAGTGGCTCCCAGTCATGGTCCTGGCATCTTCAGACTTGAGTCCGTGCATTTGCAGCAGATCAAACGCTTCATCATACGCATGTAAAGCAAGGGGTGTGGTGCAGCCGATGTCAACGAGGCCAGGCATCAGCTCTTCACCACCGGAAGCAGATCATTGGAAAACATCCCACCTATCAAAGCTATGCTATTCCAGCATTGGAATCAAGCTCTACTACAGGCGAGTTTCTACTGGAGTCAGGCCACCTCAGTCCAGCAGGAAATTCGTGACTTCAGTGAGTGTGGCTGGCACAAAATTGGCACCAGTACATGGTAACCACTATGGACCACTCTCAGCGATGCTTTACTGACATGTTCCATTCTCTTACACTGCGCCTGCATCAAGACATGCACAGGAAGGTGCAAATGCAACGGCGCCAGTGTCCGATGCACAGACCAATGCACATGCGAAGGTGGTTCGTTAATAATGATGGTGGTGATGGCAAGTAGTACTTATTGCTGGCATCACAGAGCACAAGCCAGAACATATAGATGATAATAGTAATCATTTTGGCAATCATTTAATTGGTATTGTGTTTCTAAAGCGGTCCTTGTATTGTATTTTGAACATTTAAATGCGCATAGCGGAGTAGTAGCATAGTAATAGCATTTTGTCAGCAGATGTCATCTCCCAACAATTATAGTAATAATTGATCCGGAATAATCTTTGTTCAATTCTTTTAATAGTAACTGCTGATCTTTGACACAAAATTGTGGTGAAAATTACCTCAAATGGTGAAAATAAGATCAGAATTGGATTCTCCTATGCCACAATTCCCTAAAATGTGGTATTATTTGCGATTATAGCCCTTTTGACTTTTTACCTATAGTTGACCTCTTGTTGACCTCTGTCTCGTGTAACATCTATCGTGACCATGAAATGTAATATTGGCCCCAAATCGTCAAAATATGGCGAAATTCGGGTTTCTGAACCCCGGAAACTAATAGAATGAGGTACTGTTTGTATAAAATGCCGAATTTGACACCAAAATCACATTTAGCGTGCCCTGTGAGGGGGGGGGGGGGGTGTGTGACCGTGACCTCAGATTGTCGAAATAAGATCAGAATCGGATTCCCCGACCCAGAGGTTCCCTAAAATGTGGTATTATTCATGATTCTAGCCCTTTTGGGTTTTTATCTAAGATTGACCGCTAACCCGGGTGGCGGCCATATTGGATCTCACCAAAATTGCTGCCCGGGCGGGGGAGCTGGGGGTGCCCGTCTTGGCCGCCCCCCCCCCCCTTAAGAAATCGAAATAATATGGCACAGACAATATCTGGGCCAATTTGATACTTTTGGAAGAACCTGAACCAAAATATCCATAAAATCCCTGTCTATACTGCAAGCTCATGTATAAGCTTTAAATTGAGAATGGGTAAAATTTCAATAAGTTTATAGCCAACTGAATGCCCAATTATTTGCTTGTAGAAACAGGGGAGATGACTTCTCAGATCAGAGTATCTCATTTTCAACATTTCCTGGAGAACCTCGGATACCTACGCTTAACGAAGGTGCACCACTCCCCCCCCCCACCCCCACCCCACCCCCAAAACCGCCACATATTTAAAATCAAGATGTCCTCATCTCCTCCTCTTCTAATAGGATCGCTACACAATTACAGGAGAATTCTTTGAGAACATCTGGCATTTATTATTTAGGTGGAATATCACCTCGAGAGCCATATCATGGGAACCCTTCACAGATCAACTGACGGTGAGGGGGTTCCACACATATTGCTTTAACCAGGGCCCACAGCACCATTAAGAATAACACAGCCATATGTGTAGGGTAAGGCCTAGCCACCGACCAGGGCTATTAATATAGACTTTAATATATATGACGTCATTACTATGGAAAGGTCCATTATATATACCATTATATATATATATATATATATATATATATATATATATATATATATATATATATATATATATATATATATATATATATATATTGGTATATATAATGGACCTTTCCATAGTAATGACGTCATATATATTAAAGTCTATATCATACATTACATACATATATATATTTATATATATATATATATATATATATATATATATATATATATATATATATATATATATATATATATATATATATATATATATAATTGACCTTTCCATAGTAATGACGTCATATGACGTCATAATCAGCTAAGCGGTGTAGGATGACGTTATAATCATTACGTCATTGCCCTGTAGGTGGGGCTTAGAATACACCTTCCGTATCTTCTGCGTGTCGTACAAGGCGACGAAAGGAGGTACGGGTGAGGTAACCCTGACAGAAACCTCGAGTGCTGAAGACGGAGGTTCCAGGACGTGCGGCGCACTCTAATAAATCATGGATCCACGCACTTAACGCTTATGATCATGTCACTTACAGGACTGGCGGTATGATCAGCGAACGAAAAGAAGAAGAAGAAGAAGATTACGTCATGAATGATTCTATATGGCCCGTCTTTAACTCTTAATAGTCCGACACGTACAAATTGTATGTCTCTACTATTTAATAAACATACTGTTGAATATTTTGGAACTAATTTGACCGGACGCTGTTGCCGCCATAGGCAACAACAGCGCCCAGCCAAATTAGTTCCAAAATATTCAACAGCTTACATGTATAGTTTTATAGTCAGTGAGTTCAGAGATCGGTCGATCCCAACACGAGCGAGGTGTGGGTGGATGGGAGGGCCATAGTTAAAATGGAAAGGTCCATTGACATCATTAGGAAACCTAATGAACACATGATAAACAGCGACATAGATACGGATAAGTCAGTCAGCATTCCGATATAGGACCTACTACATTTGCGTCATCTCCGCTCTCATCTATTTCTGATTTTGCGTTTGTTTTTCCTTGCTATGCGCCCTTGACCTAAAACGGCGTTAACTCAAGGAGATAAAACGATTTACCATAATGATTGATTCAATTTTCCCCCATATAGGACTTATCCCTTTCCAATAAATAAATAGTATCGGATAAATGATACAATCTAATTGGGAGCTAGATTCGATCTATATATTAGGGATTTTTAGCGTATTGATTATTTCGATAAACGCTGCGTTGATGCGGGTACTGGCCCTAAAGGATGAATGCACTTTTAGGTATATCCTGCCCATCTCTAGCTAAGCTCCGCCCACGCTTCGTTCGTCTTACGATCGAACCATGAACTCCATCAATCTCAGTTTCCAGAAGAATATACAGGTAGGTATAAGCTGTTGAACATTTTGAAACTAATTTCCCCATGGTGCTGTTGCAGCCTGCCTATGTCAGCAACAGCGCCCAGTCAAATCAGTTTCAAAATATTCAACAGACTGGTAATTAAGTAGTAAAGGCATACAATTCGTACGCATGACTAGCTATTCATTCGTTCATGACGGACTTATATACGCAATTCATTACATAATTTGATTGTGACGTCAGCTTTCCTGTTCCATAATTGATTATGACGTCATATAGTTGACTAACAGACTGAATTCCTCTATTTTTTAACTGTTCGGTCTGTAATAAAGGGATTCATTTCTAGCTATACCCCGCCCATTTTTTAGCTCAGCTCCACCCAGTTTGTACACGCGTTTGAAAGGATTGTATCACGTTGAACACAGGATTCACAGCCGCTCTATTTAAATGCTAGCTATACATGTACGCCACAGCCCGCAGTCAAAAACGCAAAATACTTTCAAAATATTCGACCGAATGCTTATTGAATTGTAAATTTATCAAAAGACATACAATTCGGACGGATAATGTCGGACCTTTGTCCCTTTCGTGTCAGATCTACGTCATTTGATAATAACGTCAGCTAACATGTTGCGTATTTTGATTATGACGTAAGGTCTTTGAGGGACGGATCGGATCCCTTCATTGTGGTCGCAAGCCTTGTTTCGCTGTCGTATCTTACATACAGTTATCACGATTAGTATATATACCCCAGAACTGTTCAACCATCGGGTGGAGACGTCCCCTACACCTCAGGTGTGAGTGAGACCTTAATTCATACTTTCGAAGTCATGTACCGACTACAATTATACCTTAGGTATCACTGGTTCCATGTATATTCGGATGTCGATGACGAATGCATACGTGGAACATTACGAGTACTAATTAGACCAAGCAGATATGACTGGTCCACACAATTGCCTACTGATTTTAAAGAAGACTCCCTTTAAATAACACTTGAAACCTAGAGTTTCTAACCCCTGAACTCCATGGTCTGGATGCGGTGGTAACACGAGAGGAAGAACCCTTCTTTACCATTTTGTTAGAGACGAAATGATCGAGAGATGAGAGATCGGATATGCTAAAGACTCTGGCCAAAATGTGTGAACCATTGTCAGTAATAGGTGTCTATAAATGAGGTCACAATACAGTAGTTCGGAATCTAAAGAGTGATATTATTGGCGTACGCGGCAAAAGAGTGCTGCGCTAGTTAATGTTAAGGCAATGTACTGTTTCTAATCTTCTGAATCATGATGGAAAGTCGCCATTGGCCAATGATATAGTAAAATTTTTAGATTTTAGGTCGAGCTAACTGGTAGAGTGTTGAGGCTTATTTGGCCACCCATTTATAAGGGGCCAGGTATTGTCTATCCTCGTTGCCAATGGTAGACCAACTTGCTATCAGTTGCTAAAGGCTCTTGGGGATGGTTCGTAAATGGCAGCCAGTCAGAGATAAGCTGAAATCTCCTGAGATTGCTTTGGTACCATGATCGTGGAAGAGGACTAGGTAGCTGGGTCACTGAACCTATGGCGACATTCCCTAACTGCCAAAAGCACTGAGAAAGAGACTGTTGCAATTTGATGGATATTGTACAAGAATTGTTGCCCAACCAGTCTCCAAGTCCCCTGTTTCGGCATCATGGAGCACGTCAAAGCGATGAAAAAAGCCTTGACAAGCCCAATCTCGACCAATGGAGATACATTGATGAATAACAAGAAAATCTGGAGAGAATACACACAATTTGCAGCTTCCATTCTGTCCAAGGATGGCCGATGGTGATTGACCCATTAAAAATCTGTGCAATCGCCATTAGTCAGATGGAGACTGACACAAAATATTTACACCGAAAATAGACTTGTCTAATGATTAACATTGTGTGTCTAAGCTGCAATCTGATGGATATCATTGAGATCCTTAGGGCAATGTGTACAACATCATATAGTCGTATTCAAAATACACGTATCCTTCATGTCTTTACCCTACATTTCAATGGCATGTCCTTTGACCTCGCAACCTTCATAAAGACCATCCTTATGCATAAATAAATCAAATCACTCATGTTGTAGCCATATGTTATTCAGGTACAATGAATCGTTATGGCGAGGTCATTGACTGCCATACTAATGAGTAAACAAGAGCAGTCATAAATTTCTAACCATCCCGCTTCGTTATCATCTTGCCAACATCTTAGCCATGCTATCTCAAAATATGCCCGAACCTGTAGTGACTGTGTAATGGGTAATGATAGATCATGAGACGGTTGATTAGATTATTTGAGAAGGTATGTTTCACAAAGGAAAAATTAGAATATACTTTTACACAAAGGAAAGATTAGAATGTACATTTAGGCTGAACGTGCATTAACGTGCAGCTTGGCCCTATGGAAAGCAATCCAACAATAGGTTCGTGAAAGTAGTAAGACATGGACGCATTCTAATAATAAACAATAAATGCGTCTTGACGTGATGACTATCATGAGCAAAGCATTAATGACACCATCACTGACCTCAAACTGCAAACAATCATGAACTGTCGTAATATTGTAGTAAATAAAATAGTAGTGATTCTGCCTTCTTGCACTCCAGAGGTACGGACACAAATTGTATTCCGGTATGCACTTCATGACTCCGTGACCTAGATATTTGATTAATTATCCTGAAACTCGTAGAACTTCTATCAACCTATAATATGAATAGATGTACCAAATTTCGTGATTCTACCGACTTGCGTTCCCGATTTATGGCTAAAATTGTGTATTTCGGGATGCAGTGAGTGGCCATGTGACCCGACTTTTGACCTTTTGGTCTCAAACCAAGAATTTTTCTGGCCACTCATAATATCAATGTATGTGAGGAATTTGGTGATTCCACCCACTTGGGAGAAAGATGACACCTCCACGCCGGTCTCCTCCGTAAGTACCAACCTTGTTGGGAAACTAAGTCATCAAGGATTGCGGGCTTACATCCGCATACAGAGGCAACTATGACTATGTCTAACCTTCTAACAAGAAACTGTGCTCGACATCCTCGGACAACGCAAGCTTCCAAAGAGCTTACCATACTTACGTGGAATGTATGTGGTCTGACTGCAACATCAAAGAGGCAAACATTAGGGACTGTGAGCACTATAAAATCGATATCACATGCATTCAAGAGACTAAAGTAGCTAAACACTCAGAGCAGCAACTTCAGACAGGCCAAAATCTAGTACTCATTGAACAAAAACAGGCCACTTACCGTGGATTAGGCTTCGTAATCGGACCAAGGGTATTGGACGATGTCATTAGTTTTGGATACGTCAGTGACCATGTTGCATTTACCGACCTGGCTATGCCAACGCGAAAGTGCACCACCACTAAGTGTCGTATAGTCATCGCATATGGGCCAACTACCGAAAGCGCCAAAGAGAATCCAGCTATATTAGATTCCTTCTATGCAGAACTGAGCTCCGCCATTACTATCCCAGCTAGATGGCAACTGTTTGTGTGTGGCAATTTCAACTCCAAGCTGGGTAAACTCGGCATTGCTGGCAAAAGTTCAGAACTTGGGATCATGCATGGGATCGTATGGCGAAGGCACACGCAACAGCAATGGAGATTCACTGGTGGAATTTATTAGTTCAAATGGCCTATTTGCCACAAATACGGCTTTCAAGCACCCATGCCGCCACCGGACAACATGGACTGGACACATTGCTGATCGCAAAGCCCCAAAAGGTTCTAAGATTACAAAAGCTGTCTTCAACCAAATAAATGTCATACTATGCAAGACTATGGAGGCACCGACCTCAATTCTGACCATAAGCCAGTTATTACAAGCCTCCATATGAACCAGCTCTACCTAATGTATAAACACCATACCAGGCAAGAGGGCAGAGTCACCTACAACTTACCCAAGCTCATCAGTGACACTGACACTCAAATGTCATACAAAAAGGCCCTCGGGGAGCAGATAGCTAACATCGACGTCAGCTTCGATCCAAACGAAGCCCTAACCAAAATACTGATATCTATGGAATCATCAGCTACTAGCACCACATGTGTTCTAAAAAAACACAGAACTAGGTATACTGATGACCTCGTAGTAAAACTATCAGCAGAACAAAAAGCTTTACGTCTGCGCATTTATCAAAGTGGCCAAAGTGAAGATCGCACCAAACTATGCTAGTAGCGCAATGACATTCCGCGCCACATTAGCGAATGCTTAAAAGATCTTGCTATCCAACTAGCAGATGCCCTTGCAGATGAAATCACTGCCATGGATGACTGCCACAAAATGTTTCGGGCAGCCCGAGCCCTGAGAGTTGCTGACTACACACCACCACTAATTATGCACAACTCTGAAGGACACTTTATCGGGACTGACCAGAGCAAAGCCGAGGCAATTCGAGAATGGCTCAAGGAACAGATCACTGACCACGATGATGAGCACTTGCACCCATTCTCAGGAGACCCCAAGACATTACTAACACCAATTAAAACAGCAGAGGTTGAGAAGGCACTTAAAGCCCTGAAAAATGGACGTGCATCTGGACCTGATGGCATGAGCACTGAACTATTCAAATATGCAAGTGACATTATTTCAAAACCGATCACGCACATAATCAATTCAGCTTTTATGCACCACCTTCCCATCGACGATGTAGGCCAAGGCATCCTTATCGTGCTACCAAAGCCCAAGAAGCCACCTGGCCCACAGCCATCTGCAGCCCATTGTGCTCCTTAACAGCATACAGAAAATTCCACCCAATGTTACTCTATGCCGCATCCGAGACAAGATCGACAACTTCACTGGATCATGTCAAAGTGGCTTCAAACGTGGACGCAGCTGCACAGACAATGGGCTCAATGCACGCTTGTGTCAGTAGTCTTGTCTAAACACAGGGATTTCCACAAAATGGGCATTGACATGTCACGAGCCTTCGACACAATTAAGCGCTCACAGATCCTAGAAATACTACGCCCAGCCAGTTACATTGAAGATGAGCTACGACTAGTGAGACTACTGCTTGCAGACACCAAGCTGAGAGTACGAGTCAAGTCCGTGAAGTCTGTAGAGTTTGAGACATCAATCGGCTCCCCACAGGGAGATGGTCTATCCCATGTGCTCTTCACCTGTTGTTACCTGGCTGCTGCATTGAAATCCGTACGGGAAAATTCCACAAGACCAAACCCACCCCACCCCCACCCGATGTCAATACTGGGCATGCCGCTAGAGATGGAATATGCCAACGATGTGGACTTTATAGATGAGAAAAAGAACCCCCTTGACGAACTTCTCCCAATAGCTGACAGCAAACTAAAAATTGAGAATCTCTTTATGAATGAATCCAAAACAGAGTTCACCCACATATACCTAACTACAAAGCATGAAACTAATGAAAATGACAATTCATTCCATGGCGGCGAACCATTGAGGAAAAGTAAAATCTTGGGCTCACTGCTTTGCAGTACTGCTGACATTGCTGCGGGGAACATAGCTTTACAGTCCTTCTGGAAGCTATGGATTCGTAGATCAAAGATGCCCTTTGTAAAAAGACTACATTTATATAATGCAACCTGCGTATCCTTGATGATGTATAGATGTAACAGCTGGGCAGCTCCAAAGGCGACTCTAGACAAACTTGACGCCTGCCACCGCCTGCCACCACAAACACCTACACACCATCGCTGGCCACTGATGGCCAGAGAGCATAATTTCCAACGATGCACTATACAAGATGTGTAATCCGCCGCCGCTGTCTGTAAAAGTCGCCTAGCAAAGATGGTCCATGTTTGACCATGTGCTAAGGATGCCAGGAGACACACCAGCACAGAGAGCCTTGGAATTCGCCCTACTAGGAGCCAGCAAATACAGAGCCAGGAGAGGACGTCATTGCATAAATCTGCTAAGCGTGCTACGAGGTGACCTCAAGAAAGCAGGATTGGGTACGCTCAAGTAAAGAATGGACCTGAGGAAGCTAAGGACTTTAGCTGAGAACAAGACACAGTGGGCAAAAGCGAAGAAGGACTAATTGCAGCTGTAGGATGTTTCTACTACTACAGCCGCAGAATACAGTAATCATACATACATACCCACTTGCGTTCCCGATTTATGGCTAAAGATGTGTATTTCTGGATGCATTAAGTGTCCTCGATTTTTTACCTTTTGATCCCTTACTAACAATTTTTCTAGCCACTAATAATATCAATGTATGTGCCAAATTTGTTGATTCCACCCACTTGCGTTCCAGATTTATGCCTAAAAAAATTTGTATTTCAGGATGCACTAAGTGGCCCCGTGACCTAGATTTTTTTACTTTTTGACGTCAAACTAAAATGTTCTAGCCACTCTTAATATCAATGTATGTGCTGGATTTGGTGATTCTACCTACCCGCGGTCCAGATTTATGGCTAAAATGTGTATTTCGTGATGCACTAAATGACTCCGTGACCTCGATTTTTTACCGTTTGACCCCAAACTAAAGAGTTTTCCAGTTACTCATAATATGAATGTACATGCCAAAGTTGCTGATTCTACCTCATCGGATTCCCGAGATATCGCTCGGATAAACACACACACACACGCGCGCACACCTATACGCATACACACTCATACGCACGCATACACGCACATACGCACACACGCACGCGCACATATGGACGGCACCAACCGCAATACTCACACCGGCCTTCGGCGGCGTGAGCAATAATAATACCCAATGGACAGTGGACACTAGGCGGGTCTGTTTCAAGCAAAGATTAATCCAATCTTAGCAGGCTAGATTACCATGACCCAACTATATTCATGATTGACCGGCATTATCTTCCATATACCCTTATCTTTTCGAATCGTCCGTGTGCACAAGCTCTTTTTGTGTAACGGTAAAATGGAAATATACCACTACATCTCAATTACAAGGGGCGGGCGATCGTTACATCTTAACGTTATTAGTTTAATGAGAAAATACGCGAAAAGGAAATGACCTAGCACAATAGCTGAATTCTATTGATTGTGCTTTTATTGATGGAATTTGGATATATTCATACACTGTATGCGATTTATTATGCCTTTTTCGATTTAACTCGTACAATGCTAGTATCTCAGTTTCAAGACAACAATGCAGGAAAGATGTTGAATATTTTGAAACTGATTTGACTGCGAGTTGCTGCTGCCGTATTCAACAGAATATTCCCGAAATCATAGAGTTTGTTGTGCCTGGTCTCTAAATGCTGAAAGGTTAACGGGGTTACATTCTAGCCGTGATGTGAAAAGTGTGTATTGCAATAGTGAATATGTGTGCTTCTTTTATTAGTGGGAAACTGGATTCACGTGTTAAAGATCTTTTTATCAAGCAGTCGCAGAATTCCTTTTGTTAGTGATCGTTATAAAATAGCGCAATTGTTGGATGTCTAAGAAATTAGTGACTGTAAATTCACTTTAATCTTGCCACCTTATTATTCATAGCTTGCAACTGAATAGGGGGGGGGGGGGGGCCTATAAACGTGTGTCGTCTCAAGGTCGTAGACAAATTTGGAAGTCTGAGCTGGTGGCTAATTTTGAACCTGAACCAGAAGCGGCCCTGGTCCTTCCCATGAAAATATTTGAAATTTAGATGCTCTCAGATGGAGTGGTTTTAATGCTCCCCATTATTGCCTTGCGTCTCATGTCTACCTTTTACTGTTGATGGTAATGGAACTTGATGATGACAGTTGATAGCAACCTTGAAAGTGAGATTCTAGAAAATCAGTTTTCAATGTTTCAAATTGATTTCAACACACGTAAAATGTCAAAAGACCTTAGCTAGAAATAGGTGGGTGGTAGCTAGAAATGGGCGGGTCTTAGATAGGATGGGGCGGGTCATACCCAGAACTGGGCTGGTAATACCTAGAATTTGGCGGGTAATACCTAGAATTGGGCAGGCCATAGCTAGAAACAGGCGGGTCATAGCTAGAAACAGGCAGGTCATAGCTAGAAACAGGTGGGGCCATTGCTAGAAACAGGCGGGTCATTGCTAGAAACAGGTGGGTCATAGCTAGAAACAGGCGGGTCATAGCTAGAAACAGGCGGGTCATAGCTAGAAACAGGCGGGGCCATTGCTAGAAACAGGCGGGTCATTGCTAGAAACAGGCGGGTCATAGCTAGAAACAGGCGGGTCATTGCTAAAACCAGGCGGGTCATAGCGAGAAACAGGTGGGTCATAGCTAGAAACAGGCGGGTCATAGCTAGAAATAGGCGGATCATTGCTAGAAACAGCTGGGTCATTGCTAGAAACAGGCGGGTCATTGCTAGAAACAGGCGGGTCATAGCCTAGAAACGGGAATATCATAGCTAGAAACAGGCCGGGTCATAGCTAGAAATAGGTGGGTCATTGCTAGAAACAGGCGGGTCATTGCTAGAAACAGGCGGGTCATTGCTAGAAACAGGCGGGTCATAGCGAGAAACAGGCGGATCATAGCTAGAAACAGGCGGGTCATAGCTAGAAATAGGCGGGTCATTGCTAGAAACAGGCGGGTCATTGCTAGAAACAGGCGGGTCATAGCGAGAAACGGGCATGTCATAGCTAGAAACAGGCGGGTCATTGCTAGAAACAGGCGGGTCATTGCTAGAAATAGGCGGGTCATTGCTAGAAACAGGCGGGTGATTGCTAGAAACAGGCGGGTCATAGCGAGAAACGGGCATGTCATAGCTAGAAACAGGCGGGTCATTGCTAGAAACAGGCGGGTCATTGCTAGAAATAGGCGGGTCATTGCTAGAAACAGGCGGGTCATCGCTAGAAACAGGCGGGTCATTGCTAGAAACAGGCGGGTCATAGCGAGAAACAGGCGGATCATAGCTAGAAACAGGCGGGTCATAGCTAGAAATAGGTGGGTCATTGCTAAAAACAGGCGGGTCATTGCTAGAAACAGGCGGGTCATAGCGAGAAACGGGCATGTCATAGCTAGAAACAGGCGGGTCATTGCTAGAAACAAGCGGGTCATAGCTAGAAATAGGTGGGTCATTGCTAGAAACAGGCGGATCATCGCTAGAAACAGGCGGGTCATTGCTAGAAACAGGCGGGTCATAGCGAGAAACAGGCGGATCATAGCTAGAAACAGGTGGGTCATAGCTAGAAATAGGCGGGTCATTGCTAGAAACAGGCGGGTCATTGCTAGAAACAGCCGGGTCATAGCGAGAAACGGGTGGGTCATAGCGAGAAACGGGCATGTCATAGCTAGAAACAGGCGGGTCATTGCTAGAAACAGGTGAGTCATTGCTAGAAACAGGCGGGTCATTGCTAGAAACAGGCGGATCATTGCTAGAAACAGGTGGGTCATTGCTAGAAACAGGTGGGTCATTTCTAGAAACAGGTGGGTCATTGCTACATTGCTAGAAACAGGCGGGTCATTGCTAGAAACAGGCGGGTCATTGCTAGAAACAGGCGGGGCATTGCTAGAAACAGGCGGGTCATAGCGAGAAACAGGCGGGTCATTGCTAGAAACAGGCGGGTCATTGCTAGAAACAGGTGGGTCATTGCTAAAAACAGGCGGGTCATTGCTAGAAACAGGCGGGTCATTGCTAGAAACAGGCGGGTCATAGCGAGAAACGGGTGGGTCATAGCGAGAAACGGGCGTGTCATAGCTAGAAACAGGTGGGTCATTGCTAGAAACAGGTGAGTCATTGCTAGAAACAGGCGGGTCGTTGCTAGAAACAGGCGGACCATTGCTAGAAACAGGTGGGTCATTGCTAGAAACAGGTGGGTCATTGCTAGAAACAGGTGGGTCATTGCTACATTGCTAGAAACAGGCGGGTCATTGCTAGAAACAGGCGGGTCATTGCTAGAAACAGGCGGGGCATTGCTAGAAACAGGCGGGTCATAGCGAGAAACAGGCGGGTCATTGCTAGAAACAGGCGGGTCATTGCTAGAAACAGGTGGGTCATTGCTAAAAACGGGCGGGTCATTGCTAGAAACAGGCGGGTCATTGCTAGAAACAGGCGGGTCATAGCTAGAAACAGGCGGGTCATAGCTAGAAACAGGCGGGTCATGGCTAGAAACAGGCGGGTTATTGCTAGAAATAGATCCCTCTATTGATTTCCAGAAAATCCTCCCCTCTTCCCCACCCCAACCCCAGATTTGTTTATTATGTGTTTGTTATTTTTCTGTAACCTAGGGTGCAGTTTATTGGAACGGGAAATTATTTCATATACAGCGAAAGCAATCCTTTTCGAAAGTATATGGAATATACCTCAAAAATGGGATTCTGGTAATTCAGGGTTCAAAGCATAGGCCCTATAAATCAATTCCAATACACCCAAAAAGTGGGAGGCGCTTAGCTAGAAATGGGCGGGGTATAGCTAGAAATGGACGCCTTTATTGGCGCATTGTGTTTAATGTCAAATGTTCAAACTCTGGTCCTCTGTCTTGATTTAGATTTAAATTTCTGTATGAAGTGTCTGAATAGTCTCGTGTTTTCCAAGCATCAAACAGAATAAAGCACACCTCATTCACATTATGCGTGTTGCCAGAGTTTCAAAAGACTCTGATCATTTGATATTTGATCAAACCTTTAGACGTATGTAGAGGATGAAATTATTTTTGCAAAGCCGCTGATGTGAGTCTGTGGGTTTAATAAGAATTTTATATTCTAATTTTCCAGGGAGATAGAATTGAGGTCCCTAATAGATTGTGACATCTAAGTTGTCAACTGATGCTCCACTAATAGTGGCGTTTTATCATGGTCATTTATAATATGATAACAGTACAAATCGTCTTCCTCTGTATGATGCCAGATTATGAAGATGTCATCTATGTCTTTTTGTGGTAAGAGAGCGGTTTTTTCATTGATTTGTTCAGTGTATCCACTTCCCACCAAATTTCGCATTGCGCATCCACAGATTTTCACAATGTTATTATTTTAACGATAAACCTGATCGACATTTCCCATCAGACGTAAGTCTAATAAATTTTGAATTTAAGCCTATTGTAGCCCCGCCCCCACTCCCCAACCCCCCCCCCCCAAACCACCTCCACCCCACCCCACCCGCCGACCACCCCAAATCCCACCTATTGATGTCAACTTCGACGAATTGTTATGGACGGTTTAATTTTGTACTGGAATCAGCGAAATCCAAGGCCTAGCCACAGGCGGTGGTGGGTGTATCCCATACTGAGTAGGCATCAGCCACATGGAGAATATCACTGATTAGTGTTGGAATTATAACTGTAGACAACACAACATTAAACAGGAGATGAAGGCTATGTATGCATTATTACAAAAGCATCAAAGAAAACACTATACCAATAGATTTACAACGTACACTTTTTGACCCTATCGTCTCGCCAGTCGTGCTATATGGCTCTGATATCTGGGGCTTGAGAAAATAGATATATTAGAAAGTTGTCAGATACAATTTTTCTAAATCATTTTACAAATGAAGAAAAGCATACCCAACGTAATGATTTGTACAGAATTAGGAAAATACCCATTAGATATAGCTATACAATATAATATGATTCGGTTCTGGGCAGATATTGTAAATGGAGAATATGGAAAGTTACCCTCTGTTCTTTAGTTTAGGTATTTATATTCAGCGAAGAGAAAAATATAAAATTTAGATGGATAGAACAAATAAAAGCAATACTTAACTCAATATGGTGTGTGGCCGGGCGGCTACCAGCCCACGATCGTCCCCGCTCTCGAGGACCGGGTGGTCAGTCATGACGCAAGCTGTCATCTCATCCTTCCGGATCGGTCTCAGGCCCTGGGAGGAAGCGCCACTCGAACAGCCTGGCCTCGCCTCCACGCCGAGTGCCGTCTCAGCTTTGAACTTCCCCGAGCGATCCCCTGGTCTCTCAAGCAGGTCTCGTGGGCATGCGCTGAAACTCCCTTAGCATGGATGAGGGCTCCCCCAAGACGTTTGCCGACTGGAGCGGCCAGCCACCTCCTCGGAGGCGCGTGAGTCTGGCCGGGCATTTCCAGCATTGCCTGTACCCTCAACTGAATCTCCGACATGGCGGGTGCCTTGCCAGTCTCGTCCCGTTTACTGCTGTTCTTAGGTGGGGATCCGGGGTGCTGGGTGGCCATGGCGGCACGCTACATGTTCCTTTCCATCGGTCAGTCCTTAATATGAGCGGAGGAGGGGTGTGTGTATGTAGACGTTCGTTCCAGCGGGAATGGGCAAAACCACATGAGTGGTCAAAGGAGAAGAAGAAGTGGTGTTGCTGGCGACGGAGGGAGTCAAAGGTGTGGCAGCAGAAGGATTTCTTGGAGTGGTGCAATCTGTAGCAGTAGCTCTAATAGCGAAGGCGATGGCGTCGTCAGTTGGAGTTTCTGTGGTGGTAGTGGTGGTGATGGCTCGTGCCTCAACCATGGAGCCGAATCTCGCGAAAAGGCGTCCCCAGGCCAAAGAGGTGAGGCATTCTGGGGAGAGAGGGATCCGATTGGATTAATCCTGTGGGGAGTGGGTGGTGAGTGCGGGTGTAGTGTGTGTGAGTCAGGAGGAAAGAAAGAGGATCTGTCCTGCCTGTATTCAAGCCGAGCTCTATTTTATGCGTATCTCTCGTGGGTGCTAGTGGTCTCGAGGAAGGGAAAGGGAGGTGAGAGAGAAGGCACGGGGACAAGCAGGTTTTTTCGCTAACGTTTTTAGGTTTTCCTAAGCGCTGTGTGTGATATTTTCAGTCCTACAAGAGGGTTACGCACATGAGTGACGTCGGGAGCAATTCGCTTCCCTAACATCTCTGTGTCCTTAACCAGACTGATGTCGCGTCGGTCGCCAGAGGGCCTGAGGAGTGATGGGCAGGGGAAAAATGTATCAGTGGAAGACAGGAGTGGTCGTTTGACAGGCAGATGAGACAGTGTGCTTGTCCTACCCTTATCTTGGCTGGTTGGTATGTCGCTAGCGGTTGCGACTCGTTTCGTCAGTTGATACAGCTAAGGTTTGTCAGTCCGAGAAAGTCATTGGTATTTTCCAAATTACTTACAGCTTTGGTGGTTTTATTCACAAAAAGCAGATCCTACTTTGGTATTCGTGGTGGGAGGAAGGGGTTGAAGGCTTAGTGGTCGGTGCCTGGTTGATTCGAAGTTTTGAAAGGGCGTTCCGAGGCATGTACCTATCTCTATTCAGTTTTTAGATGGCAACTTTCCATGCAAGGTGGTGTTTTTACTTGCTTTTCACATACATGTCGATTTATAGCCTTTGTCGGTGACCAGAAGGACGTGATCGGTTAAGTTAGGGGAGAACCTCTTCCCTTGCAGGGGCAGGCGTACCTTCCACTCAGAACCTAGTCTGTCTTGTACGATGTCAAAAAGGGATTGATGTGGCACAGAGGGTGGCCCTTCCCAGTTTCAGATGCGCGAACAGACCCGTATAACTTGTTGAACAAGGAAAGCGCTTAGTGGAACCTCTGCCAAGCCCGGGCACTATGAAGACTTGGCGGATTTGGAAAAGATTCTGGTGATGCGGCAGTTATAAGGTTCAGTCACCGGAACCGGTGTTAATCACAGAATCTGATAACTACCTAAGCATTGTCCTGACCCCTGCCTGGCCTATTGGTCTAAAAAGAAAAGCAAAGCGAAACGCTTCCTAAGCCATGTTATTCGAGAGGACCTACAGCACTGTGCCGAATATCCAGCCTATAGAGAGCATGTTTGAAGTGTCCTAGTATCAGTAGTGTGTGGTGTGAACACCTAAGTGGCGAATCCCCCTCCCATAAATACTTCTAAGCAAGGGTCACAAGACCCATAGGGTGGTCGAAAGGATCGCGGAGGTTATCCAGAGCCCTAGGCCAGGAGCACCAGTGGGGAATGGCCATACATGGCGCGAGGCAGTGTCGCGACATCGAAGTCACTTGCAGTGGAACTGAGACAAGAGCAGCTCCAGGTTCAGCTTCCTGTGGGTGAAAGCTGAGCTGAGAGGTGCGGCAAACCAAGGTCTCAGCTTTTGTAAGCTTAACAAACTTTCTCCTACTCGAAGGAGGCCCTAGCGGGCCCATTATCCAAGCAACATGGATCGGGGTGACCAAGTGCACACACTGAGCATGACAGCTTCGACAGGAGCTAACGGGGAAGATGGTAGAATTCCATCAGCGATGATACACTATTTGAGGGTGGTCCAAGAGAGGTGAGGGAATCTACCGAATGGAAGAAAATAAACTGCCTTTTTGGCAGTGGAAAAATCATTCCTTGGCACAGAGGGCAGCACACACTTCGCAAGAGGCAGTAGAAGAATTGAGCATCCTAGTTAGCTAGATTTCTTTTCGCCAAAAGGAGCGACACCATTACGGCACTATTTTTAATTTAGCTTCATGCCAAATGGAGTGTGGGAGCACTGTGCACTCAGAACGGCTAAGACATATGGTCCCCTTTTCAGAATGTTCCCGGTCAAAAAGTGAAGAAGAGGGAACTGCCGCTTAACAGTGGAGGATAAAGAAAAAGGGGCTTAAGGCAGTACAATCTAACTTCTGTAGAGAAAAAGCAAATTAGATTAGGACATACATTTAACATATAGAGAAAACATGCAAGGTTCAGTCCACTTTTAAGCATGGTAGAAAGTTCAGTAATCACTGACCACTGTCCCGTCCAGTGCAGGGTCTAGATTTTGCTATTGCAGACGTTGTCGGCTTTAAACCAGCCTCGGTAGTTATATTCCTGAGGCACAACATCGCGTGGTGAATTAATTCTTGGCGGCCAAAGATCACAATAAGCCAAGCAGGTGGCACCCTTTTAGGAACGGGTGAAAGTTCTGCAGATCTTCACATGAGGTGGGGTCCCAAAGAGGTGATGCGGGAGAAGGGAGAATAGTCCATCTAGAATCTGATGACACAAGGCAGCACACAAGATGGAGCGCTAATTTCAGAATCAATGGTCACAGAAATAAAAACAGTTCCACTGTCACTGGAACCCTCCATGATCAGAGGCGATTATCGTCCAGTGTACAATCGAGTCTACTTCAGCCAGGAGACGAGGCAGGATTTTTTCAGATCAGTGGGGTCTTCTAAAGTGGCCGAAATCCCAGCGAAGCTGTAGTTATGAGTTCTTAGTTTTAAATTAGGCCACATTTTCTTGGCGGCCTTTACAAAAATTAGGCTGTCCCTTGCCTATGTAAATGTCAACCAGCTCTGAGTAGGTTAAATCCCCTAATTTCAGCAGTGCAATCTCCCCATCATTTCTGAACTGGGGAGTGGAGGGACCGACCGTTGACCAGGGTCGTTATTGAGGCCGCCCTAGGACAACCTGGTGGAGAATGATCAGCATTCATACTCTCTGCTCTGCATCTCACTATCTCTCGACGAATGGCAAATTTTTCTTAGTGAACAACATCCAATCGGGGGTCGTTCTTACACTCACGCCAGCCTCACAGAGTTTTACCAGGAGTCAGCAAGTTTAATGGTGAGTTAGGTTTCGGGGTTTCTTCTCTTAGGGATTGTCTAATAATTCCTTGTTTGAGCGTTTCTCCCTCTCTGTTTTCCGTCATTATCATAGTGAGGAAGCGGAAATCCCAAGCTTTACAAAAGGACCAAATATTCTCGGAAACGTTTGTGATCATGTCCATTACGTGAGAAAGAAGTCGAGCAAAGATCATATGTACAAGCTAAAGGTGTCCATCCAGTCAGAAACCCCATTAGGAAGAAATCCATGTCTATTACTGTGGTGCTCCCAGTGGTCCGGCGCATCCGCAGAGAGGGCAAATCGTGTCTAAACGTTTTCGCCATCGTGCGTGCTTTAGGTACAGGCATACCCAGAACGGTCGGACTGCGTTCTGGGGAGCGGATTACCGGTTCGGGGTTGGCTAGTGCTTCGCAAAAGCGTGGAAAAATTACGCACACCCAGCACGCGCACGCACAGGCAGCAGTGTATTATCTTCTTCCTTGTTGCTATAATACACGCACACACGCTCCATACGCACACGTAACTCGCACACGCACCCAGTGTATTTCTTCCACTCCGACTTCAAGTGCAGTACCGTGAGTACACACCGCATTCAAGTGCACTGCGCGTAACAGGATGGCCATTATTGGACGCAAGCATAATTCATTGATCTGGAAGAGATTAAGTCGATTACAGGTCTGTGATAGAGAAATTAATATTAGACGCTCAAACGCCTGTTCATGCGATTACCTGTGTCTAGGGGCCACAATATGCTGGTGTAACGACCGCCTGTCCTAAAGAACCATCGTATTTTGGCTCAAAAAAGTAATTTCCTACATGTCCACCATATTAGAACAGAGAGACCATATATGTAGTTTAAACCACTGGTGTGCAATAAGGTGGCAGTTTTATAAAGGTTGCGATGGGTTTAATAAAGTTTTGCTTGGCTGGTTGAAGTGCCGGCTTTGCGATTATACTATAAATTGTGTAAATAATCTAGAAACTTGAGACCAAATCAATAGCTAGCCGGCATGGATAGTATATCCTACCTGCATTTGACTAAGTATGCAGTCATACTAATGGTGATGTTAATGGTGGTGGTGGTGTGTACGTGCGTATGTACGTGCGTGCGTGCATGAGTGCGTGCGTGCGTTGGTGATGTGTTATAATGGGTACAAAAATTAACAAGGAAAAATAAAATAAACACAATTTAAGATGGTGCTGGGGGTGTACATGCGTTGCCCGTTGCCTGTTTCTGCCGAATGAGCTGTTGGTGGCGCGTGTGTGTGCATGCGTGTGTGCGTGCAGGTGCAGATGCGGGTGCGTGTGCGCGTGTTCGTGTGCGTGTGTGTTGGTAAGGTGGGGCGGGAGGATAATACTGTATTTCTGTTAGAGGTGGGATGGGGGTGGAGGGAAATATGTAAACAAAAGATTAAAGACGAAAATAAGAGAAACTGGAAATGAAAATATAAAGAAAGATATGAAATCGAGGATTATACAACTTAAAGGAAAATAAATAAAGACAAGTACACATATTGATGCAAGGCATCAATGGCAAATAGCGTGGCCGGAGATTATTATAATTCAAGTTGAGCTTCAGATTCATTTTTATATATAATATACAATTTGCAGTAGCACAACAGGTTGTCCACCAAAGACAGTGACTATATCTAGACCTTGGACCCCTACATAGAACAAAATATAAAGTATACATGTAGAACTGGCAGAGGCATTATATAATATAGGAACATATGGGCTTCAAGTGAAAGTCAAAGTACTATAAAGATATAGTCATTAGACATGTGATAAATTTACAACATATTTGTAGGACAGAGAAAAATTGATTTATCTTGTTATATTAACATTCAATATTACATAGGTTCTTACAATTATTTACAGTTTCTTACCTGTCCGATGTAGTGCTGATGGTGGTTGCGATTGTAATAATGATAGTTTCTTGGTAGTGTCATAGCTTTAAGATGGCTGTAATGGCATCGGCCTTGGATATGATTAGCTATGGGCTATAGGAAGAAGCAGATTATATTTTGGGGCAGTCCGTCCATCTTTCCATCCATCTTGTTGACCATAAATTCTGGGGGTTTTGTTTGATAATTTAGATTCAATCTGGAGCTAAATTATAGGATATATAGAAAGATTTTCACATTATTGCAAGAAATATTTGATGATAGAATCGTGCAATATCTAGTGAATTCTAGATGGTATTATGTTTGAAAGCCTGGTCATAAACCGAGTACAGAGATTCTGATACTGAATATATATATATAATTATTAGCGTTTGGAAAATGTAAGTTGCGACTAAATTGCGTATTTCGAAATTACTCCATAGTAGATTTTTGTTTAAACTATACTTTATTAGCGCATTCATATATATCTATGTAAACATATGGGTGAAATTCTGGAGCCGACCCTATTACAAGCAATATGCCAGGACATATCGACATCTACCCGATTGTAGCTCATGTGAACCAACTATCTTTCAATGGGGACATATTGCGAATAAGTAACTACATGGACATACTTGGTAATTATGATATTATTTGATGGTAGAATCGTGCAATATTTCGTACAGCACTAGTACGTAATAATACATATTGAGTTCTGCACAGCTAGATGTTAGAAAACTGGTTACAAACAGAGTACATAGATATCGGTTCGTAAATTATTGGCATCTGACAACTTTTAGTCGCTACTAAGTTGCGTGTTATAAAATTACTTTAAGGTGGATTTTTTTTAAATCAATATTTTATTAGTGTATTTATATATCTATCTGACATTTTGGGGCCAAACTTATTACAGACAGTAGGCTACCGAAAACCATGGATCTGCCAAAACTTGTGCACAGTTTTGCCATGGAATTGTGTACTACGAAATTAGTTCATGGTAGATATCTTTAAGCTTGATACTTCATTAGTGTATTCATATACCGATCTGACCATATGCATGAATTTTGAACCGAATATGGGCCGAAATTATTGGAGACAGTATGGTACTGAAAATCACTGATCTGCCAAAATTAAGCCAATTTTCAGTATGGAATTGCGGACTACAGAATTATTTCATTGTAGAATTTGTTTTAACTATGAATATAGCTAACAATGAAATAATATCATATTGTTTACAGCTGAAAGTAATTTAGGCTAAATTATACTTTTTAAACTCAAGTTTATGTGGGTGAAAATCTGAGGCCGAGCATAACATACAGACAATAGGGCAGTGAAGACCGTGAATTGGCTAAAGTTTCAGCCAATTTTCAGTATGTACAACAAATTTAATTACTTCATGGTAAACATTTTAAACTCAATTCTTCATTAGCATATTCAGATACCTATCTAACCATATGGGTGGAACTTTTGGCCCGAACACATTGCAGGCATTACTAACTTGGCACATACGTACCGTTTCTGTTGATATATGTATCTAACCACCCGCTACAATGTTATTGACAGCCGTTTTGACTGGAAATTCGGAACATCAGTTGTCTATACATAGTAATAAACAATAGCATACATGGATCTTTTCCCAGTGAAGGATTAAGGACAATAAATTACTAATGAAAATCACACGTACATTATTTCTAGAGAATTTTGTCTAATTGTACATGGTCTACAATATTATTATACATGTTTTACTGCTATAATTTACCACACATATAGTGACTAGTAAAATGCGTCAATGACATTAAAATCTATGCCCCGATGCCATACAATGAGACATAACAATGGAAATTTATACACTATCTCGAATGTTCAACCTAGTGTTTTATGCTATAATACATAAGGGAAAAATGAAACAGACACAGTACCTGGTATTGTCATCATACTATATTAAACCTTTACTGTCTAAATTTGGTGAAGAATGTTAAAATATTTAGATATTGAATGTCCATTTGCAGGCCAAGGGAAGACTGTTTTTTGCTGATTTACCACTGAAATCTGGAATGACTGTCTCGAGAGTCATTCCAGTGATAAATTATCAAATATTGACCCATCATAGCATGCAATTTGACATTGCTCAAGATTACAGTAGGGGCCGGTTTGACCAGCTATGCCATGAGGCAGTTAAAATACAATAAGAGATGTTGAGAGGCCTATATTCATAGCCGTCGTCATTGTGATTTATATGCTTTCAACCGTGACATCCCAGAATCCCATTTCCAAGGTAACAATAGAGGAGAGCTATTGAACATTTTAAATGTAATTTGACCAGATGCTGTCGGTGCTTATAGCAGCAACACAGTCAAATTAGTTTCAAAATATTCAACGGAATGTTTATTAAATAGTAAAGACATACAATTCGCACAACTTACAGACTTTTCAACGTTCATGATAGCCATAGCTACGTCATTCATTACGTATTTTGACTGTGACGTCAGCCTACATGTGACATAATTGATTATGATGTCAACACTTGAGTGAAAGTTTGGATAACTTACACCATCTTTCCATAAGAGAATCAGTACATTACCATTGGGTCTTCATGTGTCCGGCAGAGCAAAGCTAACTATTTGAATGCTCTTGCTAAAATATGTGGTCACTTATTACAAGTGGTACACACACACTACTAAGTCGTATTGGTCATTTACTGATTAAATTTGTTCATGGCAATTTCAAAGGTGGGATCCATTTCTGGCTAAGCTCTGTCAGTTCTTTCGGCGTGTTGGAATCAATTTATATACTTTCATTCACGACTCCCCAGAATCCCAATTTCAAGGTAACTATACAGGTAAGGTGTTGAATATCCTGAAATTAATTTGATCGGGTGCTTTTGCTGCCTATGGCTATAACAGTGCCCGATTAAATTAATTTCAAGATATTCAACAGAATGGTTATTAAAAAGTAAAAACAAAATTTGTACACTTGACGGACTATTCAATATTCACGATGGAGCTAGAGATGTCATTCACTAAGCATTTTGACTATGATGCCTGTGAAGCTTTTATAGGATGCAATTGATAATGGTAAAGACATACAACGCCCAGGAAAATTAGTTTCAAATTTTCAACGGAATGTTGATTAAATAGTAAGGTCATACAATTCGTACAATGCCCAGTCAAATTAGTATGTCCACATGTTGGATTTGTCAATAAAGATGGTTTGCTTGCTTGCTTGCTTGCTTGCTTGCTTGGTAGGTAGGTATAGGTAGGTATGCTTAGTTTTTTAATGCACTGACAACTCAATGACTTCAATTTCTGTGCTAACCCCGCCTACGGAGTGCACCTGTTAGTTTACTTTGTTGATCATCATTTCCCCAGTCGGGGATCGAACCGTCATCCTGCAATTCCACATAGCGACAGCAACCCAGACATCTTTCCACTGGACCACCGCATCAAGACAAGAATCTTGGTTTAGCAAACCAGCTTTCACATGTTGGATATTCTGATACACTGGCGAATACACCTTTCCCACATTGACATCATTATGCTGGGATTCCCCTAAATCAACGTTCGGAGCAAAACTGCTGGCTGGTACCCCTGCCAACAAGCCACTGACCTTCGTTGAGTTACTTTTGCACTAAAATACACCGCAATTTAAAACGTTGTATGATAAACTAAAATCATTATATTATTTAAATCATATATCAGTATAAAGCCATTCAACTGCTGAAACATTAATGCATTATTTTTTATATTTTTGTAACGTTTTCATTGAGTTATTTGCGTATATAAAATACACCATTCGACTTAGATTCATTAAATCAAGTGCACATTAGGGGATATTTTAAAATTGCAATCAACTGTATTAAATTTTATAAAACTATAAAAACTATTACAGAAATGTAATGAAAATTGACTTCGCTTTCCAATGATGTATGACTTCAAAAGTATTATGAACATAGTGTTTCGTATGCACTGCCTAAAATGCACTGTATCTGATTCCCATATTAAAGTAAAGCTGTTTGCGCATTGGCTATCATGGTTACCAGCCGGAAGTGGTATGCGCGATGCATTCCGGGAAGGTATTTTCCCAATATTATGCTAATGTGGGAAAGGTCGATTCATATGAGACTATCCTTTGGATGCACACCGTATGGTGTATGCAATGCCCTCACCTGGTCTCCATAGCGAGACTGGCAGTAGTTGATTGATCGATTGATTGATTGATTGATTGATTGATTGACTGATTGATGGGGTTGATTGATTAAATCCCCGGGATTAAATCGTAGAAACATAAAATTCGTACACTTGATGGACTATTCAATGTTCCTGATGAGGCTACTTTGATTGTGATGTCATCCTACATATGACGTAAATAATTATACTCGATACTGGAGCGTAGTGGGAGGGTGTGGATTGTGCAATATGACGATGAGGCCACCAGCGGTAGGTACAACTAGCCCCAATAGTGAGGGTATGCGTTTATATCTAGACAATATATCCTAAATCTACGACTCCAATCTAAATAGAGGCGAGATACCTAGCTCTCGTTAAAAATACACACACAAAAAGAAGACTGTTATACTGTAGGGAGAATCTGTCGAAGGCAGTGGGTGAATACGCAGGCAGATCGGGTCCATCGATTCGTTCGCTCTCTAGAATATATTTAGTTCCTGAAACGACTTTGCGTGATCGGATCAAAGGGCGAATCTCGATAGATGCTAAGGCTGGACAAAAAACTATACTACATGAGACTGAGGAAATAAAATTGGAAGACTATTTAATCAAATGTTGCGAACTTGGCGTCGGTAAAACGAAAAAGCAGATTAAGGAGATGGCGTTGTCAATTGTTGAGAGATATTCACCTGGTAGAAATTTGAAAGTTGTCAACCAATGGAGAGCAGCCGGGAATGACTGGTATTATGGTTTCATGGAACGCCACCCGAATCTGAGTTTGCGAAAGCCAGAAAAACTTCATTCAAGAGCGGTAATGGGGAAAGCGTCTGTCATTGACAATTACTACGCGACTATGGATGAACTTCTACAAGAGATGGACATATTGGATCATCCAGAGCTAATTTATAACTGTGACGAGACTGGTGTATGGCTTGATTTCAGACCGGCTAGGGTGGTTGGGTGCAAAAAAGCAAAAAACATTTGCTCAATATGTAGTGGAGATAAGACAAACATTACAGTAATGGCATGCGCCAATGCTGTTGGAGATGTGTTATCACCTATGGTAATATTCAAGGGTAAGCGAGAAGTGGAGGCGCTGAAAGAAACTACCCCCATAAGCTGGCTTGTTAAGTTTAGCGAAAGCCGCTGGATCAACTCACAACTATTCGAATGTTGGTTGGCGGAACTTTGTATACCCTCAGTTGAGCAACAACGTACAGTGCAGGGTGATCCGACTAGAAAAGTGCGTCTTCTATTAGATGGACACAGTAGCCATGAAACTTTGCATGCACTTGAACTCGCAAAGAGACACAATGTAACTATTATGTGCCTACCTCCCCATTTAACACATCTACCACAGCCACTTGATGTTTCATTCTTTAAAACATTGAACGTCAATTGGGATCTAGAATGCGAATTGTTCGCAAGGGACCAAGCTAATGAAGGGCACTATGTAACAAAGCCAGTCTTTTGACTTGGAATTATTATAGAAGTATTAGAAAAGGCATTTAATAAATCAAAAGCTCGAGTTACAAATGTCACAAATGTCTTTCGCAAATGTGGTCTTTGTCCATTCAACCGCATCTATCTTCGAGAGCTATTGAAAGGCAGGCAATTTGCTCCTTCTGATGTACTCCACCGAGTAGTAGATGAAGTGAATGTTCCTGGTGTTGAAGTGAATGTTCCTGGTGCTGAAGTGAATGTTCCTGGTGCTGAAGTGAATGTTCCTGGTGCTGAAGTGAATGTTCCTGGTGCTGAAGTGAATGTTCCTGGTGCTGAAGTGAATGTTCCTGGTGCTGAAGTGAATGTTCCTGGTGCTGAAGTGAATGTTCCTGGTGCTGAAGTGAATGTTCCTGGTGCTGAAGTGAATGTTCCTGGTGCTGAAGTGAATGTTCCTGGTGCTGAAGTGAATGTTCCTGGTGCTGAAGTGAATGTTCCTGGTGCTGAAGTGAATGCTCCTGGTGCTGAAGTGAATGTTCCTGGTGTTCAAGTGAATGTTCCTGCTGTTGGAGTGAATGTTCCTGGTGTTGAAGTGAATGTTCCTGGTGCTGAAGTGAATGTTCCTGCTGTTGGAGTGAATGTTCCTGGTGCTGAAGTGAATGTTCCTGCTGTTGGAGTGAATGTTCCTGATGTTGAAATGAATGTTCCTGGTGTGAGCCATGCTAGTCTGACACAAACTAGTATGATTGAAATGGAAGCCAGCGGTTGTGTAGCTGTAGTGAGAGCCAGTGGTCGTGATGTGGATGGTAATAATAGTGGGTTATTTTCAGTGGAGGGACATAGTGATGTGGAAGTCAATATTTTTTACTTGCCCAGTTTTACGGGGCGTGTTCCTTTGACGAATCGCAGGAGAAATCTATACTGTATAAAATCTGACAGCGCATGAGTTTCTTGCAGAAAAAGAGCAAAGTTAACAGTGGTGACAAAAAAGCAAGAAAGGAAGTGTGCTAAGACGAATGTAACAATAATGCGGGGAAAGGGAAGTAGCAGTGTGCGGGGTAGGGGAAAGGGCAAAGGAAAGGGCAGAGTGCAAAACAAGTTTCTTGGCAAAACGGTAACAGACAATAGCACGTATGATGACTGTGAGTGCTTATTTTGTGGCGAACTTTATTCAGCTTCCATAGGTGAATGGATTTAGTGTCAAAACTGCCAGAAATGGTTTCACACGGAATGTGCTGGGGTGTCGGAATTCCAGGATGAATGTGTATGCGACTTTTACTCCAAATAGCCTAGTATTCTAATGCGGAGAAATGCTGTATCTTAATATTGTTCTTTTTCTCTTTTGAATGAATTCACGTTGCATTTCACAATTTCGATATTTAACTATGCCTAGGGCTATGCATTGTTCATATTATTTCTGAATTTGGATGTCTCTTTATTTCTCTCTAATATTAAATAGTGAATATACTCATTGATTTTAGTCAAAGCATTTGCCTAAAATAAGACCTAGGCTTATTGCAAAGTGGTAGAAATGCCTATTTTATTATATTCATCCAGGAATAAGTGTGCAGAACTTTTTTTTAAAGTGGACGGTGCGCGATATAGCCCTGATGTAAAGTATGTTAAACTTTTGTAACATGTACTATTATTCCCATGCTTAACGTTCTTTTACTGTTTTAGAAACATAAATAAAACAGCTGTGCATAATTTTATTTTAATGAAAGGCGGTTTTCTTTACGCCCCACTCTTGGGGCACCAACATAATGCCTAATAATTACTGCATCAATGTGCGCGACGCTAGCCTGTCCTAGTGCACGAATCAAGACTGTTGTGCGCGATATAAGCCCAAATTTTAGGAATTCGCTGGGACTTCTATTTCCTAAAAAATCTGTCTGCGTGAATAAAACAACGCTTTGCAGGTTGTAGCAGTACAAAATGCCTAATTATTATTCCACAAAGTTACAATTTTATTGCATTAGCTAAAATATGAAAAACGACCGTGGGGTTATATCGTGTCTTGGTGCGCGATACACCCCGTTTCTATCCTATATATAGAGGTGAGCGGGCATAGCTAAAACTGGAAAGGTCCATTGCCTATAGGCACTGCTATTTTGCGTAAGAGATTGTGGTCATTCATGTTCTCGCCAGATCTACCGCTAGTGGTAGATCTGGTGAGAACATGAATGACCACAATCCCTTACGCAAAATAGCAGTGCCTATAGGCAATGGACCTTTCCAGTTTTAGCTATGCCCGCTCACCTCTAGCTAAGCTCCACCCACACTTCGCAGTGTCGGGATCGATCTATCCCCGTGAATGCCCTGACGATCAATTTCCTGAAATCTATCCAGGTAAGCCGTTGAATATTTTGTAATTAATTTGACTGGGTGCTGTTGCTGCGTATGGCAGCAACAGCGCCCAGTCAAATTAGTTTCAAAATATTCAACAGAATATGTATTAAATAGTAGACATGCAATTCTTACAACAACTCATAGTAAGTCTTCAATGGAGCTTTCCAATATTATCCTTCGAGTATATGACTTCATGTCATATGACATCATAGCCAACAAAGTGATGTGCATCCTGACATCATCATTATTACGTCATAAATAATTCTATTTGGCCCGTCTTTGACTCTTAATCGTCCACCATATTGTAAAAATTGTATGGCTGCTATTTAATAAACATGCTGTTTAATATTTCGAACTAATTTGACTGAACGCTGTTGCTGCTGTAAGCAGCAACAGCACCCAGTCAAATTAGTTTCGAAATATTTAACAGCTTACCTGTATAGTTTTCTGGAAATTGATAGTCAGGTATGTCAGTGATCGATCGATCCCAACACGAGCGAGGTGTGGGTGGTGCGTAACTAGAGGTGGGCGGGGCCTAGCTGAAACTGGAATGGTCCACTATGCGTTCGTGTCGTACTTGTCTAAGTCATTCATGACGTCATTGATTATAATGGCATTCTACGTCTCGTAGTTGATTACGACACCATGTGATGGATTCTAGACGCAACCAAGTGAATGGGTAGCGCTGAGCGGGCACGAAAAGAGATGATAGGCCTACACGCACATCCGTCGTAGTGGTCGTGATTTATATACATACTTTGAACCATGACTTCCCAGAATCCCTTTTCACTGTAACTATGGAGGTGATCTGTTGAATAATTTGGAACTAATTTGACTGGGTGCTGCTGCTTATTAAATAGTAAAGCTCTTCAATTCGTACAGCTGAAGGACTTTTTAACGTTCCTGTCATTACGTATTTTGACTGTGATGTCAACCTACCTGGGACCTAATTGATTATAACGGCAAGGCTCTACAATATCTGACCGCTCTTGCTAAAATATGTGCCCAATTTTTACACGTGATTCGACTCCTTGGGCTATGTTATACAGCTCATAAATAAGTTAATATACTTACAAAACATAAACAGAAGTCCTGTCTTGTTTTGCAAACATGTTGACTTATTCTTTAGATGTTCTATACCATCGAGTCGGCGGTTTTACAGTACAGTTCATACATGTAAATAAGTCACTACACTTGCAAAGAAAAACAGAAATGCTACCTTGTTTTGAAAACATTTTAATGTATTTTTGCGGTTTTCTATACCGAACGGTGCCAGGTTTCGCGGAAACTGGGAGATACAAAAACAGCCAAACTCGCTTTAACCATTATCTTGCTGTTTCATGGTCAGTACAAGAAAGATGTGTGTAGATTATGGAAACAATAATGCTGAAAGTTGGCTACATGTGTGCAGCAACGGTTTACGACAGCAATTTCGAAAATGAAGAGAAGTTATCATATAGTTATCATATGTACTTGAATGTTTGGAATTTCAGCGATGTATGCGATGTACGCGTTAGGTTTTAACGCATTTCTGTAATTCTTTCCGCCTTTCTGTATTACCGTATTTCCCCTATTTATTTTTACAGTAGTTTTGTAGTTCCGTATTTTGCATGCTATTTAAGCAGAATTTCTATTCCAGTTAATAAAAAAGAATTTACTGACTGTTGGAGGCTATATACATAGCTGATCGTCTGCGTCTGATGTCAGTCAGTCAGTGAAGATCCAGTGGTCAAGACATCTATCCCACCCACCCCACCCCCACGCATGGTGAGCGTGTGCGTATGAGCGATCTAGCCAATATATGTATCCTAAATCTATGGTTCCAATCTAAAAATAAAGGCGCACTCTATCGATCTCTCTAGTTAGCTGTTGGAGCCCACAATCCCTTGCGCAAAATGGCCGCGCCTATACGCAATTCTAGCCACAACCCGAATATAAGCGTAGCCGTGAGTGGCCACGCAATAATATAATGTCATGTGATTAACAAAGTAAGAGCAAACAAAAAAAATCCTGATTTTGAACTCAAGATTATAAGCTGTTGTCGTTGGATTAAGTTGCTTGCTGGTGTTGCCATTTAGGAATTTAAAAAGGGCCTACCAGTCACGTAGCTGAGAAACCCCTTTCATCTTTGAGCTAAAACGTTTATCCAGCGCCGCATAAAAGTCTCAGCAGATCCAGTTCAGGAACTGATTCCCCTGTGGTGGTGATGGTGGTGGTGGTGGCGGCGGCTGCGGCGCTGGCGACAGTGGTGCTGGTGGTGCTGGTTGTTGGCGGTGGTGGTGGTGCTGGCGGAGGCATCGGCGGCGGCGGCTACAGTGGTGGTGCTGGTGGTGGTCGTGACGACGGTGTTGACGGTGGTGGTGGTGGTGGTGGTCGTGGCGGCGGTGTTGACGGTGGTGGCGGTGGTGCTGGGGGTGGGGTGGTGGCGGCGTCGGCTGCGATGGCGGCGCTGGCCCTAGCAGTGATCGCGGCTGCTCGGTGTTGACGGGCGTAGCAGGGGCAGTGGTGGTGACCAAACTAACGATGATTAAAATGTGATGACGCCTGAGGCATATGATTATATGTCAAGGCTTGCAAAGATCCGATTGATCAGCGCGCTGCCTGCTGTACACCGTAAGCGCACGTAATGGTGCTAGGTAATAACGCGTCTCTTGGTACGTCACGCAGGTGCGCACGCACACATGCACGAGCATTTCTATCTAAACTCGTATTGGAATCGATTTATGTACTTTGGTATACTTTGCTAGGTAATAACGTGTATCTTGCTACGTCACACACACGCGCACGCAAAATCCCAAAATCAAGCTATTTATGGATGTACGCTGTTGAATGATTTGAGACTAATTTGACTGTGGGTGGGCGAAAGATAAATAAATAATTAAATAAATTAACAAATAATAAAGGAAATATGATGATATTGTACGCCCATATGCAGCCGGTGTAATGTCTGATCCAGGGGATGCCAATGCGGACCCCTGGCCTGTGTAGGACTGCCACGACGGTTTCCGTGGGATGGTGATGTCTTGGATTGCTAATCAGACTTAGCCTAAATTAACAGGAATTAGCTTTACTTGGAATTTATGGTGGATTATAGGTCATTGTGACCTGAGCTTATAGGGGTCAGGTTGTGATTCTTGCGGTAATGGGTTTCATGTGTGCGTGCGTGCGTGCGTACGTGCGTGCGTGCGTTGCGTGCGTGAGCGTTCGTGCGTGCGTGAGCGAGTGCGTGCTTGGGTGCGTGAGTGCGCGTGTGCGTCTATGAGTGTGTGTATGTATACAGTAGTGTAGGTGGGCTGAGTGTGGCTGCGTGCAGCTGGGTGACTGGGTAGCTTATGTTGTATGGTTGAATGGATAGCATGGGGATAATGGTGAGAGGTTCTAGTTTGGGTTTTTGTTCTTGATAACTTTTGTTAAATTGTTTAGGGAGACTGGTGTATCAGGAAATCAATTAATAATTTAAAAAACATTATTTCGCTTATTGCATATGCGGATGGGCGTTAGACCTGGCTTTTAGGATAATGGTTTTAAAGGTGTATGATGCAATAGGGGATCAGGTAATGTTGTCAGCCATTAGGTGTGTAACTTTTTGAACACCCTTTTTGGTCGCTAGTCTGGGGATTTTCCAGGCACCACCTATATGGCTGTGGGTTTTGTTTTTGGTGCTTTTGCACCAGATTCATAAGGTACATACTGATTTCCAAAAAACAAAAGCGAAAACAGTTTTCAGTCAAATTAGTTTCAAAATATTTAACAGAATCATTATTAAATTATAAATTTGTCAAATAACATATAATTCGTACAGTCGTGACGGACTTTTCGATTTTCAGGTCGGAGCTATACGTCATTATGAGTGTGACGTCATATAACTAAAGCCTTACTTGATTATGACGTTATAGATACGTGAGTGACAGATCGAGTCAATCAATTAGAGCCTATTGCATCCCCAAAGATCAGCTTACCAATTAGAGGCCTGTGCGCTGGTGGTTAATTACCAGCTTACCAATTAGACGCGTACGCACTAATCGTTAATTACCAGCGTCTGCTGGTGTTACGCTACAAGCTAAAAGTTTTGTCAGGCGATTAATAAAGGCCTACAGAAAACTCGAGACGTCTCACGGTGGCCATAATGAAATTGTCCATAGTTAAAAGACATCTACATTCGGGAAACTGTATCCCCAGACAATCTAGGTAAATCGTATTACGAATTCTCCACCGTTATATGTGTATGTGATGGCCAAATATATATATTTTTCTCTGCATCCTTGCATTACATTAATAACACTACCCTATGGTAAGAAATAGTATTAACCAAGGGCGAAGTTACACCACAGACCGAGAGGTACGTACAATTCCCGGATAACGTGGCTTACTGGGCCGATACCGGGCCGATACTTTCAGTATCGGCCTGGTATCGGCCCAGCCTCGGCCCAGCAAGCTGTGTTATCGGGGAAGCCAGTTTCAGTAAACAGAATCAAGGCTAAACGTGTACCCTCTTTGTGGCCTACACGTCGGACGGTACAATACAACTAAGAAGTAACTTAAAATGCTTTCAAAACTAAATAAAGCAATTAAAAGTTGCAGACCTTCGCCCTTCCGGGTTTTTTGTCCCATGATAAAAAGTGTTTGGCCCCGCATCCAGAGTTCTGGAATCCACGTGTATGGCCACACCTTTCTTGCGCTAATATTTTAGCCAAATCAGACCAGTAGATTCCAAGATAGGGCAGTATCAAGAACTTTGTTCGGAACTGAACCCATGATCTTTTATCCGGATCACCCAGGTTGTGTTAAAATTTGAGGGAAATCGAATCAATAGGTTTTTTTAGATACAGCTCCAGACTCATGCACAACCGGGGGGGGGGGGGGGGGGGGGGGAGACACGCACGCACGTACGCACGCACGCACGCACGCACGCACGCACGCACGCACACAGACAGACAGACAGACAGACAGACCCGCACGGTCGCATACCCTCTTCCCCTTACAGTAAGTGCATATCGATTTGTATGCCTGTGTCGATTTCAGCCCACTTTTGTTGTCATTGTTAAAGTCAATTAAGTAATTTTATCATCAATCATACGGAGGGGTATTTTAACTAAACCCGACAAGCAATCTGTTAGTTCAGATATTTTTCTGCCTCCAATTTGATGATATATACAACACAGCTAACACTGTAAACCATGTATTACCAGAATTTTACGGTAACTGCACAGGTAAGTTGTTGGATATTTTGAAGCCAATTTGGCATGAATCCGTTGCTGCCTTAGGCATAAGCAATAGTCCAATTGGGTTGAAAATGTTTATCAGAATAATTCTTGCAATGTGGGCCTAGATGATTTGTCGTATTTCATCTTTCGTGTACTAACTCCTAAGAGTTAAACCTGCGCAAGCAAACACATGCTTTGGGGTCAACAGATAAGGCCTTTCTTTCAAATGTTGGTCCATAAGACCACGTGTCTTAGTGAACCATTATAGTTTGGCAGAATATGTAATAGTATGTTTTATTTTGTTTTTAGAAACATGTTAAATATTTCTGAGCTGTACTGTAGGCTGTAATGATTTTGATTGATTGCATGTTTATGGCCCTACGACATGAAATTTGTTTTCATTAGATGTGAACTATGCTGACTTTACATTAGCACGGTTGCGACTAATAGTCGGTTCGATATATGAAAAAACACCACGTTAACCCCCAAAAATTGCACCAAAAGGTTTTTCACCGTTTTATGGTAGGATTTGGTGTACTAAAGAACATACTAAAATTCTACTAAAATCTGACCTTCAAAAAGTAAATAGAAATCCAAGTGGTTAACTATTCATACTAGACCGGCGATTCTGGTGTCTAACCGCGGGTTCCTGGAGCCTAACAACACATTAATACCAGGTAGAATGTCATGGGCTTATTAGATATTTTAGAAATCCAAGAAGCCAAAGCCTTAAAATCTGCTATAAGTTGGTATCTAACCCCCCCCCCCCCCCACCCCCACCCAGGTTACGGGAGCCTAGCAATACATTAGGACCAGGTAGAATGTCGGGGGGGGGGGGGGGGGGTGTGGTTACATGACATTTGATAAATGCAACATGATGTCCAAGATGGCCATGATGACCTTAAAAATTGCCACAAGTATAATTAACTGTGGAAAAAGAGGCATTTATGCCAGCAATGAAGGCTGTGTTGTTTTTGGCGTGCTTAATCTGTCTACTAGTTCCTTATTCATTTATCATTCAGTTACTTTAAAAAATTAATCCTTAGTTAAATTTAATTAATTGAATTCATCCAGTTTCTGGGAGACCCACATAGTTTTCCGAAAGAGAGTATCATACAAGTACGCAGCTGAACAATTTTAGTTTTTAGACACCTTTTAACCATAAATTACCTGCTTTGTGTTATCTTTATCTACGGATGTTCAATTAATTATCAAAAAATAGGCAGTTCGCAGAAATACGGAACCCAATAGCATATCCCCGGGCGTTGTTTACATAACATAACATAACATATAGGCCGGAGTAATTTTAGAAAGTGGGCTTTGAAGTACATCATAAATATTGTTTGAAAAGAAAATTTAATTTAAAAATATTTGTATCGTGTCGTCTGCAGTGCTATCAATTATTTTGTAATTGCTTGCGGTATTCTGTTAACCAATCTCTTCGCTCCATTATTCCTCTCTCCCTCCCTCCCTCCCTCCCTCCCTCCCTCCCTCCATCAGTATCTCAAGAGCCAGTTGCAACATGGGGATGGAAAAGGCCTTGATGATAATGTGATAATGAGGGAAAGAGCATCGCGCGTATTGATATATTACTTTAAACAAACAAGCCAGAAGAATCAGAAAAAGACAATTATTGAAACTGCTGCGAGGCCGCTTAAAAGTGACATTAACTCTAACGGAACATTAGACTTAAGTCAAGTTCGACTCCTAACCATAGTTAGCTATAGCTAACTAGAATACCAGTCGAACTTCAAATAGTTAACTAGCTAGTCAGCTATAGTCAGCCAAGCACCTGACCTCGGTTCAGATGGTCAGTGCGATATTTGCGTAAATTTCAAAATGGCGGACACCGATCGCTTGCCACGAACAAATGCATATAAAAGTGTAAATATTTCACTAAATAACTAAGTTGTGATGAAATTATGCTTTCCCATTGTATGTCAATGTTCCCAAGCCCATATTTCTTCCCACGTTATGCCATATGGCCCCTTTTTGACGTCTTAGCGGACAAAAATAACCCATTTTCGTAGGTCATCAAAACAGACGACAGAAAGGTTTAATAGAGACTGGTACCCGGCTCCAAATTATCTGCAATAGTAATTCAATAGGGAACCGGGTACCAACGAACTATAGTCGACTACGATCAAGTTCGACTGGACTTCGCATGATCAGTAAACCAGCAAACTGACTATAGTTAGCGAGTCGAAGTTGTCCGTAACGTCACTTTTAAGCGGCCTCGCAGCGGTTTACAAATCAATTCCCAAGTGCCCAGAGCTTCATTCCACTTGTGTTCCTGACATACTGCGTACAGCATTGAATATCCTGTTTGTGGGTGCATATACTAGACGAAAGGTTACAGGTATAGGCCACGCTATAATTCAAGCAGTTAGGCCACGTACGGGCCTTGATCCATTACAAGTTAGTCGTGCAGAGCAGACACATCCTTTACATCTTTCTAAATTAATCACTTCCTGAGATGGGATTTTGTTCCTCAAATGGGGGAATCCTGCGATTTGAGAAGAATGCTGCTGATTGTGTTTCTCCCGACATGTTAGATAGAGACATTGATTTGTTGGACATGGCACTACCTTTTGCTGGCGACAATGTTGACCATATATAATTATCACAGTAGATGGTAAAGGGAGTTTTTCATCTGATCAGAATAATAGGGGCATTGATACCAGGACAACGGACAAACCATATGATTACTACGTGAAACATTTCCGAACTGAGCATTATAGAGAAGACAAAGATCCCTTTTTGTCTCGAAACAGAAATAAGGACGGAATGCTCAATCTCCAAATTGTGGAACTTAGTCAAAGGGGCTGTCGTGTTATCAATGCGTCAGGGGACGCAGATGTTGACATTGTCACGGTAGTTGATTGGTCGCGCGTGTTCTCCGCAATTCACCTTTCCAGAGTATCCATCTATCAACTGACGTCACAAGCGGTGTGTATGATGGGGTCATAATTATTACGCCATAAAATGATTCTATTTTTAACTCTTAATAGTCCGACACTTTGTCAGAATTGTATGTCTCTACTATTTAATAGATATGCTGTTGAATATTTTGAAACTAATTTGACTGGACGCTGTTGCTGCCTATGGCAGCAACAGCGCCCCGTCAAATTAGTTCGAAATTATTCAATGTCTTTCCTGTATAGTTTTCTGGAAATTGATAGTCATAGGTTTCAGAGATCGATGGATCCCAACACGAGCGAGGTGTAGGTGGAGCTTCGCTAGAGATGGGTGGGGCATAGCTAGAAATGGAAGGATCCATTTAGATTGGCCAAGATATAGACCTTCTTATCCTTCTCCTTTACTATGGGGAAACAGAAATCAAGTATACATTTATTTCCATTGAGCCAATCAGTAAAAACAAAATGTATAACATCAACCATCTGAAACGCATTTTTGGTTCGTTCTTTCTTACCAAACAGATGATATGATTCCGGACCTTGGCAGTCACCTGATGCCTCTAGTGTTTGGTAGAAAGCGCAATGACTCATTTTCATCTTTGCTCTATAGCATCTTCAAAAAGAAAGTGGTTTCAGGGAAAATATTGGTAACACCTGAACGCTATCCTTCTACTACATCTGTTACCAGATTCCATTGTCTATGAGTTTACTACCAGACCACTCACCTGGTTGCTAGACCATCAGAATCTAGGTGAAGACATCAAAATCGCCAGTCTACTATGAACAGTTAATAACGTTTTAAAGATTGTTAAGGCCATTATGGACGTCATATTGCATTTCTCAAATAGCTTATAAACCCATAGCAGTTGGCCATGTCCTGATGTGTTGCTAGGCTAAAAGACTTGGGTGAGACACCAAAGTTCCCAGTCTAGAATGAATAGGTAACGGCCTATGGCAATTCTCAGTGGTTTGGTGATCATCATGGACGCCATGATGGATTTTCCCAAATATCTAATAATTCAACTGCATTCTACCTGATATTAATGTGTTGATATGTGTCAATAACATGGAGTAGACACCAGAATCCCCAGTCTTGTATGAATAGTTAACGACTTATGGCCGTTTTTTCAATGTTTTTGGCGGTCATCTTGGACGCTATGTTGGAATTCTCTTATATCTAATAACCATATGGAATTCTACCTGGTCCTCATGCGTTGCTAGGTTACGTGAACCGAGGGTTAGAAATCAAAATCGGCAGCCTAGTATGAACAATTAATGATTTATGGACATTCTATTGTTTTCATGGCCATCTTGGACACCATTTTGAAAACTATGGATTTCCGATGGTCTAATTTTGGTGCCTATGCTCTTTAGTACAACAAACTCTTACAGAAAGCGTTGGAAAAACTTTTGCAGCAATTGTTGGGGTCAAACCATATATTGACCCTACTATAATGGCAATGCAGTAATCTAGTTTTAGCTATGTCCCGCCCATCTTTAGCTAAGCTTCACCCACGCTTCACCCATGTTGGTATCGATCCATGAACTTCCAGACTATTACTTTCCAGAAAACTACACAGGTAAGCTGTTGAACTTTTTAAAACTAATTTGAGTGGGCGCTGTTGTTGCCATAGGATGCTGTTGGTGCCATAGGCAGCAACAGCGCCCTGTCAAATTAGTTTCAAATTATTAAACATCATGTATATTAAACAGTAAAGGTATACAATTCGTACAACAACGCTTAGTCTGTCATCAATTCACCTTTCCAGAGTACCCACCCATCATATGACGTCATAATGAACTGCGTGGTGTGTACGATGACATCATAATGAATGACGTCATGAATGACGTCGATAAGTACGTCACGAACGCATATTTGATGACGGTCTATGGGCTGTTGTACAAATTGTTTGCTTTTACTATTTAATAAATATTCTGTTGAATAGTTTGAAACTAATTTGACTGGGCGCTGTTGCCACCTATGGCAGCAACAGCACCCAGTCTAATTAGTTACAAAATATTCAACAGCTTCCCCGTATAGCTTTCAGGAAATTGATAGCTAGGGCATTCGGGGATCGATCAATCCAAACACGGCGAGGTGTGGGTGGAGCTTAGCTAGTGATGGGCGGGGCATGGCTAAAAATGGAAAGGTCCATTAAGGGTCCGTGACGAACTTATCTACGCCATTCATGACGTAATTTATTATGACGTCATCATACACGTCTCGTGGTTGATTATGACGTCATACGATTGATGGATAAACTAAAAATGCCCATTGTACGCCTATGTCCTTAATGAATGTATAATTTAATAAACTTAGGTCCTAAATTAAATGTTGGATATTTTGAAACTAAGTCGATTGGGAACTGCAGGGTCCAATCAAATTAGTTTCAAAGGATTTAATAGTTTACCTGTATAATTACCTTGAAATTACAATTCTGGTAATTCAGTGTTCAAAGTAGGGCCTATATCAATCGCTTCGCTTCCAGCTAGAAACCCTCAACTAGGGCAGCCATACGCTTGAAAAGTAGTAAACAAGAAAGAGGTTTAAAATTCGGAACATTTAATTACAGTTGGTGCTCTGCGCTGTGTGCATAGTTCTGCTTGTCAACTTAATAAAGCATTAATAATTTAATATCATTTAAAATACTTAACTGATAACGAGGTTATTTCAATCACAGTCTATCAGGGCTAGCACGGCATGATACATCGTCCTATTGCACGATCCTCATCCTCCCACTCCGTTCCCGTATCGAGTACTCGAACGGCGTAGCTATGTGAGTGGATGTCCGTTAAGTTAGATACTAGATCCTAGATACTAAATGGTTACTAAACATGGGTGGGAAGTCAGTTACTAGATCCTATTTACTAAATGGCTACTAAACATTGTGAAGTTAGTTACTAGTTCCTAGATTCTAACTAGTTACTAAACTTACGTGAGTTAGCTAATCTTCAATATTTTCAAGATTATTGAAGTTTTTCTTCAAAATTTTCGCAAATTCGGATGTGAAAACTTTAGTAACTGGTAAGTGGGAGCCAGTTACTAAACATTTTCTTCAAAATTTTCTCAAATTTGGATGTGAAAACTAGTAATTGGTATGTGGGAGCCAGTTACTAAGCTTTTTCTTCAAAATTTTCTCAAATTCGGATGAAAAAAGCTTAGTAACTGGTATCTTGGAGCCAGTTACTAAACATTTTCTTCAAAATTTTCTCAAATTCGGGTGTGAAAACTTTAGTAACTGGTATCTGGGAGCCAATTACTAAAGTTTCTCTTCAAAATCTTTTCAAATTCGGATGCAAAAACCTTAGTAACTGGTATCTGGGAGCCAGTTACTAAACTTCTTCTTCAAAATGTTCTAAATTCGGATTTGAAAACCTTAGTAACTGGTATCTGGGAGCCAGTTACTAAACTTTTTCTTCAAAATCTTTTCAAATTCGCATGCAAAATCTTTAGTAATTGGAGTCTGGGAGCCAGTTACCAAACTTTATCTTCAAAGTTTTTTCAAATTCGGATGCGAAACCCGTAGTAACTGGTATGGGAGCCAGTTTCTAAACTTTTTCTTCAAAACTTTCTCAAATTCGGATGTGAAAACTTTAGTAACTGGTATCTGGGAGCAAGTTACTAAACATTTTCTTCAGAATTTTCTAAAGTTTGGATTTGAAAATTTTAGTAACTTTGAAGTTCAAAACTTACATACATACCAGTTACTAAGGTTTTCACATCCGAATTTGCGAAAATTTTGAAGATAAAGTTTAGTAACTGGCTCCCAGATACCTGTTACTAAAGTTCTTGCGTCCGAATTTGAAAGAAAAAAATTTAAGAAAAAATTTTGTAACTGGCTACCAGATACCAGTTACTAAATTTTTCACATCAGAATTTGCGAAAATATTGAAGATTAGCTAACTCACGTAAATTTATTAACTAGTCTGTAACACTAGTATCGTCTTCTTGGCGTGGCGTGTGGCCTCGTAATCTATTGATCTGATTTTAACCCTTTAACCCTCGAATCTGTTCAAAAAATTTAAATTTTCTCATAGAAAATGTCCATTTGCAGACCAAGAGAAGACTGTTTTTGAATAATTTACCGCTAGAATGACTTGCTCGGCTATTGAACAACTGCAGAAGCCATTTTTGGCTGATATGAGGGATAAACGGTTAATTATAATGTCATAATCGTGTCATGCCTACAACATGTGGTCAGATAAGGATGTGGCTAAAGATCGCCAACGAATTTGCTCTATGATGCCATATCATGTCATGACTACAACCCTACACTAGGGCCCCATTTTCGTGACAGACGCGGTTGGTGAATTTGCCAATTTGTTAGTAGGCCTACCACTAACAAGGAGCCACTAACCACAAACCAGAAACGCCAAAAACGGCATCACTAAACCGGGATTTATGCAAATTGGCGAAGCTTGACGATCGGGATTTCGTGGCAATGTTCTAAGCATACAAGCGTTAAGTAAATAGCCACATCCTATAAAATATTTAACCAGATTTATTCATTCAAATTAATAAGTTGTAAAATTTATCTAGGCGCCGCCAGCTTGAAACTTATGAACAATTAACCAAGAATCGTGATCAAAACTCGGTTAGTGGTTCGGCGAACAGCGTCAGTTACTTCCGGATTGCCAAAAACGCAAAATTAGGAACCAAGTCAGTGAACCACTGACGCAGTAAGCCACGAAAACACACACCTCTTGCACTAGTTAGCTCAACCGAACGAGCTCTTGGCTCCTGGGCATCAAGAATCATGCTAATTTGTGACGTCACAAATAGAACAGACCTCCTTTACATGTTATGCATAAGGCATGCATTACTAACCTTGATAGGAGGCCTACTCTTTGATTTTTAATTAGTGATATATGAAATGATACATAATAAATGGCATGACGAAAGTTAACGTACGTTACTGGGCCAGTACGAGACCAATATCAAGCCAATACATTCTGGTATCTACCCTGTAGCGGCCGAGTAACCCGCGTAATCAACATTAAGTAATAGAATACGAGCTTACTGACGATGTGATACAATTATCTTCTTACTTGATAAATAGAATCGTCCTCGTGCATATTAACTCTTTGATATCCACGTGTCTCCCTTTCAAGAAAATGTATCTTTCCAGTTTATCCATTATGATGTGTAGGATGGCATCATAATTTATTACGTCATGAATGCCGTTGATAAGTTCGTCGCGACCGCTTAGGCAAAATTGATGACGGACTAATTAAGCGTTGTCGTGCGAATTGTACGTCTTTACTACTTATTAAACATGCTGTTGCATATTTTGAAACTAATTTGACTGGGTGCTGTTGCTGCCTAATCCTATTGAACTACTGACCTGTATAGTTTTGTGGAAATTGATTGTCAGGTAGTTCACGGATCGATCGATCCCAACACGGCGATGTGTGGGTGGAGCTTAGCTAACGATGGGCGGGAAATAGCTAAGCCTGGGCTCCTCCACCATGCAGGAGAGGTGTTGAATATGTTAGAACTAATTTAAAAACGACAGCAACAGCTTTAAGTGAATAAGTGTCAGAATCATCATCAACTTTCCTTTACAGTTATCTTGAAGCTCAGACACGGACATTTCAAGGGACAAGGGGTTAGCAATCAAGTGTAACCGGAAGTACGTCATCACTTAAGAAGCGTATAACAGGCTTAGGCCCTATAATGGAGGAATGCACTTTTAGCTGTGCCGTGCCCATCTTTAGCCAAGCACCATACACACTTCGATCCCTGAACTCCCTGACTATCAATTTCCAGAAAACTATACAAGTAAGCTGTTGAATATTTTGAAACTAATTTGACTGGGTGTTGTTGCTTCCTATGGCAGCAACAGCGCCCAGTCAAATTAGTTTCAAAATATTCAACAGCATGTTTATTGAATAGTAAAGACATAAATTCGTACAACAACGCGTAGTCCGTCATCAGCTAAGCGTCCATGACGAACTTAGCCAAGTCATTCATGACGTAATTGATTATGACGTCAGCCTACACGTCACCTAGTTGATTATGACGTCATATGATTGACTGAGAAGCTGGAATCCTCCATAGGGTTATAGGATTGCTAAGTGGTGATGTACTTCCGGGTCAGTCAAATTAGTTTCAAAATATTCAACAGCATGTTTATTAAATAGTAAAGGCATAAATTCGTACAACAACGCGTAGTCCGTCATCAGTTAAGCGTCCATGACGAACTTAGCTAAGTCATTCATGACGTAATTGATTATGACGTCAGTCTAGAAGTCACGTAGTTGATTATGACGTCATATGATTGACTGAGAAGCTGGAATCCTCCATAGGGTTATAGGATTGCTAAGTGGTGATGTACTTCCGGGTCCACTTGAAATTTCCGTGTTTGAAGTTCACGACACAGAGTGTAGATGGGGCTCGTAGCTTTGTCAGGCGTAAATAAAGTGAGCTTGAACTTGTACGTGATAGTTACGAAAAGAAATGAATCGCAAAAAAAATTGGAACATGCGAAAATTTTCCGCAAATTAATCTCTAGACGGTATTTGTATTATCAGTGTCTTATTGGCACACAGCCCTCCATTCCACCCCACCCTCAGCCCACCCCAACCGCCAGCCACTCCCTCCAATAAAGACCCCATTATGATATTTAAAATTATGAAATATTATATTATTCGGAATGATTTAAGCATGGTGTATTATTTTGAACTAACCCTTAATAAAGAAAGCGTTATAGCACAGTCATTATGAAAGTTAACGGTTGATAAGTAGTTAGTAATAATAATAATATTATTATTATTATTATTATTATTATTATTATTATTATTATTATTATTATTATTATTATTATTATTATTATTATTATTGTTGTTGTTTATGCATCAAAATCGACACAACCCATCAAGAAATCACATTTTCATATTTGAGAGAGAGGCGATCGGGATCTAGTTCTTCCGTCGTCTGATAGATAAACTGAACCCCAGCAACGTAGCTATATTATGGTTGGAATGATATTTGGAAAAAACCTGGATGTTTATGTAAGATTTTGATGTCTTGAACCAGCATCAGCTTCTAATAAACCCGTTGTACAAAACTGTCTGCCTGCTGAATTTCTGCAGACTCCATTTCCAATGGGATTTAACTCTGAAAATGCTAAATATTTTGAAAACAATTTGACTGAAAGCTGTTGGTGGCTAAGCCACCAACAACTTTCAATCAAGTTGTTTTCAAAATAATCAGTAGGTCCAGAGTAATTGCCTGTTGAAATTATTGTCTAGTGGAATGCATTAGTCAGACAGCTAAAGGGAATAGCGTAGCTACTTAAAAGGATGCGGAACTGGGCGCGCGCCAAATTTGTCACCACGTAGCAGCAGTCCAGGTAGAAGTTGGCGCTTCGTATGTATTGGCCACGATGATGGTAGCTTTTTATGGTCCACTCTGTCTTTGGACATTTTCTTCTCTTGGCCGTTGTCGTCCGTGAGTTGTCCACTAGTCGGGTAAATCACTTTGAACAGGGTACTGGCTTCACAATTCGTCATCTCCTTCCGGAACATGATGAAGATGAAGATTCCGGTGCTTTCCGTACATTCTGGTTCCACCGAGTTCACACAATTCAACAATTGTTTGTAGGAACTGAAAAATAAAATAAAAAACAGCGAGCTTATGTATGAATTGTTTGACAGAAGAAAAACTGTATTGGAATCTGAAATACTGCAATGAAACATACTGTTGAGTATGTTTAACATAATGGAGCTGATCGCAAAGCCACAAAGGGTTCTAAGACTACAACGGCTGTCTTCAACCAAATAGATTTCATACTATGCAAGACAGCAGCAGCAAAACCCCTACTTCGGGATGCTCGTTCATATGGAGGCACAGACCTCAATTCTGACCATAAGCCAGTCATTACACTCCTCCATGTGAACCAGCTCTACCTAATGTATAAATGCCATACCAGGCAAGAGGGTAGAGCCACCCACAACCTACTAAAGCTCATCAGCGACACTGACACTCAAATGCCATACAAAAAGGCCCCTGGGAGCAGATAGCTAACATCGACGTCAGCTCCGATCCAAACGAATACTGACCAAAATAACGAAATCTATGGAATCATCAACTACTAGCACCATAGGTGTTCTAAAAACCAACAGAATTAGGTATACTGAAGATCCTCTCATAGTGTCACGGAGCGAGCCTCCCTGTAGTGCTCAATTAAGCGATTCAAATTGGAAAGTTGTTGTCTAGGTGTTAAATATCGGGAGGATCTACTGTTAACCAATTCATTTGATCCAAATTGCTTAACTGAACCGAAGTTAAGTCAATGCAATTATGACTCAACTGAATTTAATATGGTGGATTGACAGAATCAAGAGACCCAAGATGGCGGTCTCTTTTTCAAATTGACTCAATATGGTAACATCATCATTCGAAGATCCAATATGATAACTTCTTGACCTCAGAATGACCTTATAGGGCGATCTCAATATCCAAGAAGATACAGGGTTACGAAATGGAAAAACCAATCTGAAGTGTAAATCTATCGGAGACCCAAGATGGCCGCCAATGACAATTCTAGGATTTACCAGACGTCGATTGACGTTAAGTTAATATGACGTAATTTATGATTGGACCATCTCGGTGAACTTGGAAATCGAATGACGTGTGAATTGTATGACGTAATCATAAAGTGTGTCAAGATGGCGGATTGTCAATTCCTACTTGGATGACTCGTTGAACGACTCATCGAGATTAAATTCTATGGTCCCATCTCAACAGTCGATGAATTGGATGTTAATCAAGAATGTGGATTGGATATCCAGGACAAAGTTTCAAATTATTAATTTCTAAGAACGGACTTAAACTAACTGCATATCATTGTTGGCAGCGAATGCGTCAGAGAGGGTTAATTAGACAAAGAAAAACAGATACCAATATCAGTTGTTAAAAAATATTTAATATATGTATAGGACTTCAATTGCACAGTTGGATAAAACGGAATAAAATGGATGAGATGGACGGACAGTAATGGTATATCACAGATAATTTGAATCAAGATTGAACGAATTCACGATGCATGCTATTTCAGCGAAAGTTGACGCATCAGACCTACTATAATTCGGTTTATAAATCAGTCGTTGCCATAGAATAATTTGGCACAATTATTTCATGCTTAGCAATTAAGTTATTAGACGTTTGGTCATAATCAGTTAATGTCTGGAGTAAAATGTTATCCCAACCATTAACTGCTTTAAACCGAAACGTATAAACAACACTAAACATAAAATTTTTGACCTTCTTGTCTCGATAAGCGACGGGATATGATTCAGTTTAAATAATGAATCGATTCCGTTAATTCGCGTTGAGTCGAATTATATAAAATTGTGCAACTCAAATCTTTACTGATTTTACCCGCTGGAAATAACTTCTATGATGGGTCTGAGAAATGTCCATTTTCATAGGAATAGAAGATTATTATGAAAATGTACTACTGGAATGATTCATTCATCACGGACTTTCATTATAAGTGGTAGTCGGTATACCATTAAGTAATACTAACCTATACTAATCAAATAATTAAGATGTATAGTATATTATGTTTTGTGTTTGTTGGTGTAATGTCATACCAAAATCTGCATATCTTTAGTAGAGACGTAAAGACTGCAGTCTGTCATAGTTGAGTTGCTCGACCCTGGAGAGGTGGTCGAAGAAGATGATCCGAAATAGGTCGTGCGAATCCGGAATAATAATCGATATATATGTGTGATATAAACACAGGCACGGGAATATAAGGAGCGTGACGTCACTGGCGAAACATATATGAGCAACGCCCAATGTGGGCGTTAAAGCACAATGACGTTAAACGAAATGGAGATCCAGGGGTGATTCGTTGAAGACTATCCTTGGATGACTGCTGTTAAGAATCGAGTCTCGAAATGTAATTCGAATAAGATAACTATATTACATCAGTGTTCTGATAACTGATGCGTAGATGTAAAGAACGGGTTCGTCACATCTATATGGTGATTGATAATGTTCGATGATGGATCTTTATGTTTGCAGCTTTTATTGGTGGAAGGCGATCCCGGAATAGGCTGAAGATTATCGTAGAAGCGTTCGACGATGGGTCATAAGATTAGAAGACCCATGAGCAGATGAATGACTACTGAATACGGTTCAATGACGGGTTCGGGAGGATAAGTGGTTCCCCATGGCTGATTTGAACCCGGAGCCGGCAAGCGTGATGGTAGGTGAGCTAAGTGAGTTGTCCCTAGGGCGTGGAGAGGTGTTTGATAGCTGAGTGTTTATTGAAATGTGATCGCAGATCAGGCAAAAATGATCGAGCGATCGATAACCTCAGTTCTCTTGTAGATTTCACGCCTCCTCCATAGGAATCAATTACAGCACCTAGGACTATCACTACTAATTCAACTTAATATAAAACGTTGATATTCAACTACTTGGCATTATAACTTAGCTTGTTCCTCTTAAAAGGAAACCCTACCGCTCACATAAAATAATAATAAGAAAACTTTTCAAAAACTTCACATTTGAAGAGCCAGACACATCTCGCTGGTTTCACGCCTGCACAGACACTAATCTTGCTATTCACTGACACCTGCTTTGGCGGCAATTTTCGCGCCGAGAAGCATGTATAATGCCATATATGGAAGTTGACTGAGCAACCATATCGAAATCAGACAGAATAGTCCCAGATCAATTTAACCAATTTTGGATTATATTTTGAAAACATGGCATCTATCGTATCAGATTAACATTCTTAGGCCCATAAGCAATTTATAAGCGGCCTTATTCAAATTTTAATTTTGTTTGTGACGTCATCAACTTAAAGCTGACGCATCTCTCCTTACAATAGTAAAACTGGCAGCAGAACAGAAAGCGTTACGACTTCTATCATCTATCAAAGTGGCCAAAGTGAAGATCGCACCAAACTACGCCAGGAACGCAATAACATTCTGCGCCACATTAGCGAACGCTTAAAAGATCTTGCTATCCAACAAGCAGACTCCCTAGCAAATGAAATCACTGCCACGGATGACTGTCACAAAATGTTTCGGGAAGTCCGAGCCCTGCGAGCTACTGACTACATACCACCACTCACTGTACACAACTCTGAAGGACACTTTATGGTGACTGACCAGGGCAAAGCCGAGGCAATTCGAGAATGGCTCAAGGAACTGTTCACTGACCACGATGATGGTCCCTTGCACCCGTTCTCAGGAGTCCCCAAGCCATTACTAACACCAATTAATACAGAAGAAGTCGAGAAGGCACTTAAAGCCCTGAAAAGTGGACGTGCATCTGGATCTGATGACAAGAGCAATGAACTATTTAAATATGCAAGTGACATTGTCTCAAAACCGACCACGCACCTAATCAATTCAGCTTTTATGCACCACCTTCCCATCGACGCTGTATGTCAAGACACCCATATCGCGCTGCCCAAGCCCATGAAGTCACCTGGCCCCCAGCCAATCTGTGGCCCATTGTGCTCCTTAACAGCATACAGAAAATCCTATCCAACATTACTCTATGTCACATCCGAGACACGATCGAGGACTTCACCGGATCATGTCAAACTAGCTTCAAATGTGGATGAAGCTGCGCAGACATTGTATGGGCTCAACACATGCTTGTGTCGGTAGCGATGTCCAAACACTGGTATTTCCACAAAATGGGCATTGACATGTCACGAGCCTTCGACACAATCAAGCGCTCAAAGATCCTAGATGTACTATACCGGGCCAGTTACAATGAAGATGAGCTACGACTAGTGAGAATACTGCTGGCAGACACCAAACTGAGAGTACGAGTCAAGTCAATGAAGTCTGTAGCGTTTGAGACATCAATCGGCTCCCCACAGGGAGATGGTCTATCCTCTGTGCTTTTCACCTGTTACCTGGCTGCTGCATTGAAATCCGTGTGGGAATGTTCGACAAGACCAACCCCCAACCCGACCCCCACCCACATCACCACCCACCCAACCCAACCCACCCCACCCCACCCCACCCCACCCACCCCACCCCACCCCCACCCCACCCCACCCCACCCCACCCCACCCCACCCCAGTGTCAATACTGGGCATGGCACTAGAGATGGAATATGCCGACGATGTGGACTTTATAGACGAGGAAAAGAAACCTCTTGACGAACTTCTCCCAATAGCTGCAAGCAAACTAAAAATTTAGAATCTCTTTATGAATTAATCCAAAACAGAGTTCACCCACATATACCTATCTACAAAGCGCGAAGCTAAAGAAAATGATGATCCACTCCGTGGCGGCGAACCATGGAGGAAAAGTAAAATACTGGGCTCATTGCTTTGCAGTACTGCTGACATTGCTGCCCGCTGCATCATGGGGAACATAGCTTTCCAGTCCTTCTGGAAGCTATGGATTCGTAGATCAAAGATGCCCTTGATAAAAAGACTACGTTTATACAATGCAATCTGCGTATCCTTGATGCTGTATAACTGTAACAGCTAGGCAGCTCCAAATGCAGCTCTAGACAAATTCGACGCCTGCCACCGCAAACACCTACGCACCATCAATGGACACCGATGGCCAGACAGCATAATTTCCAACGATGCACTATACAAGATGTGTAATACGTCGCCGCTGTCTGTAAAAGTCGCCCAGCAAAGATGGTCCATGTTTGGCCATGTGCTAAGGATGCCAGCACCACACACCAGCACAGAGAGCCTTGTAATTTGCCGTACTCGGAGCCAGCAAATACAGAGCCAGGAGGGGACGCCATTGCATAAATCTGCTAAGCGTTCTACGAGGTGACCTCAAGAAAGCAGGGCTTGATACACTCAAGTCAAGAATGGAGCTGAGGAAGCTAAGGATTTTGGCTGAGGACAAGACACGGTGGGCAAAAGCGAAGAAGGACTGATTGCAACTGTAGGATGTTTCTACTACTACAGCCGCAAAATACAGTAATCATACATACAATGGAGCTAAGCTCCACCCACACCTCGCTCGCGTTGGGATCGATCTATACCTGAACTCCCTCATCAGAAATTTCCAGAAAACTATACGGGTAAGCTGTTGAATATTTTGAAACTAATTTTACTAGGTATTGTTGCTGCCGATGGCGTGCATGCGTGCGTGCGTGTGTGCGTCTAAAGGTTAAGCTCGTCTAAATGGCGGATGTGCGCGACTGAATATGCCTGAATACTTGATAATGGCGTGTGGGTGGAAATGATTGCTTGTAAGCGTATTTACTGTCAGAACAGAGTCACGTAACGGATATTTGTAAAGAAACCCAGCGATTCTTAGATTCATGACAGTCTATCTAATCTATCAAGGGGTGTGGTGCCGGGATGGTGGGTTTGGGGCGGGTGGGAAATAGGTGGGGTTGTAGATAAGATTATAGATAATTTCCATTACAAAGCATTCACTTCAAAGAATCTACTATTAATTACCATGGAGTACTACTAAGAAAATTGATTCAGTCCCTAGAGATAGTAATGGAAATTTGCTGAGATTATGAGCATCTGCGCTGTATATACACTGCCATCCGTCGCCGTATTCACGCATTATTAGTCAGACACTGATTGGAAGATGGCCTTACCGGAGACGTCAATGTTCAAAGCTGGTCTTTAGCCTGACAGTGTGCAAATATATAGAGGATTCCGTTTATAGATATTCCCCGCCAATTTCTAGCGGAACTCCACCCACTTTTTGTGCGCGTGTTGGAATCGATTTATATACTTTGAATCCTAGAATCCCAATTTCAGGGTAACTATGCTGGTAAGTAGTTGAATATTTTTGCAACTAATTTGACGTGGGAGGCAGCAACTGTACCTAGGTAAATTACTTTCAAAGTATTCGACAAAATATTTATTACATTGTATATCCTACAAAGAATACTATTCGTACACTTGACGGATCTTTCGAACTTTCATGACGGAGAGGTCTACTTAATTATGATTGTGGCGTCAGCTAATGCGTGGCGCAATTGATTTTGACGTCAAATACGTGCTCGGGAAACCGGAACCCTCCATTAAAAGCAATCAACGAGAGCAGTGTAGTCTGAGCTATATGTACCGTTACAGTTTATCCATCCATCACATGACGTCATAATCAACTACGTGACGCGTAGAATGACATCATAATCAATGACGTCAGGAATGACGTAGATAAGTTCGTCAGGAACACTTAATTGATGGCGGACTAAGTGGTGTTGTACGAATTGTATGGCTTTCCTATTTAATAAATCATGCTGTAGATATTTTGAAACTAATTTGACTGGCAGCACCCAGTAAAATTAATTTGCCATTGGCAGCAACAGCACCCAGTCAAATTAGTTTCCAAATATGCAACAGATTACCTGTATAGTTTTCTGGAAAAGTAATAGTCAGGGAATTCATGGCGAAGTGTGGATGGGGATTAGCTAAATATGGGCAGGGCATAGCTAAAACTGATTTCGACATTCGGACACCAAACGCCGTGGGTTCAAATCCTGCCTCTATCAGACGTGGACCAAAAGTGTACAATTTTTCGATTATGGTATGCGTTCACCAAAGGGCTCACAATGTATGCCTGTAATCCTTTCCACGCATCCGCCTCGTGAATATGTCTGTGAAGTCCTGAGCGTAATAAAGCGAATTGAACAGACAGAGAAGCTATTTAAGTTGTCTGGGTGTTCAGGCGAGAATGAGCGTACCGAATAGACCAGTAGGGTTCAGTAACTAATCACATTTATGTAACAAGATCCGGAGCTATATTTTATCTCTCTTTGAGCAATAACTATTGTTGTTCGAGACTTGTTATGTTTAGCAAGCGTATGCTCACGCGCAGACGCACTCATGCGGAACGATGGGCGATATATTAAAGTGTTTGCTTCGGTAATTCGTTATCGTACCAAGGACTTGCTATCTTTCTTCTTATTTTCCTGGATATCAGTACGGCTGTCTGGGTTCATCATATATCGAGCAAGTATATTCTAGACATAGATTTTGTTGACACTGATAATTTTGTTATATTTTACAGTTTAATGTCATCTAATGTCAACTCGGATGCGTTTGATGAACATGGCATATCTGAGTTACTCATCCGTTGATCAATATCAGATTTCTAATCCGTGGAACTAGCAGCAGTGCAGCATTTTACAGTGTTTGAATAATTCATTGTCAGGGCCACAATGAAAAGAGACATGTTTACAGTATGAATAAACATGCACGACGCGCGATATTTGTGACGAGGCGGCTTTGTCATAAATGTCAGAAGGTGACCTACAGACTGATAATCCAATGAACTGACAAATTAACCGACCGACCGACAGACAGACAAATCGACTGACCAACTGACAGACTGATCGATCGATCGACAGACCGACCGATCGATTGATCGCTCGGTTGGCCGACCAACCGATCGATTGACCAACAGGGTGCGAGAAAGAATACCAGAAAGGGTTCTAATAAGGGTGAAAGAAAAGGTGTGAAAAGGCGGGTAAATTCCACACACAACACATTTTGCTACGGGATATTAACCTGCACCCTATCACCATACCACACCACTAACATCATACTCTTGTCATTTTACTTCACCTGGGGCCTAGTGCACCGATGTGGCGTTAATTATAAGACGTAAAGCCACGTCGGTCGTTAGCTGTTGTCTTAGACATGGGCTAACGATGGGCGTTGCTTTACGACTATTTAACGTCATAGCGGTCACTAGGGTGTGCTTATGCAAGGGCGGTTTTTGTCTATCGTTAGACATTCGTTGTTTGCTGTCCGTCAACAATAGCCGCTCATTTCGTCACTTGCTGATGGACTTGAAATGATACATCATATATACGTTTCTTTTGGAATATCTATAGAGGAAACCATTTCTACCTATGCCCCGCCCATTTCTAGCTAAGCTCCGCCCATCTTGTATGCGTGTTGGAATCGATTTGAAACATTGAAACCTGAATTCCCAGAATCTAAATGTCAACGTAACTGTATAGGTACCAGTAAGATGTTGACTATTTTGAAACTAATTTGATTTGGGGATGTTTCTGTCTAGCTATGACATACACTCTGTAAGCTTTAGTGACAGACTTATAGATTTACGAGACGAAGCTATGTCATTTTGGTTATGACATTAGCAAACATGTGACGTATTTGATTATGACATCAGATACTTGAGTGGTACATCGGATCACCCAATTGTGGTTGTGAACATGATTGAACTGGAGCTACTTTCGATTGCTATAGTTATTACCATTGCTAGATCTTCAATGAATTGAAATCTATGGGAAATATATTTGTGGCACGTTTAAGCTATGCCCGTTCCATTTCCAGCTTCCGTCCACGCGTTGCCAGAGGGGATCGATCGGAACCAGAATTCTCAGAATCCCAATATCATGGTAACTACAAAAACAAGCTGTTGAATATTTTGAAACCAATTTGAGTTGGCAGACGTAGCACCGAGTCAAATCAGTTTCAAAAAATTCAAAAGAGTGCTTGTTAAATTTTAAAGACACAATTCATACACTTGCCATACAATTCGTACACTCGTTCACTTAAGCGTTCATAACAGACTTTCGGATACGTCATTCATTACGTATTTTGATTGTGACGTCAGTTTACATGTGACGTAGGAGACTATGATGTAATATACTTCAGTAGCAGATTGGATTAATGGTGTACCAACATAGCCTGCTGCTACGAACATAGCATCGTGGAATAACCTGCCAGGAGGAGTTGCTCTTTATTCTGACCGTGACACCGTCAAGGCAGGACTAGAAGCCCATCGTCACTAAATTGGCAGCATGCCACTGTTTATATGTACATAACCTACAACCATGATACGTGTATATATGAACCATTTTGGAAAGATCAGGCTTCATGATCTGCACATGTCACCAACATATTGATTTGTATCCTGAAGAGGCCGTTTCAATGGAGGAATCCAGTTTTTGCTAGGCCCCGCCCAGGTCTAGCTAAGCTCCACTCATGTTTCGCCCGTGTTAGGATCGGTCGATCCATGCACTCTCTGAATCGCAATGGCCAGAAAACTATACAGGTAAGCTGTTGAATATTTTGAAACAAATTTTACTGGGTGCTGGTGCTGCCTATTGTATCAACAGCGCCTAGTCAAATTAGTTTCAAAATACAACAACATGTTTATAATTTAAATAGTAAAGATATACAATTCGTACAACAACGCTTAGTCCGTCACCAATTACGTGTTCGTGAAGAACTTAGATACGTCTTTCATGATGTAATTGATTATGGCATCATACCACACGTCACGAAGTTGATTATGACGTCATGTGACTGATGGATAAACTGGATTCCTCCAATTTCATGTAAGCTGATAACTATGTATCGTCGATCCAATGCTTAAAACCTTCATGATCTTTGGAAATCCATTGAGTGTTGTATGAGGATGCTGTCCAATGTAGCCGACAACATGGAAACAGGACTGGTTTCCATAGTATAACTCGATATGTAGGTCTAGGCAAATGATTCAAAACGACAGTATTCCATTCACAATTAGTCTGGATAAAAAATCTATAACAGACATCAAATGGGTATTTTCATGATCAGTTTCAACCAGATAACTAAGGCCCGTTTTATAAGTCTGTCGCGCCGCGCCAATGACGACTGGTTGATCTATATGGTGGACTCTGTTAATTTCAGGCAAATTTAGCTGGCACGGTACAAGAGAAGTTCGACTTATAAATCAGGCCTAACTCCTTGTAGATTTTAACGATTAACTAAAAGGTTTGTAAATTCATTAGGTGAGGAATGAGGACGATCCCGAATAACATCGCGGTCTGGACATAAAAGCCAACAGAGAATTTCATTCAGAGAGTCATTTAAGAAATAAATTTCTATAGCATAACTCTATGTGCTTTTGACGGATTTACTTATCTAAAACGTGTTGGTTTACCATCCATGTATAGGCGACTATAAATTGGAACCAATATGGACACAAGTTGTACGATTGTATCTGCTCGTGAAGAACAAACATCATCTTTATTAAATAGTAAAGCCATACATTTCGTACAACAATGCTTCGTCTGTCATCAATTAAGCGTTTGTGGCTAATATATACGTCATTCATGACGTAATTGATTATAACGTCATCATACACGTCACGTACTTTATTATGACGTCATATGACCGATGGATGAACTAGAATTCTCCATTAGCACTTAGCAGTATGATGTTTTGTCGTAAAAGCCAGATTTGTATTCGTCCAACTATTTACACCATGTCATCAGGATTATCACCATTTAGCTACTTGTAAGTCACCTGTGTATGTACGGTGAGAAATGAATGAAAGCATCATTGTGCGCTATGCTGATAATTGAACCGAGGACTCATTCGATATCTGACTCCATGTGTTCACTGGAAAGTAAAGAATCGCCACAATATCGTACGCACTTAGTATAATTTAGCGACTCATTAGCACATAGGAGTTATAATTTTATCACCAGAGAACGTTGTTCATCGGACTCATTCGTCAGGATCGAATCTCTTATTATACCGATCTTAATACACATGTATTATGGATCTGTACATGGGTCAAGGTAGTTGATTATGACGTCATAAAACTGATAGATAAACTGGGATTCCCCATTACTCGTGTACGATCTGTGTCGGATAGAGGATAAATACAACTACACAAGGCAGCATTGTTTCCAAAGAGATGAGACGCGGGAATGAATGAAGGATTCCCGTTTATGCATCAATCATATGACGTCATAATCAACTACGTGGCGTGCAGGATGGCGTCATAATCAATTACGTCATGAATAACGTAGATACGTTCGTCACATCATAGGCAGCAACATCACCCTGTCTAATTATTTCAAAATATTCAACAGCTTACCTGTATAGTTTTCTGGAAATTGGGATTCAGAAAGTGCAGGGATCGATCGATCCCGGCACGGGTAAAGCGTTGGTGGAGCTTAGCTAGAGATGGGCGGGGCATAGGTAAAACTGGATTCCTCGATAATATAATATGAATATCTTACTTACTCGCATTTATTTTCCAGGCGAAATTCATAAGCGGACATCATGTTTATAGTTTCCAATGCGCAGTTCATTTGTACATTAGCCACTAACTCATCATTACACACTGCCAGAACGGACGAGCTCCCGAAAACTGAAACAGAACACATTAGTATAGTCGTCATCGTTGTTGTTGTTGTTGTTGTTGTTGTTGTTGTTGTTGTTGTTGTTGTTGTTGCGACATGCTGGTGCTACTACTACTACTACTACTACTACTACTACTACTACTACTACTACTACTACTACTACTACTGCCGACGACGCCGCCGACGACGGCGACGACGGCGACGACGACGACGACAATGATGATGATGCCGATGTAAAGGATGATGAAGATTGCAAACGCGATGACGACGATGACGATGCTAATGAAAATGACGACGAAACGACGACGACGCAGGCGGCGGCGGCGACAACGACGACTATGATGATGATGTCTATGCATAAGATAGTGAGGATTGCAAACGCGGTGACGACGATGACGATGCTAATGAAATGGACGACGAAACGACGACGACCACGACGACCACCGCGATGACGACGACAACGATGGCAGCGGAGACGACGACGACCATCACCACCACCACTATCACCACGACCGCCACGACGACGATGACAACGACTACGACGACCACCACCACGACCACCACGACGACGACCACAACCACGACGGGAGGAGAAGATTGTGGAGAAGGATTGTGATAGTGAAGGACAGAAATAGGCTATGGAAAAGGAGGGATGAAGAGGAATGAAGATACGTTTGCTTTTGTAGAGGTGAAGCCATGCACCTAGGTGTTATTGAGAAGTGGCAGGCGCATTTCACTGTCTTCTCTTAATTTCGATGACTGTAGAAATAAATGTGATCTAAGCCTAAGGTCTGTATTATTTGAACCGTAAATTGCAACTGCCATTTCATTCTCCTCTCTTATTCTATATCGAGATTTTCAATACAAGTATTTAATTTCAAGACGACAATCAAGCTGCTATCATATGCTGTTATCATATTTAGACCTAATTTGGATGTTGGTGTATAAGGTTCTTTTTTTACAAATCTACTGTCAACCCGGTCGATAAAGGCATAAAGACATTCTGATGCTAGGAGCACAATATTACGCGTAGTCGAAAGTACTACCAGTATGTAGCGCAAAGTATAATTTCCTATATCTGTTGTCTTATCATTAAATGTCACCTGTCTCTCTTGACGCCGTGTGGTGGTACAGACAAACCTCATCAAATATGGACTCTACTAGACCTTTCCACATTATCCATCCATCATATGACATTATGATCAACTACGTGACGTGTAGGATGACGTCATAATCATGCCGTCGTGAATGATTCGAAATAGTCGTATTTAGCGCTTAATAGTCCGACACGTTGTACGAATTGTATGTCTACCATTTTATAAACATTCTATTGAATATTTTGAAACTAATTTGACTGGATGCTGTTGTTGCTACAGACAGCAACAGCACCCCGTCAAATTAGTTTCATAATATTTAACAGCTTACTTGTATAGTTTTCTGGAAATTGATAGTCATGTAGTTTAGGGATCGATCGATGGATCCTAACACGAGCGAGGTGTGGGTGGAGCTTAGCTAGAGATGGGTGGGGCATAGCTAAAACTGGAAACTCCATTGTGTCGTGCTGTTGGTGGTTTACTTAGGTGTTTACTTTTTAATGACTACCGTACTTATTGGTTGCCCATACCGTGGTCGCTTGACATTTTATCCCTCCCAGACCAGAATAGAGGAATCCAGTTTTAGCTACGCCCAGCCCATCTCTAGCTAAACTCCACCCACGCATTGCCCGTGTTGGGATCAATCAACCCCTGCACTCGCTGTATCCTAATTTCCGGAAAACTGTACAGGTAAGCTGTAGAATATTTTGAAACTAATTTGACTGGTTACTGTTGCTGCCTATAGTTTCAAAATATCCAACAGAATGTTTATTAAATTGTAAAGACATACAATTCGTACAACTTGACTGACTAAATCGCTTCATTTATGACGTAATTGATTATGACGTCGGTCTAGATGTTGTTGATTATGACATCATATGATTGCCGGGTAAACTGGATTCCTCAATTGATACATTCTTTATCGTGCAAGGAATATTCAATAGGTACTCAAAAGACGCTAACCTGGGTTACGGGGCCGGGACTGGACAATACCTGAATTGGGCCAGTATCTTGCCAGTAAGCCGTGCGAACAGGCATGCGCATTGTCTCTTAGCCCACCTTTGTGTCAACAGCGCCTCCAAGCGCTCAAAATAGTACAGATATTCAAATTAATTAACGCTTTAATGGTCAAGATTAGTACAATATTAAATTGAATGCAATCCAATTGCAGGCCAAGATAAGACAATTTTTAATGTATCAAAGGAATTGACAAAAAGGCACTTTCCCGCAGATGGAGACGGTTTTTTACAGCTTGAACATTAAGCGGTCAAGAAAATTCAATTTTGTGTGTGTAGATTCAGATTCAGATTCAGATTGTGTGTAATCAGTGTCCATTTACAGGCCAAGAGAAGACTGTTTTGTAAAATTTTGTCACTGGAATGACTGGCTCGATCGGGAACCGAAAACCCGAAATCATGTCGCACGGCAAGTTCATTTCTTGTGTTAAAATTTGCGCCAATATCGGATTTGTAGTTTTTTAGATATCGGCGCTGATAAGCGAAGCCTGCGATGGTAATAACCTTAGTTCTTGTTAGCTATTTACGGAAAGTGCGCGCCACACCGGACGACCCTAAGGCAGATATAATCAAAGGTACCTATGGGCCTAATAGAATAAGCAATAAGCGCAACCAATATAATATCCAATACAATATTCATGCGTTTTGGAGCAATACCAACACTAGAGGAATTGGTGCTCGCTGAACATTCTCGCCATCCAGATCTCGCGCGAAAAGATTAATGATAAACGACAACACAAAATTAAATATGCAGAAGATAGCAAATAGGTGGCGGTATAGATAGTCAAATGTCCGCATATCCGCTTCTTGCTGGGAACAATCTGTATGATGTCATTTAATATCACAGCTCATCAATTCAACAATCGGAGACTGTGAACATGGATGTCAAATCTGAATGCAGAAGACGAAGACCCCGCGATCCAATCAGTTATAGATACTAGTTTGCCACATGTCGCTTTGTATCCAAAGATGGAAATGCTCTAATCAGATATGATCGGATGATGGAAAAAGAGACCAATGTGCTAATTTGTGATATTTTGCCACAATTATGATAGAATTCAGATAAATCAAAGGATGACAATTCACCAATAGTTGTGGTAGTTATGAGCAGATCAATTTCCCATATGCTTACTCCCTTTCTCTTAAGTTCAGCACTCACCTCCAACCGTCCTTGCTCTCTCGCAAATTTGAAGGTGTATACCACGTCCTATAGTGTACTATAAGTTGGGATAAGATAATCCTAAAACTGTCCTTTATCAGCAAATCAATTTTCAATACATTTCCAATGGAATGATTTGTGTGTGATACAAATCTCAATAACTGCTCAATGGAATAGATTAGCTCATTATCGCAGCTCTATAGCCAGAATTCTCAAACGACATGCTCAGAATTCACATTTCCCGATTTCTGAAAATTTCATTTTACAATAATTCGAATATCTCGTGAACGGACTTACCGATTTTGATTCTGTAAAGTGTTAAACGGATGCGCCGAGAGATTCTAGACTGTTGAATGCGTTGTTATTTTTAAGATCCTGAAATTATCTGGCTATAAGCCGTTGAATTTTGAAAATGAAAGTTAGATTTTTGTCCATCACAGATTTCTTTTTTTATTACAATTTAATAATTGTGTTAGCATGAATGAACGTGATCGGGTTGCTAACTATATTCAAAATTTTGACCAGCCATTCACCTTCCCTGACCATGGGACTTTATTTCTGAAAAAGACCCGAAAACTTGTAAATTCTAGCCCTAATGGGTAACCTTGACCTTTACCTCTTGGACCCAGAATCAAGCGACATGTTCGTGTACGAAAAGGTAACGCTGTAGCCAAGCATGGTCCTTATCAGATAAAAAGCTTTAGGCGTAGGCGTAGTTCAACGATCAATACCGAAAATCCCACACATTTCCTATAATACTTTTTGGTAACGGAATTGCAATAACAAAAAGGTTAATATGTTCGCTAAAGAGTGTATTTTATTACTGAATAGTAGCAACGTGTGTTTACGTATGTGCCAAGTTTAAACCATCTGACAGCCATAAAAATATGAATTAGTGATTCCCAAAAAATGGGCTTTTGAATCATTTTCTCAAAAACTGCTCAATGTGCCGGGAAAATATTTTGGCCCAGTATGAGGGTCAAGTCATTGTCCGAATATCGCCCCCATTCATTTCCTATGTGACTTTCTTTAGCACGGGAAAGCAGATTAAAAAAACCCCATACACCAGATGAAATGTTGTTGAATCTAAATACAAGTCCCATTTACCACCAGAATAACTGGCTCGATAACCAGGCCACTCATTCCTGTGATAAATTAAAAAAATACTCTTCTCTGGGTTTGCAAATGGACGTTTTCTATGAGAAAATTTAAAACAAATTTGGAAACATGTGTGTGTTAAATGGCTAAAGGTTCTGAATGAAAGTACAAACTGTGCTGCCGTGTGTCTCTGCCAATGTATATCCTGAAGCTATTGTAACGCTCTTATTGCGTTTGTTCAACTTGTCAGGGAGTCGTTACACCGACCTCAACTGCACAATTACAGGAACGTAAAATTAGCAATTCACGACATTTTCGATTACGCGTTAGTAATTGGGCTGTTGCCGGAAGCATGAGGGTTTTGTTCGTAAAATATATCATTCTTCATATCGGCGATACCGGTAATTGATTTCGATGTAAATATTCATTCTCAAATTCCACAACTATTTTCACGAATTCCACACGAACCATCTTTGACTGGTAGAATAATGGATAGATCCGATCTGTCACTGAAGTATATGACGTCGTAATTACTTACGTCACATGTAGGCTGGTGTCACAATCATAATTGACAGAGAATATTTCGCTATGAAGGTGGACATGTCCGGCAAGTATACGAAATGTAGGGGGGCCTGTGTTTTGATGCATTTACTATTTAATAAACATTCTGTTGACTATTCTCAATACACAGAGGCAGCAAGAAGACATCGTTAAGTTAGCTTCAAAATATTCAACAGCTTGCCTGTATAATTACGTTAAAAATAGGATTCTGGGAAGTGAGGGTACAAAGTATATAAATCGATCCCAACATGCTCAAAACGTTGTTAGCTAGAACCGGTAGGGGCATAGCTAGCAATGGGTCACTCAATTTCCTGTCTGTTCAGGTATGACACCATTTACGGTGTTCCTGTTCATGTACGTGATCAATTTGAATTCACGAAAACCGCGCAGATGGCTTACTAACGGACGTTTCCAATTTATCCATCTATTATATGACGTCTATCAGTGGGGCATCCAAAACATAGGGTTACATATGTCTAGCTATGCACTGCCCATTTCTAGCTAACCTGCGCCCATGTGTGTTGGGGAGACACTCGGCCGCAGCGTGATCGACTGCTAATCAGTCGAGCGGGTTAGAAATCCCGCTCGAATGTTGGACGATCAGGTAGCGGACGAGCATTCGGTAGAAACATAGGTAATCTCCTTCAGTCCTTGTCGCCTCTCTCCACCCAGGAGAATGAGTACCAGTGTAAACTGGGGAAGTTACCAATAATGGTCTGAAATATAAACCCGCCTAGAATGGGACTACTCAGGTTGCCACCTATGACGTAGGGCCCTCACGTGAGTTTGCGGTGTCTCTTTTTAAGTTAGTAGGTCCCGTAACACTCATCGTACTAACATACGCCTACTCACATCGTTTCGCTGTTCGAGGCCGTACTTGCAAAACCGCGATTTCTCGTTATGTTCACTTCCGGTTTTCAGGTAGCCAATCAGATTTCTACCTACTTCAATCTCGCTAGAAATCTGAAAATAGAGGCGTAGCTTCGTCGTGCAAATATCGATGGAGAGCTTGCGAGACACGAATGTCAATTTATGTGATTGACAGCATATTAGTAAGATGATAATAACCGAGTAATTTTTTTAGGCGGTAGTTGACTGACCTCATTTATGAAGTTTCGAAATTAGCACAGATATCCAAAGCGGAGAGCACGGGACTCGATACGAGAGCGTTAGTGGGAGGGCGAGACCGTGTGATAGGACGATGCATAACGCTAGTTGTATGCTGAAAATAGTTGACTGTTACTCCACAGCGCCTGTTTCACATTTTGTGCTTTTTTTTGTTTTTGACATTTGCAGTTAACCATTTTTGAAATTTCTGATTACAAGTCAATTATTAAACGCCAAGATACTTCTCAAAATGACTAACAATACATCCTTCGTCACTTCATTTCCACAGAGAAAATTTTCAAGAAGAGCATATAATTCACAAGATTAACATACATAATTTACAGAGTTACGCCCCCTGTACACGATAGACGCAACGATAATAATAACTAATTCTTGTCAATTATTTACGCCGTGAACCTTCGTCTCCGGAAGATCTCGCGGCAAATGCATTGCCATTTACTATAACAGAATAAGCAAAACGAATTCAAAATGTATGTGTCTGGGTCAATAACAGTAAAACATTAGAGTCATGATGGAACAATGCAACACCTTAAAACATGTTCTCGTACTAACAGGTGCGCACCAACTTTAACTAGCTGGGCGGTTGTAGAATGATCTATTTCTAGCTATGCCCCACACATTTCTAGCTATGCCCCACACATTTCTAGCTATGCCCTACACATTTCTAGCTATGCCCCACACATTTCTAGCTATGCCCTACACATTTCTAGCTATGCCCTACACATTTCTAGCTATGCCCTACAAATTTCTAGCTATGCCCCACACATTTCTAGCTAAGGCCCTCACATTTCTAGCTATGCCACACACATTTCTAGCTATGCCCCACACATTTCTAGCTATGCCCCACACATTTCTAGCTATGCCCCACACATTTCTAGCTATGCCCCACACATTTCTAGCTATGCCCTACAAATTTCTAGCTATGCCCCACACATTTCTAGCTATGCCCCACACATTTCTAGCTATGCCCCACACATTTCTAGCTATGCCCCACACATTTCTAGCTATGCCCCACACATTTCTAGCTATGCCCTACACATTTCTAGCTATGCCCCACACATTTCTAGCTATGCCCCACACATTTCTAGCTATGCCCCACACATTTCTAGCTATGCCCCACACATTTTTAGCTATGCCCCACACATTTCTAGCTAAGGCCCCACACATTTCTAGCTATGCCCCACACATTTCTAGCTATGCCCCACACATTTCTAGCTATGCCCCACACATTTCTAGCTATGCCCCACACATTTCTAGCTAAGGCCCCACACATTTCTAGCTATGCCCCACACATTTCTAGCTATGCCCCACACATTTCTAGCTATGCCCCACACATTTCTAGCTATGCCCCACACATTTCTAGCTATGCCCCACACATTTCTAGCTATGCCCCACACATTTCTAGCTAAGGTCCCACACATTTCTAGCTAAGGCCCCACACATTTCTAGCTATGCCCCACACATTTCTAGCTATGCCCCACACATTTCTAGCTATGCCCCACACATTTCTAGCTATGCCCCACACATTTCTAGCTATGCCCCACACATTTCTAGCTAAGGCCCCACACATTTCTAGCTAAGGCCCCACACATTTCTAGCTATGCCCCACACATTTCTAGCTAAGGCCCTCACATTTCTAGCTATGCCCCACACATTTCTAGCTAAGGCCCTCACATTTCTAGCTATGCCCCACACATTCCTAGCTATGCCCCACACCTTTCTAGCTATGCCCCACACATTTCTAGCTAAGGCCCCACACATTTCTAGCTAAGGCCCCACACATTGCTAGCTATGCCCCACACATTTCTAGCTAAGGCCCTCACATTTCTAGCTAAGGCCCACACATTTCTAGCTATGCCCCACACATTTCTAGCTATGCCCCACACATTTCTAGCTATGCCCCACACATTTCTAGCTATGCCCCACACATTTCTAGCTATGCCCCCACACATTTCTAGCTAAGGCCCTCACATTTCTAGCTATGCCCCACACATTTCTAGCTAAGGCCCTCACATTTCTAGCTATGCCCCACACATTTCTAGCTATGCCCCACACATTTCTAGCTATGCCCCACACATTTCTAGCTAAGGCCCCACACATTTCTAGCTAAGGCCCTCACATTTCTAGCTATGCCCCACACATTTCTAGCTAAGGCCCTCACATTTCTAGCTAAGGCCCACACATTTCTAGCTAAGGCCCTCACACTTTGTAGAAGTATATTTGAATTCATTTACCACATCGTGAATCCATTTCTTCGATCAATCACATGACGTCATAATCAACTACTACGCGGCGTGTATGTTGACGTTATAATCATGACGTCATGAATGATTCCATTAAGCCCGTCTTTAATGCTTAACGGTGTACGAATTGCATGTTTTTGCTATTTAAGAAACATGCTGCTGAATGTTTTGAAACTAATTTGACTGGGCGCTGTTGCTGCCATAGGCACCATCAGCGTCCAGTCAAATTAATTTCATGATATTCAACAGCTTACCTGTATAGTTTTCTGGAAATTCATAGTCAGGAAGTGAGATCGATCGATCCCAACACGATCGAGGTGTGGTTGGAGCTTAGATAGAGATGGGCTAAAACTGGAAAGGTCCCTTAGAGCAATGAATTGGTAGAATCCCAAATTCAAGGTAACTATACAGTTAGGCCTAAGCTGTTATATATTTTGAAACTAATTTAATTGTGGGGGTTGAGGGCTGTTGCTGCGTATGGCAGCAACAACTCCCAGTCAAATTAGTTTCAAACTATTCAACAGAATTGTAAATTAATCTAAGACATACAATTCGGATGCTTTCGTGGTCGGCCATTATTTAGCTCTTTCGTGATGGGCCTACCTCATTTTGATTGCAACGTCAGCTAACAAGTGACGTATTTGTTTATGACGTCAGATACTTGAATGACAGATTGAATCCCTCCAGTGACAAGTCTGGTATATTTTAGACCATTCTCGCGACACTATCGGACCCTATACTAATTACGTCGTAATTCGTCGTCCGTTGCAGTTACGACGTCACGGAGGATTAACCCCCTGCCGTCGCGAGAATGATTGTAGACTAGCATTAAAGCCAACTTGCCGTCATAAAAACAAAAGATACTGGGTATCGGCCATCTGGTACTGGGTATCTTTGGCCTTAAATATAGAGGTGATTGGGGTGGGGTATGCATTTTTCCCGACTAAGCTCTGCATAGCGAAGATGAAAATAATGAGAGGGCCTACTTCTTCTTCTTTTCGTTCGCTGATCATACCGCCAGTCCTGTAAGTGACTATCGGCATGATCATAAGCGTTAAGTGCGTGGATCCATGGTTTATTAGAGTGCGCCGTGCGCCTGGAACCTCCGTCTTCAGCACTCGAGGTTTCTGTCAGGGTTACCTCACCCTTACCTCATAGTTTAGTCGCCTCTTACGACACGCAGAGGATACGGAAGGTGTATTCTAAGCCCCATCTACAGGGCAAAAGAGGGCCATCGTACTAACATACACTCACTCACGGCGCTTCTCTGTTCGAGGCCGTTCTTGCAAACCCGCTATTTCTCGCTACGGTGACTGCCGGTTTTCAGGTAGCCAATCAGATTACTTCAATCCAGCTATAAATCTAAAAATAGAGGCGTAGCTTCGTGCCAATATCGATGAAGAGCTTGCGAGACACGAATGTCAATCTATGTTCAAGTTCAAGTTTAGTTACACCCAGGTCACCATATTGTGACGTATGGGGGATCTTTCATATTACAATTATTTTGTACGTACACAGCTGTAATCTATTTATACACAATTATTATTATCAACATCATGCTCGCTTATTATCATTATCACTAACGACATCAACACATTTCCATCATCATTACAATCATCATCATTATTACTATTTTTATTTTTAAACTTATTATCATTTTTGGTATTAGCAGTATTATTATCACCGTCATTATCAGTGTTATTGTCACAATACACCGTCATATTCATCATCATTATAATTATTATTATCATTATTGTCTGTCATCGTCTTCGTCGCTGCTGCTGCTGCTGCAGCCGTCGTCGTCATCGTCGGTCGTCGTCGTCGTCGTCGTTGTTGTTGCTGTTGTTGCTATATTTGTGTTATTACTGTTGTTGTTGTTCTTGTTGTTGTTGTTGTTGTAGTGTTGTTGTTGTTATTATTATTATTATTATTATTATTATTATTATTATTATTATTATTATTATTATTATTATTATTATTATTATTATTATTATTATTATTATTAGTGTTGTTGTTGTTGTTGTTGTTGTTGTTGTTGTTGTTGTTGTTGTTGTTGTTGTTGTTGTTATTGTTGTTGTTGTTGTTGTTTATGTTGTGGTTGTTGTTGTTGTTGACATAGATGTTGATTGTTTACATGTTATAATAAAATATTATTATCTTTTCGGGAATTCATTTGATATTATACGGATAAATGCCCACAATTTTCTTAACAGTCGTGTGGGGTTTTTTAGAATAGCTCTGAAAATTTAAAATGGTTATGTCTGTCTGAGATGTTTTTGTCTTTCATTCTTGAAATAGTCGCACACAAGTACATAGGGGTATTCGTCCCCTATGCCATTCTGTGAACACAAGTGACAAGTACGTGCATCTCTCGGTACTCCCTCCCATCGGCCCTTTTCGATTGGTAAGTAGTGGTTGCTTGTTCTAAATTTTGTAAAAGTCAATCTGTTTCTGTCTGTCAATGTTTGGAGATAATTCTCCATTTCTAATGTTTCCTTAAATGATTTATATGTTTTCCCCATCCATGATTCTCCCATTTCTCCAAACCAGTTTTGTAGAAATTGATCTTCGAGGCTTTGTTTGATAATTCGTTTTATCTCATTTACCTGGGCTACTGATTGAGCTGTCCAAATGTAACCCAGTCCAGTTTCCTCTAAAATCCCCTTTATGTCGTGTATCCACCTGTAGTACGTGTTGTTTTGGAAGTAATCATTTAGTGTCTATGCATAAATTTGAGCTGATAGTTTAGTTTCCTTCCCAGTTACCAATCTAAGCCAGAAATTGACCATTCGTTGTTTTATAAAGACCTTTGATGGTTTTTCCCCCACTTCGCCATATGCCATGTATGGTGGTGTGCTGCGTTTTATTTTCAATACCTGTTTTAATAAATTAAGTTTTCCGTTTCAAGGATAGTGCAGTTTTCAATGCCTATGATCTCGCTGCCATATAGCAAAATGATCGTCTTTTGGAATAGTCGTATATGGCAGTCACCTGGTAGGTCTAATTTCCGCACAGGACGATTTAGTGCATTTAAGCAGCTTTACAGGCTTGTTCAGCTATATGTTTGCGCGTATATGAGACGAGACGACCATTGAATAAAAATTTAATGCCTAGGTATCTATAGCTATCAACAATTTCTATTGGGTTTCCCTTAATGTTAAATTTAAGCTTGCTGTAATACCGTTTAATACTTCCGAATACTAGTACTTTAGTTTTATCCTGGTTTAGTTTTAGTTTGCATTTATCAACCTATTCATCAAAATACCAAGTGATTTCTGCCGGTCCTGGGGGGTTTCTCCCGTGATCACTGTATCATCCGCATAAAGTAGTATTAGTAGTTTGAAGATTGTCACTATTTGTGATTGACAGTATATTAGTAGGGCGATGATAAACGAACTTAGCCCAGCCATCAAAAGCGTGCAAGCGTGGGACGCGATACGAGAGCATTAGTGGGAGGGCGAGACCGTGCGATAGGACGATGACTAATGACGAGAGAAATGATGTTACAACGAGGGGTTACTGTTGAACACGCAGTAAATAAATACACTCCCTGATGCTGTAGAATGGTGTTAGTGTGACAGAAATAGAGTTCAGCATATCTCTGTCGGCTCACATAATCAACAGACATCAGTGCAACAATGGAGGCATCACGTTTTAGCTATGCCCCGCACATCTCTAGCTAAGCTCCACCAACACTTCACCGGCGTTGGGATCGACCGATCCCTGAACTGTCTGACTATCAATTTCCAGAAAACTATACAGGTAAGCTGTTGAATATTATGAAACTAATTTGACTGGGTGCTGTTGCTGCCTATAGCAGCAAACGCGCCCAGTTAAATTAGTTTCAAAATATTTAACAGCATGTTTATTAAATAGTAAAGACATACGATTCGTACAGCAACGTTTAGTCCGTCATCAAGTAAGCATTCGTGATGAACTTATCATCCATGACGTAATTGATTATGGCGTCATCCTACACGTCACTTAGTTTATTATGACGTGATATGATTGATGAAACTGGAATCTTCTATTAGGACGTGGGCGGTTTAATGGCTGAGAGCGCGTGATGGGGTTTGGCTGTTATCCTCCTGGAAAATTGTTAAATCTAAATCATCTTAGATAACATCTCCTGTATTTCCTTAGCTAAGAAAATATATTGCGTATAAATTGTGCTCCTGCTTTCGTTCGGCCTCTTTGGCATTTGATTTAATCCGGCCCTAAGAACAATAAAGTACATGTTTGGACGGACAGAAAACAAATTAGATAATTCTAGTACACTTGTCTTTTGTCTTAAAACGTACTTATCATTGCTGTAAGTAAGCGTCGCAAGATAATATCGGTGCGGATCAGTGAATACTAGCGCGAGCGTAAATAATTAGGGACCTACTCTCTGTACTCGTGCCATGTAGGTAAATACTAATATATACTCTACATGGATAATCCATAGATGTAATGGACCTTTCCAATTTATCCATTCGTAATATGAAGTCATAATCAACTATGTGCAGTGTATAGGGTGACGTCATAATCAATCACAGCATGAATGACTCTATTTAGTCCGTCTTAAACGCTTAATAGTTCGACACGTTGTACGAATCGTATGGCTTTACTATTCAATAAACATTATGTTTTCGGTCAATAGCTTTGAAACTAATCTGACTCGGCGCTGTTGCTGCCATAGGCAGCAACAGCGCCCAGTCAAATTAGTTTCAAAATATTCAACAGCTTACATGTATAGTTTTCTGGAAATTGATAGTCATGGAGTTCAGGAATCGATCGATCCCAACACGCAGAGATGGGCGGGGCATAGCTAAAACTGGAAAGGTCATTGTCCTTTCAATGTGTAGCTAAAATTGTATTGAAGTAATCAATGTGATTCACTGTTAGCGGACCCCTTTATCAGAATTCTCTTTATCACTTTAACTGTGTATTTTTTAAGGTTTTCGTCAAGAGAGGGATCCGATCTGTCAGTCAAGAATCTGACGCCATAATCAATTTCGACACATGTTAGCTGACGTCCAATCATTCAAGAATCACGAAGGCCTATAGCTCCCTCACGAAAAATCCAAAAGTACGGCACCTTGCACGAATTGTACGAACAAAATGTACGAATTGCATGTCTTTGATAAATGTACAAACTAATGAAACATTCTGTTGAGTATTTTGAAATTAATTTGAATGGGCTGCTGCTGCTGCTGCTGCTGCTGCTGCTGCTGCTGCTGCCGCCGCTGCTGCTGTCAGCAACAGCTTCCAGTTAAATTAGTTTCAAAATATTTAACAGCTTACCTGTAGAGTTACCATTGAAAATGAGATTCTGTGAATTCAGGTTTCAATGTGTTAAATTTGATTCCAGAAATGCGTACAATCTGGGTGGAGCTTAGCTAGAACTGGGCGGGGCATAGCTACAATTGTATCCGTCTATTCATCTCAGAAATGAAACAACATTTTAGCTGGCGATTTCGCCGTATTACGTTATTTAACATTCCCATATATACAAAGCATAGAATTATCCCCGGAGCGACCATCTCTCCAGATTTATCCGGAATATGTGGATTATTTAAAAGGCCTCCGGATTTCCGGACACTCAGAGTCTTACTTCCAAGAATTGACTCGGTGCCAACAACGACATGATGCAACGCCCTTTCGATTTAAGCGAGCATGTTCGCCAAATATGGTAAGTTAATCCTAAGACGGGCGGACGGACGGACGGATGAACTGACGGACAGTTTTCAAGTGGTACTGATATAAGATGTCACTGTTTATAAGCCAGCAACAGCTTTCAGAGATGTTATTTCTAAGCGGAACACCAGTCTCCCCACGAAATGGTTACCTCTGTCGTGAGTCAGTGACTCAATTTTCAATAACTTTGCCGTGCAACAATTAAACAGATTGCTGAAAAATACACATTTCAGAGATTCGCTGCGGCCTGATATTTTAGACATCGTGAAAAATTATATTTTGAAAAAAGAAATGAGAGTCGGTTCGTGCGCGTGTACGCGCGTACTTACCCACGAACGTGATGTATTTCTGGCGGGTCACGGAAGTGATTGCCAGTATGTGCGGGCGCGTGTGTGTGTGCGCGTGCGTGCGTGCGTGCGTGCGTACGTGCGTGCGTGCGTGCGTACGTGCGTGCGTGCGTGCGTGCGTGCGTGCGTGCGTGCGTGCGTGCGTGCGTGCGTGTCATAATAACATGTGGGTGAGTCACATATCCTATATGTATATGAATATCTACGCTTGTGTCTGGTTTTGACCAAAATAAACATATAGTCCTGGTCATCTAAGGAAAGGCTACTAAATATAAAAAGCAGGTGCGTAAGATACATAGAATATCGATCTAGGAAATTGGTATGTTCATTGTATCGTGCAAACAGTGTGGAAGTGGTGTATGTGAATATATTGATTTATATACGATATAGGCAACGTGACGGCATACTGACGTCAATATTTTCCAATATAAGCGATGATAAGAGGAATATTGATTATTGAATGCTTTTGTTACTGGACAAAACGTGGACTTGGTCAGCGTTTATTCTTGAAATGGTCCAGTTCGTATTTACTTCAAAAGTGATGTATCCCAGAGTATGCTGACTATTTTTGGAATCTTAAGGTAGCCAGGAGTTTCAGTCAAAGAAAGTAATCATGATGTATTTCTGTCAAGAGACATAGAAACATTACTATACAGCACAGATATAACTTAACAGGTTTCTAAATCAAAATAAAACGTACTGTTGAATAGTTTGAACATAATTGGATTGGAAGGCATTACACCGTCCATTGGGTAAGGCATGGTGCTGCAGCCCAATGCTAATCCGCACCTGAGGAAATCATTTTGTTACACGTCTAATTAAAATGCCAAGAACATCGCAAATCAGCTTGGCAATTAAGACTTCTAGGGGTGGTTTCTGAAGAATATTTGCCTTGCATTTCCCAATGCCTGCTAGTGTCATAATGAGTTGTAGGAAATACATGAATAGAGAGGTAGGCTTATGTGTATTTGATCATGTTTAACAGCATTCGCCCGCCGCCAGAGGGTTAATCCTCTGTGATGTCGTAACTCCAGACAGAACGTACGATGAATTACGACGTAATGGACATTTCCATTTTAGCTATGCCCCCGCTATCACTAGCTAAGCTCCACCCACACATCGCCGTGTTGGGATTGATCGATCCCCGAATGCTCTAGCTAACAATTTCCTGAAAACTATACAGGGAAGCTGTTGAATATTTTGTAACTAATTTGACTGGAAGCTGTTGCTGCCTATGGCAGCAACAGCGCCCAGTCAAATTAGTTTCAAAATATTCAACAGAATATTTATTAAATAGTAAAAGCAAACAATTTGTACAACAACGCATAGACCGTCTTCAAATATGCGTTCGTGACGTACTTAATGACGTCATTCATGACGTCATTCATTATGATGTCATTCTACACATCGCGCAGTTCATTATGACGTCATATGATGGGTGGGTACTCTGGAAAGATGAATTAGTACGGTCCGATGGCTTTGCGAGAATGGTTCAACAGGTGATGCGCCACGGCTTGTTAACTTACAGACAGATTCTGAATATATCGTAAACTATTGGTCTGGTTTCGCTCAAATGTTAACATAAGAAAGGGTGGAGGATGCATTAGAATTCCACAATTTTGGTCGTGACCCATTGAAAAGATACGAAAAATCTGGGAAACAATAAAAATCTGAAATACTTTTTCTACGATAAGAAGATCAATAGAATCTGCTACCCGCAACTAAAGATATGATGGCGAGGGTTGAAATCTTTGATTGCTGTTGTCGCTACATTTATCTCATCGCACACCTTCCAGAGTGCGTTTTCTCCTCTCTTGAGAGATCAATGCACTAAAGATATATCCGGTTTGGAATGCCTGATTCGGTTCAATTCATTAAGATTAAACAATTTCCAATTTAATTATCGTAACCGATTTTGCTGGCGGCGGCGACGACGACGACGACGACGTCGACGATGATGATCTTTGACCATCACCTTTGGTCCGTTTGCACAGTTAGAAACGTGCCGAGTTGGAGATTAGGCTGTGTGGCAACAGCACCCAGCAAGATTCGTTTCGAGATATTCAACAGCTTGTAAACCTGTATAATTACCTTGAAATTAGGATTCTGAGAATTCAGGATTCCAAGCATATAATTTGAATTCATACTCCGAAAAAGTGGGCAGAGCTTAACTAGAAATGGGCGGAGCATCGCTAGAAATGGGCGAAGCATCGCTAGAAATGGGCGGAGCATCGCTAGAAATGGGCGGGGAATTGCTAGAAATGGATCCATATGTTAAGCAGTGTATGATCGTTGAGTGATTTCTCGGCTGTTTTCTGAATGCGATCGAGTTGTCCGCCCACAATCCTTGACGAAGTGTCCCCGAAAGCGCTTGCAGTGTCATTCGCCTCCGTAACCTATAGAGGGTAACATAAGCTACTACCTATTGTGAGCGTTCATTGAGACCAAACTACGAAACCATATACTCTCATTAATGATATCTGGCAGTAACATGTCATGACTCTATTCCGGATCGTCGAGTCATGAGCCATGCAAGTTGCAACAAATGGCGACAGCGAGGCTTAATATTTCACAGTAGACTCAAATCACGGAGACTCAGAGTCGGTTAATACCTTAGGGCGTGTTCTAACTGGAAAGTTAATCGGGAATAATGCCTCAGTATTGAGTTACGCCGGTTAAGTCTCTAGTCAGAACACGGCCTTGGGCCGTGTTCTGACTAGAAACTTAACGCGGAATAACGCCATACGCACATACCTCATTATGGCGGTACGCCGGTTAAGTCTGTAGTGAGAACACGGCTTAAGTTTTCAGAAAATAGTCATCTCTTGACGTGTAGATGGGAACATTCTATGAAACAACATATTCTTTTTGGCTACGTTTACCATTAATTAGTCAAACAGAAAGAACAAAGACATTCATATTTCGTTGTACACTTGAATTAAATTTGGCAATTCCATTTAACGGCGAATTCTGTATAATGTAGGGAATCATATGCTGAATATGTTGAAACTAATTTAACTGGACCCTGTTGCTGTCCATGGCAGCTACGGGCTTCAGTCAAATTACTTTCAAAATAGTCAACACTTTTCCTGGAAAGTTGTCTTGAAATTGTCACGTCGGAATATCAACTGTCAACGGGTTAATCCCTTTAATAATAATTAACAATAAAATATGTGTAAAGCATTTTTTAAGAAAACAATTCAGTGGGGTATTTTGTGTTTGTTTCCACTCAACTAGTAAAAGTCCGTCCGTCCGAAGATCCCACCGTCCGGCCGCCCGCCCGCCCGTCCATCCGTCCGGCCGTCTGTCTGGCGGAGGGTCGACTGGTTGATCGGTCGGGCGGTCAGTCAATTAGTTGGTCAGTCAATTAGTTAGTCTGTCAATCAGTTTTAAGTTTTCGTGGCCGACAGACAATTCGTTCATCTCTTATGTAACAAAGCGCCCGTTGTACTTCTCTTTCCCTAACGTTAGTTAAGATAGGCATTGTGTTTTACTACAGCTTGCCAAGAATTACGGCGATATAACAATGAAGACAGTAATAGCCTACTTAGCCGCTAGTTTATCGCTAAATGGTAGTTATATGGGTTCTGTTTCAGCTCCTTTTTTGCTATTATGCCTGCATCGTTAACACAATTTACCCCTCACAGACCAGAAACGACAAATTCTTTATGAAACACGGCATGATATGTTGAATATTTTGAAACTAATTTGACTGGGAGATGTGGCTGCCTATGGTAGCGACACCTCCAGTCGAATCAATTTCAGAATATTGACATCTTCCAGTCGAATCAATTTCAGAATATTCAACCGCCTTTCTGTATTTGTGCTAAAATTGAGACAGTGCCATTTCAGATGCTAATGGGTTAAACCGTCAATGAAGCAATGATATCACCATTTCACAGTTAATCGAACCTTGTTCCCATTCATTAGGCATGATTTGTACCATATAATTAGTTTTAATTCCTTAAATCCTAGTCTATTTTTATCTGTATAATTTCTCCATACCCACCGACCCACCCACCCCCACCCCACCATACACGCACTCGCCAGGTGTGCCTAAAATTAATTATCCCACTTGGCTGTATTCCGTAATATTTTCTTTAAAAGTTTTCAATTGCCCTTTTATTTTGGATTCTAACGTACAATACAATAAATCTGACGCATACCTGTGGAACATAGCGTAGTCTCTATAATCGTTACCATAACACTATATAATGTATACCCGAGTGTAAGTCGAGTCAATGGACCTCTCCAGTTTATCCATCAATCATATGACGTCATAGTCAACTACGTGAAGTGGTGGATGACGTCATAATCAAATGCGTCATGAATGACGGTCGACAAGTTCGTCACGAGCACTTAGTTGATGACGGGCTAAGCGTTGTTGTACGAATTGAACGTCTTTACTATTTAATAAAGATCATGTTTAACATTATTGAAAGTAATTTTACTGGACGCTGTTGCTGCCATATGCAGTAACGGCAACCAGTCAAATTACTTTCAAATATTCAACAGCTTACCTGCATGGTTTGCTGAAAATTTAGATTAAGAGAGTGCGGGGATCGATCGATCACTACACGGGCGAAGTCTGGGTGGAGCTTAGCTAAAGATTAGCGAAGCATAGCTAAGACTGGATTCCTCCAGTGTGTGGGAATTATGTATGCATAACGCCAGCAGACATTTAGTTTAATCCTTTAATGACTAAATTTCTTCGAAAAATTAAAATATTTACTTATTGAATGTCCATCTGCAGACGAAGAGAAGACTAATTTTGAAAATTTACCACTGTAATGACTGGTTTGGTTACCGAGCCAGTCATTTCAGTGGTAACATTTCAAAAATAATCTTCTCTTGGCCTGTAAATGGACATTACTCAAACCCACTACCGAGGCTGGTTTTTGGCCGGTTTTGTCACGAAAGCGTTAACCCTTTCACCTCGAAGCCGACCAAAACATGCCTCTGTAATTATCTTGAGGAATGTTCATTTGTAGATCAATAGAAGACTATTCAGCCATTCCAGTGGTAAATGTTCAAAAATAGCCTTTTATTAACCCTTTAATGCTTAAATTCGCTCAAGAAAATCTGAATATTTGCTTATTAAATGTCCATTTGGAGACCAAGAGAAGACTATTTTTTTAAATCCAACACGGGAATGACTGGCTCAAAAATCGAACCAGTCATTACAGAGGTTAATTTGCTTCTCTTGGATTGCAAATGAACATTCCATTCCTCAAAATCACTGCAGATGCCGGTTTTGAACGGCTTCGCCGTAAAAGGGTTAATACACCTATAGCTGTCAAGAGGTAGGCCTAAATATACGTTATTGGTAATATCTCTATTAACAATAATTATTTTAACATGAACATTGAAAAAACCAATATCAATCCAGAATGTCCGTAATTATACTAGAAAGTGCACACCTTCAGTGGCCCGTGCCGTGCACCTCAACGGACTGAGGCGAATTACATCCCAAACCTTAATGTTGTCTCCCTTTAAATTATTACAAGTATTTGAAACCGATTTCTCTACCATATACATATCTGCTTCAATATAAATGCTATCAGATGTTTATGGGGAAACCCCACATGAAAAAATCCATCATCACTTTCTTCAACGTTCTAACAATCTCGTGTATATAATCTAAGCATGCACAAATTATATGTGGGTGCGTGTATATGTACGCTACAAACCAACACAAAGAAACTTATAACAGTGAGATTAAAGACGTAGACATATCCTTAGATCGTTTAAATTTAATTGCTTTTTGGTAAATGTAATGGACATTCCCAGTTTTATTTATCGCTGGTGTCTGGGTCGATAGATCACTGAACTCTCTGAATATCAATTTCCAGAAAACCATACAGGTGAGCTTTTGAATATTTTGGAACTAATTTGACTGAGCGCTGTTGCTGCATATGGCAACAACAGCGTCCAGTCAAATTGGTTTCAAAATATTCAACAGCATGTTTATTAAATAGTAGAGACATACAATTCGTATGGATACCGAACTTCTTTCTTCTTCTTTTCGTTCGCTGATCATACCGCCAGTCCTGTAAGTGACTATCGACATGATCATAAGCGTTAAGTGCGTGGATCCATGGTTTATTAGAGTGCGCCGTGCGGCCTGGAACCTCCGTCTTCAACACTCGAGGTTTCTGTCAGGGTTACCTCACCCTTACCTCCTTTAGTCGCCTCTTACGACACGCAGCGGATACGGAAGGTGTTTTCTAAGCCCCACCTACAGGGCAAGATACCGAACTATTAAGCTGATTATTTCGGGTAGCTGTAAAAATACGGGATGACATAAAAAGTACACCAGAACACAACATCATCGTAGCATTGACATTAAACATGTTGAAGTAGTAGTGCCTGAGAGCATGTATTTATTTCTACGTTTGCTTTGTTCAGCTGATGAGTTAGATGCAGCATTGGATGCGGTCACGGAGCAGCAGCATAGAAAAATCCTCAGTATAGCACAGGATGTTGTGTCTCTGGCATCGCATGGAAGAAAGTTAACACCTAAGCGCCCAAGCCTTGGCTTAGCCGTCTATCGGGCAACACTATCAAAAGATCTGTTTCAGTTATTGCACACGGCGGGGAATTCTGTCAGCTATGAAACTGTCCTGCGTGCTGACACATTGCTAATGATTTAGTTTTGCAGTATCCTGATAAAGATGCCATTATTCCTGGAGATTTTATAGGAGTTGAATTGTCTGGGTATATATCGCTCACGAATGATAACTTTGATATTAATCCAGAAACATTAGATGGCAAAAATAGTTTTCATGCTTCATAGACTGTAGCATATCAAAGATATATACCTGGTGAAGAAGCTGTAGATATTGAACTACCTCAGGGAGCATCGAAACGTCTAAAAAACTAGACACTTTTCTGAGCTCGGTGTCTGCTAATATGACTGAATTGAAACCAGAACCAGTGTTTCAGTCCTTGGTAATCATGGCTATGTTTAATCCCGATGAAGCATTTGCCATTAAGACAGAGGTTAAAGATATGGCCTGCATCATTTGTATGCAAAATGACATGGAATCTACACCACTTTGAAATAGTTTCATCTCAAAAGCAGGATCACAAAAACCCAAGATAACGGCTGTAAGTAGTTTACCTATCATAAATGCTCCAGCGCATAAATTTGACACAATCTAGACAGTTATGCAAAGATATCAGGACATGGCTAGATGCCATGGACAACACTACACCATAATAACATTTGACGAACAATTGCATTGCAAACCGAAATTGCTGCAGTGGGACAGCAATCGCCGTCGGGATTGTGAGAACCGTATAATCATGATTGGAGGATTCCACAACAACTCAATTTTTCAAAGGCTATAGGCTAACATATGGCCAATTCTAGACTACACGACATATCAATCGAAAGTGGCGTGTTTGGCATCAACACATCTGAGAATATTATGAAAGCAAAAATGTGTTTCGTGCACACAAGTTAACATTTGAGGCCTTGTGGATTGCCCTGTGGCCATTGTTCTTGACATGTGCCGAGGAATCTGATCATATTATTCACACTGAGGTACTAAAGACTATGTCAGTTCAGGTTGTCAATGGGTTACAAGACAATGGCACTGACCAGACTCCAGATAACCATGAACCACTGTTTGCACTGTGTGAAGTATTTAGTAAATTTGTAGGACGATTGAACATGGATCATTCTGATAATCCCACTCTTTTATTATGGAGACAATACATGCAACTAGTCTCCATATTACTCAGGTGTACACGTGCTATTAGAGATGGAGATTGGCGCATTTGTCGAAATGCGTCCTTTGTTTGCTGTCTACAATTACTCTAACTACACATGGGGGGGGGTTGTATTTCTTGCAGATATGATGCAGCTTAATACCACTGCGCCAGGTGTTTACAGGGGATTTCTTCAAGGAGACGTTGTTGTAAAAGAAACTGAATACAGGTTTAATCAAATTCGAGATGACCAAGATCTTGAGCACTGCAACAAACTAAGGAAGGTTGCTGGAGGCATAATCGATATCACCTAATCTGACACAGAATTTCATACATCTAGTCTTACATTCAATGAATGTGCTAGACTAGCTGTGAATAGTCACACACTAGTTGGACTTCATCAAGAAGATTAGGAAACTGAATATAGCTACAAAGAATGTGGTACAACTAGAATGAAACGAGACCAGTCTGATGGCCAACACAATCTTGAGCAATTGCAATGATTCACCATATTTAGACAACAGCGTGATCTCATCCGAATTGTAACTGGTGATGTAGCTACTGATGATATCTAGGAAGACATCTACAGAGTTCAAGAAAATGGAAGTAAAATAATAAAATCACTGGTCACGCGTCGCATTGATCCTGGTAAAGGTTTTCACGATTCCTTAGAGAAGAAAAATTCCTAAACGATGGCTTCATTGTATAAAACAAAACTTCGAAAGCATAATCAGAAGGCACATATCAAAGCTGACAGAGACTTGTTCCGTCGAATGATAACTTCAATCGATGCTGGATGAGAGGTGGATATAGACAATATGCTTCGCCATGAATTGTGTGCTCTACCTCTATCATTCACAACTGCAGACAGATTTACTAACGAATGTTGACATGAAGACTTGTAAAATTATTGATGGAATGGCATTGGTACAAGTTATTGGCAAACCAGCTAATATTTGGAGACATTGCTGATGTATTTGTAAACTGTGTCAGGTAACAAGGGCAGAATTCCAGTAGAATTGATATTATCGTTGACTGCTATGAGGGCAACACTATCAAGGAAGGGACACGAGAAAATCGACGCAGTGGTACAAAGACAATTCGAAGGTTGATATCCAACAGGGATATAATTTTCCAAATAATTAGAAAAGTTTCATTTCCCTAACAGAAAATAGAGCAAATCTTGAATGTTTTCTATCTGAAGATTTTGAAGCAACTAGAAACTTCGGTGACAGAGAAATTATTGTCTATGTTGGATTCGCTGAAATCACCACATATAAGACAATCGGTAATTCCAATCATGATATATTATACCAAATCACGAAGAAGCTGATACCAGAATCGTACTGCATGCAGATGATGCAAAAGGCACAATGGTATGAAAGGAACATTATCATGTGCAGAGACACAGATGTGTTGCTGATGTTAGGTGTGTTTGCTAACATCGATGAAAGCTGGTACAGCTAACCCTCCACGGACGATTAGAATAGAGGATATATCACTAGAAGAGGACATACATAACATGTTGGCCTTTCATGCTAGAGCTGGCAGTGACACAACACGCGAATTTGCCAGCATTGCAAAGATATCTGCATGGAGTGCGTGCAAAGAATATCCAAAACTGCTCCATGGTCTTGGTCAACATAAATTCATCCGCCTATGCATTTATTTGTAACCTGTATGATCCAGCTACATCTTTGACATCAGTTCAAAAGGTTCGATGTTCGTTGTTCTTCAAATGTAAGACCGATATTGATTCTCTATCACCTAGAAAAGATGCCCTGGTGCTTCATGCTAAACAAGCCCACTACCAGCCATTAGTTTGGAACCAGTGCTTGAAAATAAGCCAGGATTTCCCCTTTCCACTCTCGTGTGGTTGGTTTATGAACGATGCCGTAATGACGTATGTTGCGCAAGTGCCTATGGTTGCATTCGTACCAACTGGTGTATGACTCCTTGTAATAAGGATCCCAGTGATGAATAAAAGTGAACAAGAAGAATTTGGAGGTGTTGCATTTGACCACTGTATTAGTTCAAATCTGGTAGCATCACTGATTTAGTTTCTCCAAAATTTCTTAATCTACGGTGGCCATCTTTAAAATTAATAATAGTTAATACACTAAGCTATTCGTAAGTATGATAATTAGATTCCCCACCATCACAAATATGGCAGTAGACTCCAGTATTATGTTTCTACGGTGTTTGAGTGCTGAGTTATTATGAAAACTAGATTATCGCACGGCGGCCATTTTGTAATCAAAGATGGATTGACCACTAAAAGGTTAAATTGAAAGGATAACGAGTTAGGGTTTGAAATATACTCGAATATGGGTCTTGGCTTCATAAATGTGGGTGTAGAGCCTAAAATCTTGCTTCTACTGTGTGTGAGTGCCGAGTTATTAAGGAAACTAGATTTCGCATGGCGGCCATTTTGAAATCCACGATGGTCGCGAATATAGGAAAATCCCAGCCTGGATGGATACCTAGTGAGACACTATGATGGCACGAGAAATTATATTTGTCGGATTTGGATTCGTAGATCAAAGATGCCCTTGACAAAAATCCTACGTTTACACAACGCAACCTGCATATCCTTGATGCTGTATAACTTAACAGCTCCAAAGGCACCTCTAGACAAACCTGACGCCTACCACCGCAAACACCTTCGCATCACCACTGCACACCGATGGGCAGGCAGCATAATATGCAACACATCGCCGCTGTCCTTAAAAGCCGCCCAATAAAGACGGTCCATTATCTTTGGGCATATGTTTTGAATGCTAGAAGACACACCAGAACAGAGAACCTTGGAACTCGCCCTACTGGGAGCCAGTAAACATAAAGTCAGGGGAGTACGCCATTGCATAAATCCGTTAAGCGTGCAGCGAGGTAACGTCACACACGCGGGACTCGGTACACCCAGATCAAGAATGGACCTGAGGAAGCTAAAGATGCAGGCTGAGGACAAAACACGTTGATCAAAAGCGAAGAGGGACTGAGTGCAGCTGTTGTATCCTTTTTATCAAAGAAATCTTTGATCTACGAATCCATAGCTTCTAGAAGGACTGGAAAGCTATGTTCCCCCATGACGAAGCGTCCAGCAATGTCAGCAGTACTGCAAAGCAGTGAGCGCAGGATTTTACTTTTTACAGCGGCTGGTCGTAATGAGCTACATCTACTTAGTTACAAAATCCATTTACGCTTTTACCAAGCTTCTCCTTAATGTCCGCTTTAATGCTACCTTGTTGTTTTTCCATTGGTAAATATCAAGTTTTTGTTCAAATGTCATACACGCAATAATCAATGCATTAGGAATCGATTCTAAAATTTTGCTTTTATACTAATATAAAGAGAAATTACTTCAACATGCAGTGCATTCAAAGGAGGATTGTGAAAGCAACTTAGCACTGAATTAAGTTTCCTTTCCATGCAAGAATCGATGAAAATTTGACTGGAAAGGGCAAAGCAGCGGCAATAGAAATATCTCTCTCTCTCTCTCTCTCTCTCTCTCTCTCTCTCTCTCTCTCTCTCTCTCTCTCTCTCTCTCTCTCATGCTCTCCGTTCACCGACCCCTTCCATCCCTCACACCTTCAACCCTCCCTCCCCTCCCTTCCTCCTTTGCGCTCTCCATCTCCCTCCCCCTCCCTCCCTCTTACCCCTTCCTCTTCCTCCTTCGCCCTCTACATCCCCTCTCTACCTCTATTTCTCGCTCTCCCTCCCTCTCCTTCCATCTCTCACCCCTCCATCCCCCCTCTCCCTCCCTCCCCCTCACCATACCTACCCTCCCCATTGCATCCATCCAGCCGGAACCCTCCCGGCCCATCCCTGCATCCATCCCTCTTTCCTGCGAACACTTTTAGTAGTTTCGTATGCGCAATATTTTGCTGGGTCATTTACAAATGTACGCGTAAGAGATTGTACTATATTATTTAAATACAACATATTTTTGCTTAGTTTTTATATATCTAGAAGTTTGATACCTGCGAGGCGGATTGGCGTAGATATTTGTCAAACGTGATGTATATACTTTGGGGCACGTTGTTACATGGTGTAGCGACTTGTACCTGCAATAGTCCATTGTGTAACATCTTGCCCCGTGTGCGTTGGTTAGTATTTTACAGACAGTCTGCCAATTGACCCTTCCAGTTTTAACTATGGCCGCCCATCTCTAGCTAAGCTCCACCCCGCCTCGCCCGTGTTTGGATCGATCGATTCTTGAACTATCTGACTATCAATTTCTAGAAATGTATACAGGTAAGCTGGTGAATATTTTGAAACTAATTTGACAGCACCCAGTTAAATTAGTTTCAAAATATTCGACAGAATGTTTATTAAATAGGAAAGACATACAACTCGTACACCGCGTCGGACTATTATGCTTTTAAGACGGACTAAATCGAGTCATTCCATGCTGTAATTGATTAAGACACCATACTACACGTCACGTAGTTGATTATGACGTTATGTGATGGATGGATAAACCGGAAATGTCTATTTTTCTCGGGTTTAGTGAACCAACCATGGTAGGTAGCTACTGAAGGAATGCGAATCGGGCAGAAACAGCACACGACGCCATCAATAATCCATCAAGTCACCAGTGATGATAATGTAGGGCCTACGTGAATTAACCCATTCATTGATACAAGCTCTTTGATAACAACCAAATGAGACAATGTCTCCTCCATCTAAAACAACTGAGAGATCTGTCACTTCCTCGGCTGGAGCAAGTCCAATGGCGTTGTGCCAGAAACGCCTCCGGTTTTGTCAAGATACAGCATTGCTTTTAAAAACCCAACTTTGACATTTTTACAGCCTGGAATGAGTGTTGATGGCTATGTTGATGAGCTGCATCTAGGCGTTGTTATGTGACCTGAAATGCAAGTACCAGCAAAGGAACGGGATATACACGAAAGCCGTCAACCTGCCATCTTATAGTGGAAACCCGTGAACGGAGAACGGAGAAACTACTATTAGAAAGGACCGGGGATAAGATAAGAGAAAACATAGTTGAAATAGTATATCAAATAGATCTAGAAATAAGCAGTCAGTCAGGGTCGCAGTGAGGAGGTGGCGAGAGGGGCGGTTGCCCAGGGCGCCAACTTACGGGGCGCCAACTCAGGCCCACATCAACGTCCATTATTTATGTCTTGCAGGCTGTAGTGCTGAACTAGAGTTTGACGATTGAATGGCAGTCCAAACAGGTTACATGCACATGGCCTCAAATTTCCAAGGGCATCCCAGTAGTGTCATCTAGAACTGTTATATGTTATTTCTTGGCTCCCTGGATAACACCATGTTTCCTGCAGGGATAACGGGTGTCTCATACCCATATCGTATGCATATATATGGCTGAAGCTCGATGTGGGAAAATGCGCATGCTGAAGGTGCTGAGGAAAATTATAGTAATAGCAATGGTCCGGAACTGGAAGCTAAATTACAAAGCCCATCAAACCGTGTCACATATTTAACCACAGCGCAGTGTGTGGGTCCTGTGCAATGACCCCCAATTACAGATAAAATAAAATGCCGTTTGGTTGAACAAGGACCAAAACAGTTTAACGATACCTCCTTTCCCATGAAAGAAATTGGTAGACACTTTAATCTAGAATGGTTCTGAGAAACAGCTCATAGAAGGTGATTTCTGTATAGCATCGAAGAATTTCAGGATGGTGGGATTTCCAGCATGGGTCTGTGACTGGAAGCATGTTAACCCAAGAATTCCAGTGAAAATTGCATACAACATGGGCAGTGCCATTTTATGTGGAATGACATAGAGCATCGTTTGTACTATTGGAAAACTAATTAATGTCTATTGATGACAAAATTTTAAAAAGCCATATTTGCAGAAACAGAAAAATGATTCCAATTATAACGGTTGTGATGTATGCTATCATGTGTGGTGCCGAAACATCATTCAACCCTTAAAGCTACATCGGATATCCTAGAAGATCCTATATGTGTCCCTTGCAGTAGAAATGATCAGCCAGTAACATCCTCCTCGTGATATTGCGGCGATCAAGAGAAAAATCCTTAAAGTTATTTATCTCCTCAAATAAAAAAAGACTGACAAGGCTCAGATAAAGAAAATTTTGTAGATATTCTTGCAAGTTATGCAAAAACAGGTCATAGTGTGGCTACAAAGATTGGGGAGAATCAGACAAAAGATAGGTTAAAGTTAGCAGATTGTAGAGGACAAGGGTAGAGCAATGGCGCTAATATGGCAGGCAATGACAATGGCGTGCTGGCGCGCATTTGGTTACTTAATGGAATGGCTACATGTGTACCATGTGCGGCTCATACCCTGAATTTTGTGTAGAGCCAGGCTGCTGAAGTGTTATCCATCATGGTAACGGTCTTTGAGACGCTTCAAATATTTTTTCACATATTTTTCTGGATCAACGTGCTGAAATTGCCGGATTACCGGAAACCCCTCTCAAGCAAATTGATGTTGTGTTTCTTTTCCTGTTATACATGTCAGACTACTTACTCATATTGATCGAGTCAACATTAGCTTGTAAAGTAAATTAAAATGTCAGTAATAAAAATGCTGCGAAATTGTTGAAGAGTTTAGTGACATCGATTACAGAAACACGCAATAAATGCGTAAGCATTATAATTGAGCCAGTGAAGCAACTGGCATCGGTCCATGTTTCGCTGAAAAAAGGAGTCGAAAGATTAAGCATGGGTGAAGGTTAAGGGCATTTCGTGACTGCCGAAAAGGAATTTGAAAGGGAATATAACACTATATTTGACTGTATTGTAATACAACTTCAGTGGCTGTTTGAACCCGTGTCAAAAGTGTATAATGTATATTTTTTTCTGACCTGGAAATCTCTAGTGTCTAGGGGGCATGTATGTGAAACACTGGAGCAGGTCTTTGTTTGAAATACTCTACAAATTTTGATGCTGCCGTGTTTACAACTGAAATTGGAGGTTTGAATTCTCTCTCTCTCTCTCTCTCTCTCTCGCTCTCTCTCTCTCTCTTCCCCCCCCCCCACTCGCTAGCTCGCCCGCCCGCCCCCTCGCTCACTCGCCCGCCCCGGCCCTCTACCTCCCTCTCTCTCTCTCCCTCCCTCCCTCTCTCTCTCTCTCTCTCTCTCTCTCTCTCTCTCTCTCTCTCTCTCCCTCCCTCCCTCCCTCCCTCCTTCCCTCCCTCCCTCCCTCCCTCTCTCTCTCTCTATAATTTGTTATAGATTTTTCTGGTCACAAATGCTAGTGCTAGACAACTATCCCCGGTCTCCCCTACTTAGATAATATCAAACATTATCGCTGGAGGAGACAAAATGGCGGCGAACACAGCTCAACGTTAGATGTATACATGCCATTATTAGACTACCAGTACAATACAGCATTTGCGATGAGATATGTATCCCTTTAAATAGATTCAAAACTTAGCTTGTACGGTGACATTACCTCCTTAAACCAGAATAACAAAATACAGTACAGCTCAGAAATAATACAATATTTCCAAAACAAAATGAAACGTACTGTTTAATATTTTGAACATGAGCTTAATTGCTGCGCAGAGCAGCACTGTCTTTCAATCAGATTTCTTATACTGTATTCAAAATTGTAGGCCAACTAAGTAACATGTTAACTTATTTTATAGGTTGTACTGTAAGATAAACTATCCCCACATTGCCCACAATATGTGCTTCACGCAATAATTGTGATTTTTAGATTTATAGCCTTATTCCCGATTTATAAGTCGAACTTCTCTTGTGCCGTGCCGGCTAAATCCGCCTGAAAATTAGAGCCCACTATATAAATCAACCAGTCGTCATTAGAGCGGCGCGACGGAAAGTTCGACGTATAAAACGGGCCTTAGGTAGCTTTTTTCAGAAATACCAAAAGTTTGCCTGGCCGACTGAAAGACCGACTAATGTATGATTACTGTATTCTGCGGCTGTAGTAGTAGAAACATCCTACAGCTGCAATCAGTCCTTTTTCGCTTTTGCCCACTGTGTCTTGTCCTCAGCCAAAATCCTTGGCTTCCTCAGGTCCATTCTTGACTTGAGTGTACCGAGTCCGGCGTTCTTGAGGTCACCTCGTAGCACGCTTAGCAGATTATGCAATGACGTCCTCTCCTGGCTTTGTATTTGCTGGCTCCGAATAGGGCGAATTCCATGCTGGCGTCTCTTCTGGCATCCTTAGCACATGGCCAAACATGGACCATCTTTGCTGGGCGACTTTTACAGACGGCGGCGGCGTATTACACATCTTGTATAGTGCATCGTTGGAAATTATGCTGTCCGGCCATCTGTGTCCAGTGATGGTGTGATAGGTGTTTGCGGTGGCAGGCATCCAGTTTGTCTAGAGCTGCCTTTGGAGCTGCCCAGCTGTTACAGTTATACAGCATCAAGGATATGCAGGTTGCATTGTATACACGTAGTCTCTTTATCAAGGGCATCTTTGATCTACGAATCCATAACTTCCAGAAGGACTGGAAAGCTATGTTCACCATGACGCTGCGTGCAGAAATGTCAGCAGTACTGCAAAGCAGTGAGCCCAGGATTCTACTTATCCTACAGGGTACGCCGCCACGAAGTGGGTCGTCATTTTCTATCGTGTTATGCTTTGTCGATAGGTATATGTGGGTGAACTCATTGGATTAATTCATAAAGAGATTCTCAATTTTTTGTTTGCTTGCAGTTATTGGGAGGTGTTCGTCAAGGGGTTTCTTTTCCTCGTCTATGAAGTCCGCATCGTCGGCATATTCCATCTCTAGCGGCATGCCCAGTATTGACACTGGGTGGTTTGGTCTTGCGGAACTTTCCCGCACGGATTTCAATGCGGCAGCAAGGTAGAAACTGACTAATACCAGTAACGCGCAAAATTCGATATTCTAGATATTTTGCGCTAATTTGACATGGAACTACAGCAACATATCCCTGTCAAAATCGCTTCAAATATCATGAAACTAAGGCCATGTTCTGGCTAGAGGCTTAATCCGGAGTACCATCATACTGAAGTATGGCATTATTCCCGATTAACACTTTAGTGAGAACACGGTCTAAGCTTGTGGGATTACACGGCCTAAGATTGTGGGATTGCAGAGTTCAAAAGTTGAGCCTATCCATATATGAAGGTGATAGGCTTAGATCAATCTTAAGCCAATTTTGCAGCAAAGATGTTGTTCGCTTTGACAATGATTGTGACTGCTTCTGGTATGGAGATTTGAAAAAGAAAAATCCGAAAACTCATTATACAATGGAGGATTCCGATCCGTCACACGGGTATCTGACGTCAAAATCAAAATACGTCGCTTTACACTTGCTAGCTGACGTCACAACCAAATCTACAAGAAAGGAGAATGGCTTGCCAATAACCGTCTGCATTCTATTTATTTGGTGAATTTACAATTAAATAAACATTCTGTTGAATATTTTGAAACTAACAGCAGCTCTCAGACAAACTTGTTTTAAAATAGTAACCTGCTTGCTCATATGGTTAGCTTAAACTGCTAAAATCGATTCAAACACACGTACGAAGTGGGTGGAGCTTAGCTACAAATGGGCGGGGAACGGCTAGAAATGGATCCCTCTATTCCAAATTGTGTGACCGAATTTATTTATGATCTTTTATTCCCTGAAAAACTTAGTTAATGGTTTTAAAAGTCTCTAATCCATTTCTAGCTAGGCTCCGTCCATTTCTAGCGAGGCACCGTCAATTTCTAGCTAGGGCCCGCCGTTTCTAGATAGGCACGTCCATTTTTAGCTAGGTCCGTTAATTTCTAGCCAGGGCCCGTCCATTTCTAGCTAGGTCCGTCCATTTATTGCAATGTCGCATCCACTGCTAGCTAGGGCCATGTTCACGAAGCTATCGTTAGGATAGCGGCATTGTTACACTCATGTTATGCTATTGGAATGACGATATCGCTATCCTAACTATAGCTTCGGGAGCATGGGCCTAGGTCCGTTCATTTCTAGATATGGCCCGTCCATTTCTGGCTAGGCCAGTCCATTTCTAGCAATGCCGCGTTCTTTTCTCGCGAAGCCCCGTCCATTTCTAGTCATGCCCTGTCCATTTCTAGCTAGGGCCCGTCCATTTCTAGCTAGGCTCATCCATTTATAGCTAGGCCCGTCAATTTCTAGCAATGCCACGTCCATTTCTAGCGAATCCCCGTCCATTTCTAGCTAGGGTCCGGCGATTTCTAACTATGCCCTCTTCATTTCTAGCTCGGCCTGTCAATTTCTAGCTCGACTCCGTGCATTTTTAGCTAGGCCCCGCCCATTTCTAGCTAGGTCCCGGAAATTTCTAGATAGGTCCCGTCCATTTCTGGCTAGGTCCCGTACATTTCTAGAAATGTTGCGTCCATTTCTAGCTAGGCCAGTCCATTTCTAGCTAGGCCTCATCCATTTCTAGTTCGGTCCCGTCCATTTCTAGCTACACCCAGTCCATTTCTAGCTAACCCCCGTCCATTTCTAGCTAAGCTTTGCCCACATTTTTCACGTACTGGGATCAGTTTATATACTTTGAATCCCGACTTCGCAGATTACCAATTTCAAGGTAACTGTACAAGTAAGCTGTTGAATATTTTGGCTGCAACGGCGCCCAGTCAAATTAGTTTCAAAATGTACAACAGAATGTTTATTTAATTGTAAAGACAAACAAGTCGTATATTTTTCAATGTTCATGACGAGGCTAAATACGTCACTATGTATTGGGACCTCAACCTCTATATCAATTGCGCGTCCGTAAAACGGCATTTCAGCACAAATATCGTCATCAAAGGGAATTGATCAAAGTAATAAGCCCTGCCGTTAATCTAGAAGGTATCTATATTAATATATAGGTCTGGCTGCTGAACAAAAGCGCACACATTGTCGCTCGAACTCAACAACGTTGCGCCAGTAAAGACAGTTTTTGATTTGAAGTGTCATGTATTGTTGATAAATATTGATTGAAGATCACCCGTGACGGACCATTCAACCAGCATCTGCTGTTGCTCAAGGGATATTTCCTTTGATGTACGGGTTTTTATATAGAAGACAACAAACGTTTTTTATATGTCCGTGTGTTATTTATTATGTACCGTTTTTGTATGTCCGTATGTTATTTATTATGCACCGGTTGACCCTTTCACCAACAAATTCTCATTTCCAAAGCAACCATACAGGAAAACTGTTTAATATCTTGAAATAAATTTGACTAGAAGCTGTTGCTGCCACACCGGCTTCCAGTCAAATTAATTTCAAAAGAATAAGTTTTATATCGTAAATAATTAGCTTTTCAGGGATATGTCGGAGAAAGGATACGTGTAAACAAATACATCATTACGTTATATCCTGATGAAAAGGCGCTGCATTAGGTCAGTGCGTCATTCATTGTTAACTATATAAAGACATGGCTAACGATGAACAAATAATCCTTCTAGTCTCTTTTGTACAATCAACCAAACATGAAATATATCGGGCATATCCGCCAACGTGTCCAAAAGATTGCAGTTTCTTGACCGTTTGAACACCGAATTCCCTATATCTCAATGGACCTTTTCAGTTTACCCACCCATCATATGACTTCATAATAAACTGCGTGACGTGTATGATGACGTAATAATCAATGACGGCATGAATGATGAGATAAGTACGTCACGAACGCATAATTGCAAACTGGCTACGCGTTGTTGTACGAATTGTATGTCTTTACTATTTAATAAACATTCTGCTGAATATTTTGAAACTAAGTTTGCTGAGCGCTATTGCTGCAGCAACAGCACCTAGTCATATTAGTTTCAAATTATTAAACGGCTTACCTGTATAGGTTTCTGGAAATTGATAATTATGGTGTTCAGGAATCGATCGATCCCAACAAGAGCAATGTGTGGGTGGAGCTTAACTAGAGATGGGCGGGGCATAGCTAAAACTGGAAAGGGCCATTTTAAGCCCAGATGTGCGAGTAAGATGTTGACTATTTTGAAACAAATTTGAGAGGATGGCACCAACAGCCTCCAGTCAAATTAATTTCAAAATGTTTAACGGAATATGAAATTGACATGAGTTTCCGATAGTTCAAATAGTTAAGCTCATCCTTTGACTGCAATGGGCGTTAACAGGAGTAGATGAGCTGCACTCACCAGCAATCTGGCTTTAACCAGCACTGTTACGGGGCTTACGATATCAGTTATTTGCAGGTTTTAATGTAATATCAAACCAGTGCTTAAGGATATAACCTATATTCTCTTGTCGCTTTCTAATACCGTATTACATAATTTTATTAGGAAGCTACATTATTGACAAAAACACTTCAAAAGGGCGATCAAACGTATAGTGAGGCGGTTTTGCGCACAAATATACTACGATAGTTTACCAAAATTGATGCATATGCTTAGTCAATATGTATAAACACTTCAGATGGGTGGCCAGTGACCATGCAAAAAAATCGCACAGAACGACGTCATTTCATACATCCAAGATGGCAACCACCGAAAAGGAACCCCTCGTCTGAATGCTGCATATCTCTGCACCCACTCGGCCGAATAAGACAAACTCGGGTTCTACCATGAATAGCCAATCCATGGGAATTTGTTTCATTAAGTTCCGCGCTTATGTTCATGTATCAAGGTCAATGCCAAGCAGTAGAATATGAATTTATTGCCACTTTGGCATATTTCTTGCATATCGCTTCCTCTACATGACCGCTTCAGACAGACTTGGGGTCTCCCCATGATACTACTCGGGGTGGCCAATCCATTCGAATTGCTTTCATGACATTCGGACGCCAAATTCATAGAATAAAGACACGGTCAAGCGTCAAAATCTAAATCTTAGCAATTTGAAATATTTCTTGCATATCTTTTCTTCTAATCATTACGTCATGAATGCCTCGATTTAGTCCGTCTTAAACGTGTAATAGTCCCTCAGGTTGTATGAATTGTATGTCTTTACTACTTAATAAACATGCTGTTGAATATTTTGGAACTAAGTTGGACTTACCTGTATATTTTTTGGAAATTGATAGCTATGGCGTTCAGGGATCGATCGATCCCAACACGAACGTGGTGTGAGCGGAGCTTAGCTAGAGCAGTTATAGTGGCAGTTGTTTTGAAGCACACGCCCCTTTGTGATGAAGAGATCTTTTCGATCTTCATTGACACTGTTTGATTCGCTCGTACAGTTAAGGTGCTGAATGACATCTTCGTTGCTTTCAGATGGTCTTTCAGCTACCGAATAAAAAGCATCTGCCACCTCAGGTGCATTCCAGGTGTTCCATTCCCCAATAGAATGAAATGATATACGCATGGAACAATTGCATGGAGAGGTAATAATTATGTGTGCCGGTGGCTGCTGATATATCATGCGCGGGAGTGGGGCGGGGAGGGGTGGGTGAGGTTAGCGATGATTTTTCCCAATGCCATGGGACACAAACAACTCGTACGCATACGGATTTTGTTTGGGCACTGTTGCCACACCAACGGACACTACGTCTTAATGAACAGTCTTAATCATGAACTTCTCTTAACCGTCATCGTGCAGCAATGTGCACCATTATTCTTGAATTGGTCTTTTGTTGTCGTCCAGGGAGGGACGACTTAACGTGTGCTCATAGTCTCCTGAGCTCACGATCAACTACTTGCTAGGAAAAACATTCAGTGACTTGGACGATTCGGCAAAATGGCTGAAAAGCTCGAGCTTGTTGTTTGTATCGTTGAGAAAGAGAAGCAACGACAAATTGAGGGGCATCTTGATGGAGACACCTTTACCCAGGAGTGTCTTGCCTCATCTGTATTGACCTCGAAGACAGGATCCACACGGAGATGGTGATGCAGCGCACAATGGATGTGAGGGAGACATTTGCCATGCAAGTAGTCAGCGAATGATGTGGCCTTGTCCAGTGACAGGTAATGAACAATCGCTACACCACCCGTGAACAGCACATCCACATTCATACACTCACGCATAGTGGGAGCTGCTCTCTTCTGAAGAACTATGACACTGTCACTTTTTGTGTTTGATCGGAGATGGCCGTTTTCTGATAAAGACGGCGATGCATCTGCTTTTCGCGTGAGAAAAATTCGAATGAACTCACGCAACGCATATTTGGGCTAGCATCGAGTCTTGGGGTGCCGTCACCTGTGTGTTTTGAGTTGTCTGTTGGTTGTATGGGCCATGCAATGTAGTTTGTTTTTCTTTGTTAGCTTGAATATGGTATTGGCATGTACCATTAGACGCTGGTTTATAAACTTTCTTTTGGAACCTGAATGTGGATGGCTATACGTCGAAGTCAGTTATAACATATGCGACCTCAGGTGAAGCAAGAGACCACGGCTTGAGAGTATTAGTGTAATGGGTCTGCCGGATTACATCACCATCAGCCTTGATTGTTACGGTCTTCTATTCGTTGGTTAGATCAACTCCCTTTGTCGAAAACAGACGCTCAGTTTTATTGACTGTGAAGCAGCCATTCTCAAACTCAGATGCTATCTGAGGATGTAACTCGGATAGCGTCACCATGCCGCGCATATGGACTGATCCACACATCCCGCGTAGTGGACGTTGTTGAGCATCCTGAACCTGGGAGCAGGTCCGGTTAGGCTTGATTTGTAAAGATTCCAATATGGTGAAATTACCAGTTTTGGAAACCTAGTCGCTATAAAGTATGGCATGGCATATAGCATTAAGCTGCAATTGAGGAATCCAGTTTTAGCTTTGCCCCGCCAATCTTTAGGTAAGCTACACCAACACTCTTCTCGTGTTGGGATCGGTCAATCCCTGAACTCACTGACTATCAATTTCCAGAAAACTACACTGGTAATCTTCTGAATATTTTAAAACTAATTTGACTGTGTGCTGATGCTGCCTAATGGCGCCAAGTCAAATTAGTTTTAAAATATTCAACAGCATGTTTATTAAATACTAAATACATACAATTCGTAGAACCCGACGGATTATAAAGCGCTTAAGACGGACTAAATCAAGTCATTCATGATGTAATTGATTATGACGTCAGCCTACACGCCACACGCCACGTAGTTGATTATAACTTCATATGATTGACTGAGAAATTGGAATCCTCTATTTACAGGTCATGCCCCTATCCAGACCCTACCGATTCGGCATAAATCTCAGAATAATCGAATAACTACTTTGGTTTTTTTGGTGGCAGGAATATTCTCAACCAATCCGATTTGAGTATTTCAGAATGTCTTATATTTAGGTAAATTTGTATCGAGTTTGTATAATATTAGGAGCACGCATGTATACACAAACGCACGCGCGCACATTCCTCACTGTTTCTTGTCAATATGTCTGCTATCCTTCAGATACCACAATGACACCATCTGAACAGTTAAACTCTGAACAATCTGACAAGCCATACATACCACTGCAAGTGATATGACAACACCTCCATCCACAGCACTGGGCACCATGGCGCATTCAACAACACCACCACACACAGCCACGTCATGTACACGGTATCACGAACAAGTACATATCAATGTGGCAAGGCCACCGACATGCCAATGCGTATTACGTTGCCTTATGTTTGACATCCATTATGGATATGGGCTGGATAAGAACACAATGAGGGCAAAGGTGCATTGGCACGCCTGGCACTTCTTTATCAGAATGGCAATATACCCATGATCTCAGAGCATGTGTACTAAGACAAAATGCCGAAGCTACTCGCCAAGAGCTCAAAGGTTACCTGGCCATTCCATACCAGCGGCAAACTACAGAAATTGCAGTGGTACTGGTTCAGGGAATGGAGAGGGAGTCGTCAGAGACTTTTCCCCTGTGGCAATCAAATGCAGACCAATAGGTAAAAGACTGAGGAAATGTCATTCTTGAATTCAATGGAAAGTGCATGTGGTTAAGGACCGATTTGCATGCGAAACTTGATAATGGAAGCAATGGTCAAACGCCAGCTGATGGAGAGAATTTACAGCCAGATCGGCGGAATAGAATGCAAGGTGAAATCGCCATGGATGCAACCAGATTCGGGTAGCAAACTCAAGAAATCAGTTCTGAGCAACGAGTCCAACTTAGTTCTGACTACGGAGGATTCGCTGGAAACGGGCGAACACATTCATTTAAGCAAAATATATAGTGCCATTGTAAATATCTTTTCATATTTGACCTTCCGAGTTCAAAGAGTTAATAAAAATCTGCATAATGTCTAAGAGAATCTGGATCGTCTCTCCTCTGAGAGAAAGCTAGCCTTGAGAAACAGTGTGAGTCAACAAGGCCAGACTGCAATCACTCTCCAAGGACACAGGCCTGTAACAAGACCGCGTATCACTCGGTGATGATCACTACTGCGGGACAACAGCTTTACCACGTTGAACACAAAATATTAAATACGAAAGGTAATCGACAATGCAAGAACAATTATGTTGAATATTTTGACATTTATTTGACTGGAAGCTGATTCTGCCAAAGGCAGCATCAGCTTCCTGTCCAATTAGTTTCAAAATATTCTACACCTTACATCCGAGGTTACCGTGAAATTGAAATTATGGTAATTCAGGGTTCAAAGGGTTTATTATTTCTCCTGAAATGTATTCTAAAATGAGTGTGCTTAGATATACTATACTTTAAGCAATCTACGTACGATTTATGACTAACCAGGACTATATCCACATTCGAATCGCGTTTTACGCATACTTGGACATCAAATTTGCAAGAAAATATTAATTTTCTCATAGAAAATGTACATTTGCAGACAAAGAGAAGACTATGTTTGAAAATTTCGCAGCGGAATAACTGGCTCTATTATCGTGGTAGATTTTCAGAAAATAGTCTTCTCTTAATCTGCAAATGGTCACTTCTCAGGACTACTACAGAAGCCGTTTTGGCTGACCTGCGTGTAAAGCGTTAATGCGAAACTAGCCATAACTGAAAGAAAAACTCACTTTATCTTATACTTTGCCATTCAGGTAAAAGAATTTGCAACCGATAATCTATTCTTGATATTTTATTTATTTTTATCACGCCGACAATGAAGGATTTTCAGGCATTGGCACCTAAATGTTGATATATTTCTACAGCCTATGATGGCTGTCACGATTTACGTTCCAACCAATCAGAATAAACGTAGCGTATCTGCCTCGGTATATACATCAGTCATAGAAGTGCCATCTATAGTTTGGCAATGTGGTATAAAAGCAATCATAGAGGTAAACTGTTGAATATTTTAAAACTAATTTGACTGGAAGTTGTTGCTGCCATAGGTAGCAACAAATTCCAGTCAAATTAGTTTCAAATTATTCAACGAGATAAGTATTATATAATATAGAATGTAATGCATTGGCACTTACATGACATCACCCACTATCGCTTGAGGAGACAAAATGGTGGCGACCACTCTTTAACATTAACCCGATATTAGAAAACGGATAACTGTGATACAGATAATGGAATATGACCGGATATGAATGATATGGAATCTATCGGTGCAATACAACATTTGAAATGAGATTAGCAACCCTTTAATTATTGCTTCTAATCAAGTAATACAAACGTATAGGTTTCCATACCATGAGACACACCCACTCCGCGACCGGTTTCGCACTTTTCATGTTCATCCTGTAGAAGCAGATCAATTTTCGGATGAACACCAGACAAGCGAAACCCGTCATGGAGTTGGTAAGTCTACTCTAGTCGCCTGGTGTGTGAGTAATTCATTAATAACAATTTTGTAATGACAGAAGAATACATAAAAATTAATCGTTTAAGTGCAATCTTGTTTGGCAGTGTAAAACAACCATACAGAAGTGCCATTGAATATTTTGAAACTAATTTGACTGGAAGTTGTTGATGCCTTATAGTCAAATTAATTTCAGAATATATTCAAAATGACAACTATTACATCATAACGGGTGTGTTCTGCCTACACCCATATGACATTATCAAGTAACTTTTACCGAGACTAAATGGCGACGCCCAGAGACCAACACTAATTTGAGGACAAATTGAAAATTATTGTAATATAAATAAAGGAATGCGTATGAAAATGAGTGTGTTCCATAATCTAATAGGACAATAGTCTACTCTTTAATATCGCGGTCTTGGACAATGTCCATTTGCAGATCAAGGGAAGACTACTTTTTGAAAAAATACCACTCGAATGACTAGCTTGGTAACTTAGCTAGTTATTACAATAGTAAATTTTCAAAAATAGTTTTCTAGATGTTTGAGATAGTATCAGCATCCATTTTTCTACTTTGCCATTCACGTAACCGACTCAGTCATTCTAGTCGTAAATTTTCAAAAAAAAGTCTTCGACGTTTGGGATTGGATTAGTATCCCTTTATCTACGTTTCCATTTGAATGCATCACTTTCCCAAAGATAGACCGAAATAGTGTTCGACTGGTAAATCATTAATTATGATTATCCATAGCCGGTAATCGAACATGCCCAATACTGCAATCTAATTATTAGCGATAAGTTTATAGTGACAAAGAGATACTTTAAATAGTGTTAAGAAATCTGCAATGCTTCGAAATTTATGTCGCTCATGCGCAATCAATATAATATAGATAGATTTATTCACACAATAGGCCATTTGACCCTTGAGTGCAAATGGTTACACATAATGTGATATGGCGGACAAATCAACTAAGTGCATTACAATTGCAAGAACATATTCATTCTCATATTTTATATGTTATTAAATCACTACTTTCACTGGTACACATCAATAATTCTGATGCTTTGTGAACGTTCGGTCGTTTCCAGTAGTATGGTTTTATGTATTTCCTGCGTAAATCATTATAGACAGGACATAAAATTAAAAAATGATATTCATCCTCTACATCATCACAAAAAGGGCATGTTCGCTCAACGGGGTCGATAGAAGGTCGGTAGCTGCGTTGTCGAATTGATTGGAAAACGTTGTGTAGCCGGGGTGGGGGGGGGGGGGCGTGGCTCCGCCGCATGCCGCTGTTGTTGCTGCTGCTGGCCAGCCAGTCTCGGGGTTGGGGAGCGGTCGTCGCGCATCTCCAGTGTCCACAAAAAACGACCTCCAGGGCCGGTGGAACGATCACGTTCCAGTGGGCTCGTGCAGCAATTGCTGCGAAAATTAAACACTACCGTATCATCCCGGCTGTTCATGTCTCCGGTGTGTCTAGCCGACATTTCCTAGGTGGAAAGAACGGCGCTAGCACAATTTACGTACTTAATTACGGTGACAAACAATTTCTGTATGCTTGTCACTTATGAATGGTGTATGTAAGAATAAAAGTGGTGAATTTGGGTTTATGTCTCGCCTGAGGTACCTAACCGATCGAGTCATATAAAGACGGTATCGTGAAAGGTACCCCTGTGGGGGAAAGCTCTCGTCGGGGCACAGCAGTTGGCTTAATATAAACTATATCTGCCTTAGGCTGGCCAAAAATTATTGGTTTGCGAGAGGAAAGTGACTCGCGCGAGTCTCCATCACAGAAACGCTGTAGTGGAGGGAGAGGGACGATGGGAGAGAGCGAGCGAGAGAGAGAGAGAGAGAGAGAGAGAGAGAGAGAGAGAGAGAGAGAGATAGGTGTCCTACATTTAACATGCAGGGAAAGAACGGAGAACCCATACCAATCGGTACCAATAATGACTGAATCTTTACCGTTTGTTTGGGAGAAGATATACGACGTATGGAGAATGGCCGAGAGGAGAGAAACGACCGACCATAACAAGGAGGTGGAAAAACAGGCAACCGATACCACTTTAGTACCAAGGATAACTATGTTCCCGCCATTTGATTGAGAGGAAATTTATGACGGTACCACACCATGGCGCCTTGCAGAAAGGCAACCGGTGGGAAGCTGACTATAAAATGTGAAATAGAGGTGGATGTAATCTCACCGTTTGTGTGCAAACGTCAGAGAAACATCCCGCGGTAACGAAAAATGAGGAGGAAAATTATGTTGGTCTCCCCTGCACAAAGCAGGTAATATAGAATTTTGCGAGAGGAAAGTGCCTCACGCGGGTCTCCGTCAAAAGAAAAATGCCTTCAACGCCGAAGCAGAGGAGGAGAGCGGTAAAAAGGGCCTCCCTTCCACCCTACACAGAGAGAAAGAAAAATGTGTTATGTGTATTTATCCTAATATAGTTATTCTACTGTCGCGTGCCTACGGTGTGTACGTAACGATGCGGTGACTGATTCCCTGTGGTTTCAGCACTGTGTCCTAAGTTAAAGAGACTGGTGTAGTTGGTACCGTTCATTTTTGTGTACCTAAAATGGCCTAGTCTAACTTTTAGTTATAAGTTCAAAAGCACATGTTTTTAAGCCGCAAATGGCGTAGCACCAACTGTCTTTAACGAATACGTCTTCCTGGCGAGGAGGCCCGGTACCATTGCCGGATACCCCACGGAGCATCTCTCCTCAGACCGACAGCGTGCAAGATGTTGTCTGGTGGTAGTTTCAGAGCCACAGAGCCACCCCTCTACATACCGCATCACAACCACAAATAACAACACATGGACACATCATATTGACAGAAGCGTGTTTAGAAAGCGGATTTTAGCTTACTTACGGTGGGGAGAGAAACGTATTTCCATCTATGGTGGCTATCCCGTAGGCGTGGTCACCTCTAAGGCTTCACCCAGTCACCGCGGTGAGTTAGATGGCGAATCATATGAGATCCGTACCCTGGCGTTACCGTTTAGCTGCTTTAGGTTTGGAGAAAGTTGCCCTTTGAACACTGCTAGGATGGCAATAATATTGCCTTATTTATATTTTCGCAGTGTTTCCTACTTTGGCATATAAAAAAATCTTGCTTAATAGGTATCTGAAGATACACGGAGTATGTATGTGAACGGCGGATTGATTCTGGCCGGCCAGAAACCCACTGTAGTTTCTTGAGACGGTCCTAACCATTCTGACGGTGGGAATTCCGACCAGACAGCCAGAGAAGCATAGTCAAAGGCAGTTACTCTCCGCTTTAATTTAGGAGGCCTTAATATGGATGGTCAACTATGAAAATCAGTAATACCATTTATACAATATTCTTATTGTTTTTAATAACAATTCTCCGTTTAGAAGAGTAACCATTCTTGGCTAGCTTAAAAACCTGTCCTATTGAGCTATCATAGTCCTAGGTTTAACGGTAGCATGTGATGTTCCCTGACGAGAGCATGAGCAGCGACCTTACTGTAAAATTGGTGCCGTTGGCAGAAAACATGATGATGCATTTGTTGTTCATGTATAGTGTAACCTAGGTGTACTGCAGTCGAAATATTTTTCTAGTTTTTACTGCTAAACTATCAATATGGCCAGAATGCCTAATTACAATTATACATTCATTAAAGTATACTGCCAACTTTGCCTACGGTGCCATTTAATTGCTGGCACCATTTACAATGCATTATTATGTACAATATTGCCTTAAAGCGGAGGTCGCATCTGACCTTACGGTACCACTTAGGGCGGTACTTTATTTGTTATTATTAATAACGGTATACATAACTAAGATATGTTCCTATGTGGTGCACCTATTAGTCATCAGTGCAATTTAAACGTCACATGGTGTAGCTGCCGCCTGGAGAATTACTGCAGGATGCTGGCCATAATGTTTCATACTCGAAAACAGTGAAGAATAAAGTCAATTTTGGTGTCTAGCAGGTCTTAATGCTTAGCACATACTGAATAGTTCACCGTAATACCGTTATACTGTTTGTGCTTTAAGAGTGGCGGATGTCTCCATTGTGTAGAGACGGTAAGTACATATTATGTTGAATTATTTTCTCGCCACAATACCATCCACACCGTTTAGCTCTTACGGTGTGTAAAGCAATGTCCTTGTCCAGACTATGGTCAAAACGTAAATTCAATGACGCTGGATACGTCCATTGTTTTCTACCACCGTTTCTCTAGTGGCACGGGCAAGTCTGGCGAGACATGAAAAACACCACCGTTCTTACATACTAATTTAGATGGTAACGGCCAAAAGTCTTACACCGCAATGACGGCACTATTGGTGACGGTGGTCAAAATAAAGAGCCTTCTTTTAATTTAGGTTGTTACTCCTGTTGATCTACCAGGAGTGTACAAAAACTTGGTGCGGTGCGGTGCGGAGCGCGGCTGTCCGGAGAGGGAATCTGACTGTGATAAGCTGCGTTGGTGTAGATTGCAGAACGCGAGCTCGACGCAGTAGGCAGATAATGAGAAAACTCGCACTCTCGGACCGAGTCAGCCTCCCTTCTACTCGAGTTTGGCTTCGAGACCGCCTTTTATACTCGGTGAGAGGCTGCGCCAGCCGGCTCAGCCAATCAGAGCGCCTGTTGTGTGAGAAACAAAGTAGCTAGAGAAACAGTGCCTAGCTCTCTCTCTCTCTCTCTCACGCACGCACGCACGCACGCACGCACGCACGCACGCACGCACGCACGCACGCACGCACGCACGCACGCACGCACGCACGCACGCACGCACGCACGCACGCACGCACGCACGCACACGGGCGATGTCTACGCTTAGTTGGAGCTCCAAAAGAGTCCGTTTTAATTTTGCCTTATCTTCGCCAGATCTGACCCGATTTAATATGAGCAAGTATATACATACGTTGCCAGACTCCGCTGGTTAACCCGTCAATGTTTGCTTACCTCCCATGGCCGCGCATGCGCGTAGGGCGATCTCACAGAATGGTTGGTTGTGCACTGGCAGATATATGGCCAGCTGAGGGGTGAGCGTGGATCTCCCCAGGCCGAGTACACACCCGACGGTGATCCGTGCTACAGTTGCCACCTTATAGATCAAATTAGTTTCCGGCTAACGGGTGATGTATTTGATTATACTACCGTATTTGAGTGACGTATTGCATCAATCCATTGCAAGCAAACAGTGCAATGGTGCATGCTACATGAATATTCTAAATTTACGATCACCAACAAACGGACAATTAAATCCACACACACACGCACGCACGCACGCACGCACGCACGCACTCACGCACGCACGCACGCACGCACGCACGCACGCACGCACGCACGCACGCACGCACGCACGCACGCACGCACGCACGCACGCACGCACGCACGCACGCACGCACGCACGCACGCACGCACATAAGAACGGATTGTGTCATGAACATCTACAGATACACAGCAACACAAATGTGGAATCCTTTAACAATTAATATTAAACATTCCACAAAACTTAGACCATTCTTAATACACTCCACTTAATTAGTCAACCAAATGGAGCCACGCAATTCCATGGCAATCGTTAGAGAGTTCATATTGGCAGAAGGTGTTTTGTATGAAATTTTATAGTCTCAAGATAGACGCGGCTTTTTGGCCAACATCACAAAGAAATTTAATAAAAATGGCAATGAAGTCTATACTGACGCTGCCATGGAACCTCCAAATAACGACCACCAGCATTTGAGCCCACAGTGTGAATGTGATGGTTCTTTAAAAGGACTGATCGTATAACCACCTGTCTTAAAGAACCGCTGAATTGAACTCATAGAAGCCAATTAGTCTGATTAATTACCTGCATCAAGCGACCACGTGTGCTTAATAATCAGTCTCTAATAGACCAACACGTGGATGTCATACGTAGCATTTATTTGCATGTATTCATTAAAGTACATAACATCGTTATTCGGGACAACAGATGTTTCAATCCTAAAACATTCCAATGGGACCAGAACGCGCAGCATTTCGGCCCGGTATTTGAGGAAATTACCTCTACAAAACCGTGTTTTTATCATTGTAGTAAATTGGGACTTAATTTCCCAAATGTCTATTAACGTACCAGATTTAGGCAATATGTTGTGCTTTAACAAGTGCAACTTGCAGTTAAAGGACGAATCATGAGTCTCACGGAAACTTGGATGTATCCAAATGTAGGATTTAATTGATTTGTTGAATCAAACGACATATTAACCGACGTAGGGTAGCTAAACATGTGTCCTGTTAGCCTAATGAGCCTCTCCAGTTTATCCATCCATCATATGACGTCATAATCAACTACGTGACATGTATGATGACGTCATAATCAATGATGTAATAAATGACGTAGATAAGTTTGTCACGAACGCTTAATCGACTGACTTTAGTTTCAAAATACTCAAAGGATGTTTATTCAATAGTTAATGCATACAATTCGTACAACGTGTCGGACTATTAAGAATTTAAGACGGACTAAATCGAGTCATTCATGCGGTAATTGACTATGACGTCATCACCCGTGTCACGTACTTGTTTATGATGCCCTATGTTGGATGGATAACTTGGAAAGGTCCTTTGCATAGAGTGATTACTGAAGCCCTAAAACCATTGTAGTCTATTGTGACTATGCGAGTGTCGTCTTATTGCCAGCCATGATCAAAATGGTACGGGAGGCTGTTCAGAAGCTAATCCGCCACAATACTCTCTTCAGGTGTTCTACCGTTCGTTGGCTTCAGAGGTGACATCTTTCTGAGACTAGCATTTTTCTGATGTGCTAATCTGACAAGTTCATCAACGCGTTATCGTGCTGCAACAAAGACCTTGAAAACCTCTTAGGGTTTTTTAGTAACCAGGCACAAAAGGCATTATGTATTTTCCTAAAGATTGGTTATAGTGGAATATGAAACAAGCAATGATGGCCCTTTAAAATGACCTACACTAATTAGATAATTTTGACCTTTAGTTAAACACGAAAACCGGATGACCTAGATAACGCTAGCAATAGTGTATAGATGAGAATTATAGAAACGCTGGAAATGAATAGAATAGAATAGAATAGTAGAAATGGGTATATATTAATATTATAACTGAGCAGAACAGAGAAATCGCCATAGTCACGGTGTGTTGTCTCCATTTCACATATATTTCTTTAAAATAGCCGCCCAACATCCAATTTTATTATGCACGTTTCAACTGAGGCATCCAGTTTTAGCTAAGCCCCGCCCATCTCTAGCTAAGCTCCACCCACACTTCGCCCGTGGTTCGATCCCTGAACTAAATGACTATCAATTTCCAGAAAAACTGTACAGGAAAGCTATTGAATATTTGGAAACTAATTTGACTGGGTGCTGTTGCTGCGTATGGCAGCAACAACGCCAAGTCAAATTAGTTTCCAAATATTAAACAGCATGTTTATTAAATACCAATGACATACAATTCATACAACAACGTTTAGCGCGTCATCAATTAAGCGTTCGTGACGAACTTAGTTACGTCATTCATGACGTCGTTGATTATGGCGTCAACCTACACGCCATGTAGTTGATTATGATGTCATACGACTGATGGATAAATTGGAAAGATCAATTCATCTGCTTCCCAGTAAATTTATCCTCAAACATGGACAAATAAATTATTACTTCTGACAATAAATAATATTTCATAGCTGTTCATCTGACACATCAGAAACATTTTATTTCATTAAATTGGGTAATTAAAAGATGAGATATTAAAATTTTATAAACTATTGTAAGAATAGACTGTCGGTGAGCAGCATACAGTGATATATATGATTTGCGATTCCAATACTGACACAAAACCTTTGTAACTTGATCTTGTATGTGGCCTCATTTGTGATGGCAGAAACATGATCTACAAATAACTCCTCGATATGAGAGACTGGCAGGTTCTACTAAGGGCACCAATTCACCTTTCCAGAAGATCCAGCCAACAGCTGACCTCGTATGACGTCATATCGTCATATGACGGATGGATGGATAAACTGGAAATGTCCATTGATGGTAGGGCTACACCTACGGTGGCAAACTTGATAACATGTAAGTGCGATAAGTAAGGCTGAATGAATCATTGACTATGCCTTCAAATATATGTTCATCCTTTCTACTGAGTTGCTTAAACAGCAGGAGAAGATGCTTTCGTCTGGTTGAGAACATTAGCTGATTAGTTTAATGCTGACAACTAAATAATCCCTTATATCCGTCAATAATACACTAAGCTCATCTGGTACAATTACTCCTTTTCCATTTACTAAACTGACCCAGTATTCTGTATAATACTGCATCAGTCTGCTGTAGGGCGTACGTGGTCTAAGTCAATTCCAGACAATATTTGTTATCACATACCAACAGCAAACACACCACGAGTCTTGGAGGAGCTTCAAAGGCATGCATCTCTGTATAGGAATACAATACCCTATAAAGGAAAAAGTGCCTCCCTCCTTCAATGGGAATTACATGAAGTTCATTGGGGGTTGGCCATAAACTGGTTGATGTCCCGCCCATCTATATAGCTAAGCTTCACCAACGCTTTGTCGGTGTTGGGATCGATCGATCCCTGCACTGTCTAATTCTCAATTTCCAGAAAACTATACAGGCATGACGTTGAATTTTTTGAAACTCATTTGCCTGGGTGCTGTTGCTGCAACAGTTCCCAGTCAAATTAGTGTCAAAATATTCAACAATATGTTTATTAAATTGCAAAGATAGTAAAGCCATACAATTCGTACAACAATGCTTAGTCCGTCATCAATTAAGCGTTCGTGACGAAATCAGTTACGTCATACATGGCGTCATGACGTCATTGATTATTCCATCATCCTCCACGTCGAGCAGTTGATTATGACGTCAGATGATTGATGGATAAGCTGGAAAATGTCCTTTTCATAGGCTTTTTGTTAGAATATCCATACCAAAGCAAACTGGGATATGCACGTGGTCCATGGTAGTTGATGCGTCTTTATAATTAAAACGGCATAGACTGTGGCATCATTATTTTGTGGGGACATGAAGATTGAATTGAAGGCCACGGTTGACACCCTTTGAATTTACCTTTCCATTTTAGCTATTCCCCGCCCAGCTCTAGCTAAGCTCCACCCACACCTCGCTCGTGTTGGGATCGATCGATCTCTGAACTTCTTGACTATCAATTTCCAGAAAACTGTACAGGTAAGCTGTTGAATATTTTGAAGCTGTTGAATATTTTGAAACTAATTTGACTGGGTGCTGTTGCTGCCATAGGCAACAACAGCGCCCAGTCAAATTAATTTCAAAATATTCAACAGCATGTTTATTAAATAGCAAAGAATTATAAAGACATACAATTCATTCAACGTGTCGGACTATTTGAGATTTGATGACGGTCTATATGGAAGCCTTTGTGACGCAATGATTGTGAAGTCATCATACGAGCGCTGAGCTGAATATGACGTCATACGACGTCAGTTTCAGTTTCACGTTTATTACACTCAGGCTACCGCGGCAGCATATGAGGGTATATATTTATAACGATTATTATGGCGAGTAAAGTGACAAAATATACAGTGATTATCACGAGGTTAATAAATAAATACTAATTAAATTAATAACGGCGATAATAGACTTGGTGACTTATTTTGTCTTGGCATGTAAAAGGTATTTACAATTTTTTTGGAGAACTGGCCTGTTGCCTATTGAAAGAAGTCCTTTTGCTTTTTCTATCGAGGTATTGGTTAGATAGTAAGAGGGGATTAATCTTTGTCGTTCAGTGCTAAATTTTGTGCAATGAAAAAGAAAGTGCAATTCGTCACCTATGCAATTACATGCATTACAGATGCGCTCATTTCGATCAATCCCCTCCCATCTCTTGGTCTCGATGTCTAGTTGGTGGTTTAATGTTCTGAAGTGGCACAGAATTGTAGCGTCGCGATATGGCAATACAACAACATAGTTTCAAATACCGAATCACTCATTATGTTATTGTAAAACGTTAATCGGCTTGAATTGAAAATTTCAGCTCTACATTTTTCATTGAATTGAGTTTGTAAAGCTATTCTTACCTGACTAGTGATGTTAGTCTTATTTACGTTTTCTGCGTTAAAGGCTGTCAGATGATGGATGGACACTGGAAAGGTGAATTATTATTCTTAACTAGACATACAGAGAAACGGCCTTACTAAACATACCAGCATTTTATTTCAAAACATTGAACAACTTGTTCTGGGTTTTCAGAGTTCAAAGTATAGAAATCGATTGCAACACACGTAAAAGTAAGCGGAGCTTAGCTAGAAATGGGCCGAGTATATGGCTGGAGAGTCTGGTATTTCATGTGCGAATTATAGGTCTCTGGTGAATCTACAATTTGATTGCAATTACACTGGGTGTTTTGTGTCTGGTTTGACAGAGAGCTGTTGCCACCATATATTAAACAACTTGCTTCAACGGCCACCTTGAAATTTGAGATCTAGGAATTCATGGCTCAGTGTTGAAATCGATACTAATACGTCTACAAATTGGGCGGGGGTAGGGTTAGGGTTATGGCTATTATTTCTAAAGTATCCAGCAGCACACCAACACCGCCAGCACCAACATTGTAATTAGATACCAACCGTTTATGTATATCAATGTGACCACCATTGCACGTATCTTCTTCTTCTTTTCGTTCGCTGATCATACCGCCAGTCCTGTAAGTGACTATCGACATGATCATAGGCGTATGTTTTTCATGTACTTCAGAAGAAGTTAACGAAAATAAACTAAACTAAAAAATCAATACACTAAAAATAGATCCCTATTGGTAACTAGGTTTAAGAAATAATGCGTAATGGAATATCTACGCTTGCTCAAAACTCATGTGATAAAATAATGCTTAGCATCAAAGGAATTGAAAATTGAAATGCTTTTAAAATTATGCAACGGCTAATAAAGAGAAATTCCAAAATGCTTTTAAATGGCAATGCTTAGGGGATATTTTTATTTTCAGCAACAGCTTCCAGTCAGATTAGTTTCAAAGTATTCAACAAACTATATTCGATACATCATAAATGTGGGTGTTGACATATTGGTAGCGACTGCGCTGCGTCAACTATCCCACAACGGGGCCTGGGGCCTTCCCAGGAAATTCAGGATATTTAGACACACTTGGAGGCCATCTCCTGCATTCTGGGTGCTATATTTCACGCTTACTTTGCTTCCAAATATCGGCAACGACGCATTAATTTAAGCAACAACAAGAATCTGTGATGGAACAATGTATAGACAACCTAAAGTGTGTGACCCGGGTGGGTTTTTAATCAGATTTCCCACTCATAAAGACGCTAATTATTGTGAGATGAAAGAACTGTACTCTTTGAAACATGTACTAATGGAATGTGTTGCACTCGTAGATACCCTCAGTGTGCAAAGAACATATGGTTATCCGTTAATGACCAAATGTCCTCCAGAAAATATAAATATTTGGTTACTGAATGTCCATTTGCAGGTCAAGAGAAGTCTATTCTTGAAAATATGATACTAGAATGACTGCCTAGGTTACCTAATAGTCTTCTCTTGGCCTTCAAATAGTCTTTCCTCAAAACTATACTGTATGCCGATTTTGACTGTCTTCGACTTGAAAGGGTCAAGTTAATGTTAAGCATCTTAGGAAATAGCCAGCAGCAATAAAATTAACCCCGTCAACACAACAAAGCAGGTAAAACCTTGTAAGATGAGCTGTAAGAAATAGTATATGAATACTTAATACCTGGACAATAATTTGACTGGAAGCTGCAGCTGCCTTCCACAGAAATTATATTTTTTAAATATCAACCAGGTTACTCGTATTGTTGTTTCAATATCAAAATTCAACATCAAATCCCTTTAAGCGACAATTCAACATTTTAGCAAACTCTCAACCGCCTGTCTTAAGGAACCTTGTGACTCCAGAAAGCATATAGTTAGTCACTTGACGTATGTGACCACCTGATCATTGTGCTTAGGTATTTGCTCAATATAAAGGTGTCGCTTAAAGGAAAGGATCAGGGAACTAACATATGCTCTTGAATGAAATCTTTATATAATAATCAACCTACAGCCAGCCCCCCGATAGTCAGTCACACGAATGTCAAAATACTCAGTAGGCATCATATTGCGATCTTGGAAATCAGCAGTGTATTTTGAAATCATTTTAACCTAAACGTGTTACTTCCACCAGAAAAAGTGACTTTCAAACATAACTTTTTCAAAAAGATCAAGAGTGAATTAGCAGTCGCGAGTTAATCGCTCTACATCGGCGCCTACTCATACAATTTACAAAACTATATTCAGTGTGTGCCTTCGTTATATTCAGGTAGGCCTATGCGGTATATCTGCACGTGTAGTTGACACATGGCGGAGTGCGAAGCGCCAGCAACGTCACTAATTGGCTCCAAGTTAAGAGCTCCTAGATTTAGTAATTGCTTTTTCTCAAATAATTATGATTCATTCCATTTTTACCGATGGTAGTTTATTTAACATTGTATGAAATTACTAATAATTATTTCCCTTTTCCGTTCCTTTAGAGGCAATAGCTGATTGCTCTAGACAGCTAAAATACGGAATTATGTGCATAAAATGTGTCTACTGAATCAATTCTAGCAACAGTGTTCCTTATATAGATAGATAGATTTATTCACACAATAGGCCATTTGACCCTTGAGTGCAAATGGTTACACATAATGTGATATATATGCGGCTACAAGAAGATCTAAATTAGGAACTCCCCAATCATTGAAATATTGCATATGTCTTTATAAATAAATAAATATTATTATTGTTAATTGTTATGTAACCGATGTCTTTTATGTCATCTCTATAATTTTGGCCAGCATCAGCCGTCTTTTGAATTTTACGCGACAGGAAGTATAGGATTTGTGGCACCCGTATTTTGTCTGAAGTGGGATAACTGTCTTAACATATTTAAGATTGTTCTGACTTCGTTCCAATTGAGGAATCGAGATTTAGCTATGCCTCGCCCATCTCTAACTAAGCTCTACCTACGCTTTGCCCGTGTTGCGATTGACCGATTCTTGCACTCCCCGAACCTCAATTTCCGGAAAACTATACAGATAAGCAGCTGTTGACTATTTTGAAACTAATTTGGATGGGTGCGGTTGTTTCTCTATGGCAGTAACAGCGCCCAATAATATTAATTTCAAAATATTCAACAGCATGTTTATTAAATAATAAAGACATACAAAAAATTCGTACAACTTGACGGACTATTAAGCATTTATGACGGACTAAATCGCGTCATCCATGACGTAGTTGATTATTACGTCAGCCCACATGTGACGTGGTTGATTATGACGTCATATGATTAACTGAGAGACTGGATTCCTGAATTGGACTGTTTTATAAATAAACTTTATTTCCACACCCAGTAAATTGGCGTGCGGTGCCTGCCTACTTCTGGCCATGCAAATATAGTTTATTTAGTAACTATTAACAGAAAATAACAGCTAAAGGGTGACAGAGCCTATAGTTCCTTCTCAAGGGACTTTGTGAGAAATGTCAACGTTTTGACAGATTGACAGACGGGCAATACCGACTGACAGAGAGGCCGACAGGTAGACAGACCTATGGGCCTACTAGTTGCGAGTTGCGAGTTGCGAGTTGCGACTACAAGTTAGTAGGATTACATCACTGACCATTACACTACAAATAAAATTGTGTATTCCAAAATTTAAATAGCGCGCGGAGCTATTGTCGCTTTCAGACAGGCAATAATGTCAGATGGATTAGGGTTTTGAAAGGGTGAGATCACACTCACGAGATATAGTCCAATAAGCTATTACTACAAGCATGGCCTTTGGACAGCCAGCCTCTTGGATCAATCGGTTATTACTATAAATAAATAAGAGTTCGATAGCTAGAACGAGAATGATTAAACGCGGATAACTGCTGTATAGAAATATCAGAGTTAATAATTGCCAGCAGCACGAAATAGAATTTCCATTAATAATCAGCATATATGCTGATTATTAATGGAAATTCTATTTCGTGCTGCATCTGTCCATCAATATTGCACGGAGGACGCGATACAATAGAGGGTCCATTTGCAGTTATGCCACGCCCATTTCTAGCTAATCTCTGTCCACGCTTTGGGCGTGCTAGGATCGATTTATATTATTTAAACACGGACTTCCCGAAATCTCATTTTCAAAGTAACTAACTAATCAGGTGAGATGTTGAATATTTTGAAACTAATTTGACAACGCAGAGTTAAATTAGTTTCAAAATATTCAACAAAATTGGTACTATTTATTAAGTAGTAAATCAATCAAAGACTTACAATTCACATTTCCAGAGCATCTGTGGATGATTTGACGTCATATGACGTCATACTCTGCTAAGCGGCGTACAGGGTGACGTCATAATCATTACGTCATAAATGATTCTAGTAGGCCCGTCTTTAACTCTTAATAGTCAGAGATGTTGTACGAATTGTATGTCTCTACCATTTAATAAACATGTTGTTGAATAGTTTGAAACTAAGTTGACTGGGCGCTGTTGCTGGCAGCAATGGCACCCAGTCAAATTAGTTTCAAAATATTCAACAGCTTACCTCTATAGTTTTCTGGAAATTGATAGTCAGAGAGTTCAGAGATCGATCGATCCCAACACGAGCGAGGTGTGTGTGCATATTAGCTAGAGATGGGCGGGGCATAGCTGAAAATGGAAAGGTCGATTCAAGCACTTGACGGACTGTTCCAGCTTCGCGACGGAGTATTCTCTGTTAACCCTTTAACTCCCGAATTCATTCAAGAAAATTAAAATTTCTCATAGAAAATGTCCATTTGCCGACCAAAGAAAGACTATTTTTGAAAATTTACCACTGGAATGACTGGCTCGATTATCGAACCACTCATTCCAGTGGTAAATCTTTTTAAAATAGTCTTCTTTTGGTCTGCAAATGGGCATTTTTCAAGACAGCTGTAGAAGCCGTTTTTGGTTTTGTTAGAGGGTTACTAATAATTGTGACGTCAATCTACAAGTGACGTAATTTATTATGATGCCATATACTTGCGTGACAGATAGGATTAGTCCATTATTGGATCCGATCTCCCACTCTTGAAGCAAAAGCGTACGTCAGTTACGCCACAATCCTAAGACGCCACTTGCCAACTGACGCCATAATCAAAACGTGTCACCACGTCACAAACTCAGACCTACAATACTGAGACCTGGTCAACGCAGAATTTGGTAAATTCCCAATCTCTATTGTGAGCTTGAAAAGTTCTATCAAATGGACCTTTCCGGTTTATCCATCAATCATATGATGTCATAAGTAACTACGTGTATGATGACGTCATAGTTAATGACGTAGATAAGTTCGTCACTAACGCATAATTGGTGACGGTCTAAGCGCTGTTGCACGAATTGTATGTAAACGGGCTGTTGAATATTTTGAAACTAATTTGAATCCGATCTATTTTGAAACTAGTTTTAAAATATTCATCGATCGATCCCAACACGATCAAGGTGTGGGTGGAGCTTAGCTAGATATAGTCGGGATATGGCTAAAACTGGAACGGTCCATTCTGAAATCATGTGATGGCGTCTGAATTGTATGTCTTTTGCGAATTTACAATGTATTAAACATCCTGATGAGTATTTTAAAACTCATTTGACCGAAAGCTTCAAGTGAAATAGGTTTTTTTTTTTAATCAACAGCCTCCATGTGTAATTAAATTGAGTCCATGGTTCAATATACAGTGGACATCTATAAATGGATCCGTGTATTGTCTTAAATGACGTTTTCTTCAATAGATGAATCCACTTTGTACTACGCCGCGCCCCGCCCATCTCTTGCTAAACCCCGCCCATGCCTTGTGCGTGTCGGGGTCGATTTATATACTTTGAATCCTGACTTCGCGGAAGCACCAGTCAAATTAGTTTCAAAATATCCAACAGAATGCTTATTAGATAGTAAAGGCATACAATTCGTACAACTGATGGACTATTCCAGGTTCATGATGGAGTATTTTTGTCAATTATGATTGTGACGTCAGCCTACATGTGACATAATTGATTACGACGTTATATAATTGGTTCATGTCACGTCTGTTGGAATAACGTCCGCCGGAAGTTCTATGCTTGCACAAGCTCTGTTATTTATCTTGGTGTGCATACAAATTGGTGATCTCCTCGCAAGTTGACACTCTCTTATCAAATATTTAGCTGGCAATTATGTGATCCCACTGATGTGGCTAGTTTCAAGAAACCTCTCTCTCTCTCTCTCTCTCTCTCTCTCTCTCTCTCTCTCTCACGCACGCACGCACGCGCACACACCACCCACCCCAACACACACCCCTGCCCGCACCCCATACCCACACCCTCCTCCGCCCCACCACCCTCCCTCCCTGTTAATGCTCTTTATCCGCCGCATCTCTCCTCTCTCTATCTCCCGCCTATCCCTCCCCTTTCCCTCCCTCTCCCCACCCCCCCCCCTCCCCCATATCTCTTTCTCTCGCCATCCCTCCCCACCCTCCATCCGCTCTCCCTCACCCCCTGTTAATTAATTATCTTTCTCCGCGTATTAAGTGGGTGGGGTGGGGTGGATTGTTACATGGCCATTCATTATCCACTAGATACGTTTCTCGATCTCAAAGTGAATGAGATCGCGCGAGACACGAATGCCATCGATACGTGTGAATAGTAGCGATGAGTTACAAAGTAGTAGGCCTACCTTTGCTAAGCATTCGCACGTAGGCGTGTTTCATTAAATGTCACCAACCATTCTCGGTGAATGAGGTACTCAAAGAGCATCGGTCTAGGGATTATGGTAAGGTGTCTAGGAACAATATTGATGACAGAGTATTGCCTCGAGGATGGGTTTGAAAAGTTAATTATTTCTTGGTGCCCAAAATAGATACTAGTAATCCTGATGGGAATAATTGATGTGAGTACAACTAATTAATGAAATTTTAATGTAACATGACAGTGTCTGTGGGAAAACAGAATCTCCACCAATAGGCCATGAACAGATCAAATCCCAAGTAATACTTAGTGTGTTTGTCACTCATACTGAATACACCTTTCCTACATTGACGTCCTTACGCCAGGAGTTCCCTAAATAGTCAGGCAGCTTAGGACTGGATTTTGATGAAATGGGACAGAGCGGACAAAAGCAAAAATATTTTACCAAACCTTTCCTATGTCAAATACTTCGCATTTTTGCTAGGGTCCACAAACAGAAATCAATATATCAGTTTTTATAAGCAAAAGTGTGATGTCTGTTTTCTCTGTGCTCTAAAATAGCTCAAATGTCATGTTTTGGCAAAAGGGTGCATATCCACTCAATAAATAACCTATATATTTACATACTATACATGTATGAATACGGGAATGTGTGGGCTACATAGCACAATTTATGTTTAGAAAATTTTTTTCCATTAAATTATTTGAAAAGAAGAGGGAATGTAATGCCATAAAACGAAAGAAGTAACCCAGAAAAGTGCCTAAGGTGATAATGTAATGACTATGAACAAATGGTTTATAGTATACCTAATCCAGTAGTTGCATGTTAATTACATAACGTAAATAAATAATTAATTCTTCCAGAGGTTGTTAATTTATTTAGTTTTTATGATAGTATTCAGCGTGGGGTAATTTTAGAAATGCTCAATCAAAGTAAAGTGAAAACGTTTTTTTCAAAAAAAAAAAAAATTTATACACGTGTTACTGGTTATACACATTATATATAAGTTTAAATTGTTGATTGAAGACACAAAATGGATTGGATAGCATGTGTGATGTCAAAATATCATAAGTGAAGTGCTGAGGTGCCCCTTAAATGCCCCAGGATCAGGAGATAAGTCTAAGCCATACAGAACTTTCCTGAACAATGTCTCAGCATTTAGAAAATTGAAAAAGTTACCAGTGAGTTTGCATTTCGAAGATACTATAACTGTTAATGATTTTATAAATCATGAGGCTCATTGGCATAAATCTTGCTATGGAAAATTCAACAGGAGTAAGATTGAAAGGATAGAAAGAAAGAGAGAGATAGATGATACAGTGACAGCCAATGCTACCGTTGATGAGAAGCGAAGCAGAGGCCGTCAATCACTGTTAAATACGGTATGTATATTCTGCACAAAGGAAGGAGGGCATCTTCATGAATTCAGGACGCTAGCTGCAGATGAGAATGTGAAACGGATGGCTACAGACCTACAAGACACCACACTATTATCGCGGATTGCAGGTGGGGACCTTATTGCTCTTGGAGCGAAATATCATACAGCTTGTCTTACTGGATTAAGAAAACGTCAGCGTTCACTGATAAGACAGAGTCATGAATCTTCTGAAACCCGAACAAATGAAATGAAGATCCACGCAAGAGCATTTATAGAGCTGACAATATCCATAGAAAACTCAGTTGAGGATGGAATCTTCCACTTTCGATTTGCAGAGCTCCGTCAGCTATATGAAAACTGTCTTCATGATCTTGGCATCAAGAAAAAATGTAATAAGGCTTGTTTCAAGGAACAGGTCTTTGAATATTTCCCGACAGCTCATGAGCAAAGTGATGGAAAGAATGTGGTTCTTGTTTTCGAACTGGGAATGCATCAGATGATAAGACAAGCATTAAAGTGTGATTATGAGGGGGATACGGCGATTCTTGCAAAAGCTGCTAAAATCATACGTGAAGACATCTTCAAGACTGATGGATTCCAGTTTGATGCTTCATTCTCTCATCAGTGTCAACAAAACTCTGTGCCTCCTACCCTGACGACCTTAGTATCTATGCTATTAAATGGAGCTGACATAAGGCAACAGGACTCAAGAGATTCTCAAAAGTATCTTACTATTTCACAGACCATCCTCTTCAATTGTACGAAAAAAGCACCCACCTCTACTAAATCGCGTCACTCTGTGAGCAATGAACCACCACTGCCTTTGTACATTGGTCTGAGAAGTCCATGCACATACTAAATCCAAGAATTTGATCAGCCTACTGTATGACTTGGGTCTCAGTGTAAGTTGGCGCAAGTACAACAGCCAATGGGCCATTAGCCTTTTTCAATCTCGTATAACATAGAATATGGGACAGTGCCGAGAGACAATTACACATCCGGCATTCCCTACCTGGGCGTTTTACTACGGTGCGAACTGTTGCTCCCAAGGAGGCCACAGTAGAAGTGCTAAAGACAAAAAATGCGCATGTGATGAAAAACAATGTCGAGCAAATACATGCAGAGATGAAAGCCGAAAACCTGTGGTTATCCAACGTACTAAGATTTCTCAAGAGGGAAATAGTTGCGCAAAGTGATGCGGTAACATGGTCAGCCTACCATGCGTATCTACAACATGACTCTAACGTTGATGATAAGCAGAAAGCGCTAACACAACTCTTATCGATTTTCTATGAAAAAGCGGCGGCAGTCGCCATGAACAAACATGGCATGAATGTCTCTCAACAAGCAACACAGTTTCTCAACCCAGGCCAAATTCCTGTGATGGCCATGGATGCCCCACTGTATGCGCTGGCTAAATACATGCAATGGAACTGGCCTCAGACATATGGGGAGGACAATTATGTTATCAAGTTTGGTGGCCTCCACGTTGAAATGGACATGTGGAGCACATTTGGCGACTACGTGGAGAGCTCTGGTTGGACCACTGCACTGACACAGGCATGCATTACCTCTGCACGTACAGCAGATTCCTTTCTTCGCTGCCCACATCTCACAAGAACGCCGACAAGCGCACAAAATTACTGCTTTGGCATTGGCCACGCTTCAAGAAGATGCATTTGCTTCCACATCGCAGCCCCAAACAGATGAAGACAAAGAGATTTTGAGACTCGAAATGATCTGAAAGAGTCCAACATTCCAATACTGGAATACCATACTCAACATAGAGCCCCTGGGACTCATCTTTATAAGAGTTCATCGCGAAACAAACTTCTCACTGTATGTGGATGCATTGAAAGCACCGTGTCCTTGGTTCTTTGCACTCGATCATCAAAATTATGCTCGGTGGATCCCAGTTCATATCCGTGACATGGAAAATCTGCCCCCTTCCATTATGGCAGAATTTGCACGAAATGGTCATTGGGTTGTTTGCAAGACTTCCAACAGATTTTCAGCCATGCCTATTGATCAGGCGCACGAGCAAAATAACGAAATGGTGAAAGGTTCTGGGGGCGCAGTTGGACTTACACAGAACAAATCAGCGTTCCGAAAGTGGATGCTAGCAGGACCTGAAAAAGCCAGACTTCTACAAGAATTTTGAAGAGAGCTTTGCTGAAGAGACAAAAAATCACGTCCACCACGAGGAGGGCCTTTCTGTTCAGAAACACTTCAGATAACGAGTTATAAATATGGCAGAGACCATGAGTGAAATGGAAAATCCTTTTCTCAATGACACACCGGAGCTACTAACCCTGGACAATAGCAATGTTATGAATGAATCAGTTGTTGACACTGTCCGCACTGTGGGAGTCTTGGGCAAGAATCAATACGATAACTACCCCAAATCAGTTCTGATAGACTGCACCCTCTCTATTCATAAACTAATCAAAAATCTCCCTACGACTCCTCAGGTGTCCTGTTCCTAAACAGAAACTAAACAAGCTGACATGATCACAACTCTAAAAACTGATGTAGATATTTTCTCCAGATTATACATAGATGCTCAGCACGGGGAGACAGATATGTATGTATTTTTTATGCATGAGAATCATCCATATCCCGCCTCACCTTCTGACAGAGGTAAAGTCCGCATTGGGAATAAGATCTGACCTACTAACTGGTCTCATCCAAACAACTGATACAAAATCAAGTTCTGCGGACATGCAAGATCTAGATGATAGTATCGACCTGTTTGTTACTTCCGGTCAGCTGTGTTCCAGAGAAAAATTAGCTAAGCTACAGCCTCCAGCACATTTGACATTAAAGTTATAGACGGAGCCGCTGTTGTGCATGTACTATCTTCAAATAGAACCGCAACCTTTGATGAATATGCCAATTATATTTTTCTTCCCTACTTTATGAATCAGTTGGAAACCTCCAAAAGAGTGGATGTCGTATGAGACACTTACCTTAAAGCCAGTATCAAAGATTGTACAAGGGAGAAGAGATGGCATCAGGAGAAAGATAGTAGGTAAAAATAAAATCCCTGGGACATGGCCAGATTTTCTGCGTGATTCAAATAACAAACGAGAATCTTTTGTCTTTCTCTCTGACAAAGTTGCTGCCCATGAATTTCCCCCTCAGAAAGAGGTTGTTATTACATGTGGTAAAAGAGTTATCATCAGAGGTACCAACCACAGCATGCAAGAAAGTGATCATGAAGAAGCGGACACAAGAATACTGCTTCATGTGCAGGATGCTTTGCTGAACAACTTTGCCACATGTCTCGTTCGTACTGTGGATACGGATGTTATCATTATCCTAATTGGGAAGTTTCACCACTTACAAAGTATATGCCCAGCAGCAAGACATATGGGTGGCTTTCGACACAGGGAAATGCTTCACCTATTTTCACATCAATGCAATCAGCCAGGCACTAGGAAAACACAACTCAATGACCTTACCAGTCTTCCACAGTTTCACAGGCTGTGATACAGTCTGCATTCTTTGGAAAGGGAAAATGATCAGCATGGGATGCCTGGAAGTCAAAGCCTGGTGTCACAGTAGCTTTCATGTTTTGGTAAAGAATCCATTCCCTAAGCTGGATGTTGATGCTGAACGATTCAAGCTGCTTGAGCGCCTCAGTTGTCCTATATGATAAGACCAGCCTTCCGAACTGTGTTAATGAGGCACGCAGAGAGATGTTTTGTCAGAAAATAAACACACTGGAAACCATTCCACCAACTCAAGATGGGCTACTGCAACATTCGAATCGCGCTGCTTACCAAGTTACCAGGCAGGAATCTGGGTGTCCTCTAACCTGCCACAACAACAAGTATCATCACCTGAAGGATGCGGATGGACAATTGACAAAGAAAATCATTCATGACTCCCAGTGTGGACAGCGATTCCAGTTGCTTCCAAAGCTTTAGAGAGTTGGTTAAATGTGGTTGTAAAGGAAAAACTGGCTGTGGTGTCAGGTGTGCTTGTAAGAAAGCCCAGTTGTGATGCACAGAGCTGTACAAGTGCCATTGTTCCAAATAAACACACACTCAAATTAACATTGGCATTGCTATACACATTTCTGTGTAGCGTTTGTGATTGCTAGAGCACATTTGATGCAATAACAATAACCATTTTCTTACAGTACACCTTTTATCTAACCTGCCATTAGTTGAATATTTGGTCGAAATGGCAATATTAAGATGCAAAATGTATCAAAATGGTGCATGTTGTGATTTTTACATAAATAACTGAACACCTGTTGATTTGATTGTTTTTTAGATTACACACGTGCCAGTATTCTATTCACGTTTCCAGTTTTCCCTATTATTGCCATACATAAAATGAAAACGTCACGTGACAACTTCCAAGATTGTCCGAGTTAATGGATCCTAGAAAAAAAGTAATTGGTAGGACCTCGCAAAGTATCACAAAAAGTGTGGTGCTTTTGTCCAGTCTGCCCCCCCCCCCCCCCTCCCGTTCCTTTCATTAAGCTGCTATACGAAAATCAACGCTCAGAGCAAAAGTGCTGGCTGGTATAGTCGGCAAAAAACCGCTGACCCGCATCGAGTTACTTTTGCACTAAAATACACCGCAATCTAAACCTAAAATCAGTATATTATTTAAATTATATATTATTGGAAAGCGCATTCAATTGCCGAAACATTAATCCATTATTTTTTATATTTTTGTAACTCTTTCACTGAATTATTCACGTATGTAAAATACACCATTCGACTTGGATTCATTAAATTAAGTGGACAACAGGGGATATTTTAAAATTTCAATCAACTGTATTAAATTTTACAAAACTATAAAAACTAATACAGAAATATATAGAAAATTGGCTTGGCTTTCCAATGATGTATGACTTTAATAATATTATGAACCCAGTTTTTCATATCCACTACTTAAATTTCACTGTATCTGATTCCCATAGTAAAGTAATGCTGTTTGCACGTTGGCTATCGCTGTTACCGGCGACGCATTCCAAGAAGGTATTTTCACAACCTACGCTAATGTGGGAAAGGTCTATTACGTCATATTTAGGCTGATGTTTAATCAAAATGCGTAATGAATTACGTATATAGCTCCATCATAAAGCTGGAATAGTCCGTAAAATGGGGCGTTGTTGCCTTATGACAGAAACAGCGCCTAGCCAAGTTAGTTTCAAAATATTCAGCAGAATATTAAATTAAATATTAAATCCATCAAAGACATACAATTCGTACATTTAACTATTCTATCTTCATAGCTGTTCAAATTCCGAGCGAATCCTCAAACAAAGAATTAACATTCAGGTGTTTGTATAATAAAATAGTTAAAGCCCCAAATTTATGTCGACGGCGAGGATGTCTATTTCACTACTCATGCATAGTGCATGTTGAGATGACAGAGTCCTGTAATCACGTGGAGGCAGACACTACAATCCGCGTGCATCTCATTGACGCCATTCAAGATCACAATTATATTCATGTTTTAAGGAGATGCATAGGTTCGTACATTCCAGCATCTTGAGATCGGCCGCCATTAAAGTGGGGCAAACGTATTACGTGCTAAAGAGGACTGCCAATAGCAACGCATTGTTTACATTTTCCATGAAGCTCAAACCATAAAAGCCTGTATCTGAGAATCTGTAATAAACACACCCGGTATCAGAAAACGTCAAATTAAGAATGAAATTTGCAAGATACATATTAGTAAAGAACATGTAGTTAAGGTGTCACGGCCCATTGCGCGTCATGCAAAATATCCCCTCCAAAATGGCGTCGCTCCCATGATATCATGGGCAATTTTATTGCTACGACATCATCTCGATTCTATGGGTGCATTCAGGAGCGGGCAAAACGTTTTTCGTTACGTAACAGTGTTCGATAATGTGTCGTATATTTTCTATATACTCATGTTTTGTAATGTAGACGACACATTACTGAACACTGTCTCACATTTGCCTTCCTGAATTCACTCAGGACTGATCTTCTTGTTATTCTCTTGGCACAATTCACCTGCCGAAATAATCCTAGTGTGAAACTATGGCTGGCTTGCCTTTGGGTACGGGAAAACACCAGCAGTTGTGCTATGGCAAGCAGCTCTATCATCACCTTGGTCCAGAGCGCTGCCATGGGTTAGATATGCTATATGCCATGGCTGGATCTAACACCATACACGGACTGAGGAACCAGGGTAAATGTATTTCTATTTTATGGAAAACATGGTAAAACACACATAACTTATGGAAACACTCGCAAACCAGTGTCAATTCCAGCCTTGGGCAGATGATAAACTGGCTATTATAGAGCCGTTCACTTGTCAGCTACGCGATGACAAACCAGTCAATATTAAGGCTAATGCTCTGAGAATGACTATGTTCAGTCAGATGGCCCAGGATGTTCAATATACTCCGCCAAATTCTTCTTGCCAATGCAGATTCCGCCTCTTGAAGGCGCACGTCAGGACATGATTATGCTTTCACAATTCTACTTGTAAAAAAATTAATTAGTGTTATAGTCCACGGGCCTTCAGCAGTTGCAGTCGAAGGGTGCATGAATAAAAGATCCTGTCCCTGGACATGCTTTCAACTCGGAATGCAACTGCATCTTCGACATGTCATATTGCGGGTATCGATAGGCCTATGGTGTTACAAGTCAGCAGACGCGTTTCCCAGATGAAGAACCATGCTCTTTTGACTGACAGGACGAACTAACTGTGTTGAGATTCGCACGGCACTGCCACATGTTTTAAGCTTACTGTGAAATGTGGTCGCCACAATGTCAGCACAGTTCTTAGCACGTGCGCAAAGAAAACTCGCACTTGTACGCAAATGTGTAAATGCTCTTGCTTGACCCAGGAGTACAAATGGTGTAAAATCGGGGAAGTTACCGATAGTAGACCGAAATAAAAACCAAACTAGATATGGCGTGAATGGGAGATGGAATCAGGGACTCGATAGACGCCAATCAAATGAATAACTTCTTGAACTTAATCCATGGCGTTTAATGTATTTAATGGCTAAATTTGGTCAAGAAAATCTAAATATCTGCTTATTGAATGTCCATTTCCAGGCCAAGAGAACTGTTTTTGAGAATTTACTGCTGAAATGACTGGCTCGGTTATCGAGCCAGTCATTCCTGTGGTAAATTCTCAAAAACAGTCTTCTCTTGGCCTGGAAATGGACATTTCTCAAGATCGCTGCATATGCCGCTTTGGGCCGGTTTCGTCATGAAAGGGTTCAACTCTGGTGTACATTACATTTTACTCTATATGGCCTCGAATAATCTTGGATAAGCGTTAGAAATCCTAAGTATGCTATATACTAAAATAATGTTATTTTGTCTTGCCAAAAGCTTTCCTTTGATACAACCATGATATTCATATGATGATCTATCATTGTCAGTTTTTTTCTAGATTTGATCTTGAATAACCTCTAGAGGTTAAATGGTTAGCTATACCAATTTCTCGCCCGGAGTAAAATTGTTTTGGCTTGACTCAGCAACAGCGCCGAGTCAAATTAGTTTCAAAATATTCAAAAGAATATTTATTAAATGGTAAAGACATACAATTCGTACAACACCGCATAGTCAATCTTCGAATATGTGTTCGTGACGTACTTATCTGCGTCATTCATGACGTCATAATGACGTCATTGATTATCAAGTCATTCTACACGTCACGTAGTTAATTATGACGTCATATGATGGATGGATAAAGTGGAAAGGTCTATTCCGTAACACCACATGATGTTGAAACTATTGGCTAGTCTAAACAGGCAGACCACGTAGCGAACGATCTTAAATTGTCGCAATGAAGCTATAGAACAAACAGATGTATTGTTGTTTTATTTCTGTAAGCGGGAGTTATTACAACAAAACTAAGTAACACACCCCATACTTAGACACGTCTTTCAAGCTAAGATTCCAAGTTAACGACCACATTGAACAGTAATTATATAATAGGCTTATTTCGATAGTCATACACGCTCCAACCACGCCCATACACTGTTACCGATTCCCACCACCCCACCACTTTGTAACAGGCCAAATATGCATTACGGGGATGCATCGTATCAAATGCAAACGATACCGCTCAATAAACGCATGCCATCAGAATTGTAAAATGAGCATAACTGATTTAACGTTGTTGCTGTTCTTGACAGCAAGAGTTTCCACCTAACAGTTTAAAAATAATCGCATATTATTTACGTGGTTAACAAAGGAATATATCTAGTTGTTCGACGCGCAATGAATAAACAAATGATTAATCTGATGGTTGAACTATTAATTAATCAATTACTCTACTACACACATACATTAGAATTAATCGAATGTAAATAGAGCACATATTATTTGTAGTCAGTAAGCGTCTAGATTTTAACAATTATTACTGGCGTAATCAGAAATGAATGTTAAATATAGGTCTACCATATTTATGATGGGTATAAAGAACTTAAAAGTCGTCAGTGTGTATTTTGGGTCAAACGTTACCTACAATAATTGTACTCATACATCCTTGATCCCACCCACTCCCCCCACCCAGCTCCCAAACCCCATTAAACCGATAAACGGTACAAACCGGTTTGAAAATTGAGATGGTCACCGGTGTGATAGCATGTCATACCGTGCAGCCTTGCCTGCCCCGTGTTCAAAAGTGAAAACGTTGCAAAACGTGTTGTTACATCTGCAAACTGTGACAATCAGCAATTCTAATATTCATTAATTCATGCAATATGCAAGCCGAAGCTATTTGTTGCCAGTTTTCGTTTTATATCGTGCAATTTTGACCTCATTCAAGTCGACCCAGTTATAGTATGTGTGGCCATAGACGAATTATTCAGATTAAATTATCTGATGCATTATGATGATAATTATATATAACAAACATATTTAGTGTTTATAAATAAATCTGTTGAATTATATTTATGCCGTTGCAATTTGTAATGGTCATGGTATAGTTAAACTTGATGATTTATATGCATTTCTGCATACTGGAAGATATAAATCTTGCTCGCCAGCAAGGTCGGAAAAGCGCAACCCGCGCTCTCTCGCGCTAGTCCAAACGTATTGTCCAGACAAAAACTTATGACAACCGGGTCGCCCTGCCTTTAATGATCTTTAATGACGCCTGGAGGGCACATAGTTGACCATACCACCTTATCCATTAGAACAAAATTGTTTTATCTTGATGAGAGCTTTCAAGGTCATATTGTAACATTATCTGGAGTCAGATTTTGTGGCACCTTCTGATTCACGTTCATGTGGTCAGTATCTGTAAAATCATGCTGAAAATTCGCTTTTCACAAGGGTGGTAACGAGCTCTGGTTGTGATGACCCAGCTACAGTGGTGCGTGTGATATCAATATCTACGCAACGCTAGTAAATTCTTGTCCTCAACTTGTGCACGACCGATTGGAATTTTTACGACGAATTAAGAGGGACTATTTTTCTGTTAATTTGTTAATATTGTCTGGTATGAGCAGAGTAGTTCGTATGTCTTTTCTCACTTCAATTTAATCTTTTCATAGAAAATGTTCATTTGCAGACCAAGAGAAGCCTATTTTTGACAATTCAGCAATGGAATTACTGGCTCGGTTATCGAGCCAGTCATTCCAGTGATAAATTTTCAAAAATAGTCTTCGCTTGGTCTGCAAATTGGCATTTCTCAAGACCACTGCAGAAGCCGTTTTTGGTTGATATGAGTGTTAAAGGGGTAATACAATCAAGTTAGCTGGATTTCAATGTTGAAATGGTTAAATGACAATCATTGGATCTAATCTACCAGCATCAATTAGTTATTAAATAACGATTCGCTATCAGGTCCAGATTGATTATGCTAAGTGGTTCGTAGAAAACGACAGAGTTAATAATTGCACCCGATGGCATTCAGCAGTTAAATAACGTATCGTAGGGCCGAAACGAATGAGCCAAATATCAGAGAGTAACAGTCTGAATGCATGACCTTTCCCGTTTATACATCCGTCATATGACGTCATAGTCAACTACGCGACGTGTAGGATGACGTCATAATCATTGACGTCATGAATGACGTAGATAAGTGCGTCACAAATTGATAACAGATTATGCGTTGCTGTACGAATTGTATGTTTTTACTATTTAATAAACATGATGTTGAATATTTTGAAATTAATTTGACTGGGTGCTGTTGCTGCCATAGGCAGCAACAGCACCCAGTCAAATTAGTTTCAAAATATTGAACAGCTTACCTGTATAGTTTTCTGGAAATTGATAGTAAGGGAGTTCATGAATCTATCGATCCCAACACGAGCGAGAAGTGGGTGGTGCTTAGCTAGAGATGGGCGGGACATATCTAAAACTGTAAAGGTCCATTGTAACAACAGGTCCCAGTCAACTTAGTTTCATAATATTGAAAGCTTACCTGTAAAGTACATTGATATTGAGATTCATCGACTTCATTATTCAAGCGAGTGGCCGGACATTATCTAGAAATGGGTGGGGCATACCTAGAAAATTCTCCCTATTGGCTTAAAGTAAGTTAAATATGTATTTCCAATCATTTGGAATCATGGCGGCCGGATGTTGGTTGCATGTCTAAACTGTGTCAGTTATCTGGGCTTGAATACAAAGTTGCTACATTCTCATAAAAGATTTACCTAACACCCACACAACCCAATTGATAAGTATAGTCATAGGGAATGGTGTGGGGGTGTAGGTGGGGCTGAGGGGGGGGGGGGGGGGGTTCTATTGAGCAACTATTTAACAGGTATAATAGTTCGGGGTGATAGTGAATTATTCAATGAATGGTCTGAGATATCGGAAGTGTAGCTGATGAACACTACCGAGCTATTAGGAGATGCACTTAGGGGTTTTTTCTGGGGCAATCAGGATAAATCGTCATAATGCGGGAATACAGTTTTAGCTATGCCCCACCATGTCTAGCTAAGCTCCACACACGCTTTGCCCATGTTGTGATCCATTGATCCATTCACTCTCTGAATCTCAATTTCCAGACAACTATACAGGTAAGCCGTTAAATATTTTGAAGCTAATTTGACCGAGTGCTGTTGCTGCCTATGACCTATGGTAGCAACAGCGTCCAGTCCAATTAGTTTCAAAATATTCAACAGTATGTTTATTAAATAGTAAAGACATACAATTCGTACAACTTGACGAACTATTATGCGGTTATGACAGACTAAATCGCGTGATTCATGACGTAATTGATTATGACGTAAGCATACCTGTGACGTAGGTAATTATGACGTTATATGATTGACTGAGACACTGGATTCATCAATTACCTGTATCTTGATTTTAAACACGGTGTGACCAATATCAGAGGCTAACGTAAGCATTATCTAAAAGAACATGCTAGTTAAACGCCCACATTGTGCCCTTTTTAACGAGCAAAGAGTCGTTTTCCAAAATCAGCTTGCCTTGAACGAAATTTCTCTTGCTAATCTTACGGTCAACCAGCTTCTATACGGGACTTACACTACCAACTTGGAAATGAACAAACTGATCTGTAATACGGTATGTCAATACATAATTAACACCAACCGCTTTCAGTAGCTTCCTGTTTGTGAACTTATAGTTTACGGGGTAAATGGACAGCAGCCCAACACGTACAGGTCGGGGCGAAGGCAGCACCTAGAGCTCACCTCTGCTATTCTTCCATTTGATCTTATTCCTCGCTCTCTCTATCTCTCACCCTCCCCCCCCCCCCCCTTTCCCCATCTCCATTTCTATCTCGGTCTTTCTTCCTACTCTCCCCCACCTCACACTCAACATTCACATACTTATGCACACCAATAGACTACAATTAATTAAACTATTATGATTTGCCGCCATTTTGTTGTAAAAAAGTTTTGAATAATCTGTATGTGTATGGGAGACACGGGCATAAGACTCTAAGTCTTATCGTGCTCCCATCTGAACAAATAAATCACGTTTAAACCAAACGCCCACATGATGACGGAGTTCAAAACAAGTAGATTGCGTTAATTGTGGATGATAATCCAAACAAAGAATACAAATGGCGGCATCATATGTGCGAAAGTCATATTGTTGCCCATAGCGTAGCTTAAATTAGCCATTGATTTTGATCATAACTTTAGATCAAGAATAATATATTCGGCCAATATCGAATCGCCCGTTAACTCCCACTAGAAAACATTAACTTCACTGATATCAGGATATGGATTTCACGTTCCATCGAGTGTCATTTTTGAAGCGGTTTAGTTAACCTCATGTATTGTTTCTTGGATCTTCTCTGCTCATATCCAAGTACATTGTCAAATTCTAGATGCACATTCTATTTGGCGTTATATATACACTGTCCCTTGATGAATCCAGTTTCTTGGTCCATCATATGACATCATAATAAATTATGTTACATGTAGTCTGACGTCATACACAGTTATATCATGAATGGCGTAGCTAAGTTCGTCACGAACGTGTAATTGATGACGGACTAAGCGTTGACGAATTGTATGTCTTTACTGTTTAATAAACATGTTGTTGAATATTTTGAATATTTTTATATTTAGACATCAACAGCACCTAGTCAAATTAGTTTCAAGATATTCAACAGTTTATCTGTATAGCTTTTTGGAAATTGGGATTCAGAGAGTGCAGAACAGAAACCGCAAAAAATTATCTCATGACATTTGCCCTGTAGGTGGGGCTTAGAATACACCTTCCGTATCCTCTGCGTGTCGTGAGAGGCGACTAAAGGATGGAAGGGTGAGGTAACCCTGACAGAAACCTCGAGTGCTGAAGACGGAGGTTCCAGGCCACACGGCGCACTCTAATAAACCATGGATCCACGCACTTAACGCTTATGATCATGTCGATAGTCACTTACAGGACTGGCGGTATGATCAGCGAACGAAAAGAAGAAAGAAGAAGATCTCATGACATCAAACAAATAAGCTGTGCAGTACTATTTTTTGTTTATACAGGACGAGCGATGAATCGCAAGGAACCGCTAAGTAGCAAATAGGGCTACTCTGTTTTCTCCGCGAAACCAAGATAATTTGTACGTTAGGATTTGTGTTTTCATTTTTTATATCTGTGGAATTTATAATTTGCATTTTCTTGGATTTTAAGTAGTGCACATATATATATATATATATATATATATATATATATATATATATATATATATATATATATATATATATATATATATATATATATATAAGAATTGATGTTAAAGTGATAGTATTGACCCACTGGAATCGTTTTATGGCATTGTCCCGTATATTAAATTATTTCTAGATCTATCAGTGATGTCGCGTAAAGTGGAGTTACATTGACCCTATGTGGTTAGTTTGACCCGGGGCTAAAGAAAAGGACTATGTTGCAACTGGAGCTTGATGATGCAATACATTGCCAGAAGTTGTGAATGCCATTTTAAGCTCCCAACCTTTGCCTCGTCATGTTGTGTGCGTTCGTAAATGCTCAGACTGAATTTTGAAAATTCCTATCGTTATGGTGTTTATCACATTTTCAGAAGTTGTGCAACGTTCACATAGACCGACCGCGGAAGCGAGGGTGGGCCCAAAAACAGTTGCGCAAAGTGAAACATATTAACCCTTTCGTGACGAAACCGACCAAAACCGACCTCTGTAGTGGGTTTGAGTAATGACCATTTGCAGGCCAAGAGAAGACTATTTTTGACATTTTACCACTGAAATGACTGGCTCGGTAACCGTCTTCTCTTGACCTGCAAATGGACATTGAACGAGTAAATGTTAAAAAATTTCGAAGAAATCTAGTCATTAAAGGGTTAAAACAGTACTCTGGATATAGGCCTATATGGAGTTTGAAATTTTATATGAATGTAGTAAAAAAGTAATCACGTGTTTGTCACATCGCCCTTGCGAGATAGTGAAATGGGTTTACTTTGTTCCCATGGCTGAAAAAGCAGTCTGGCAAAAAGGTTCTCATCGGAGATATCTCTCAGGCAGAAATTCTACCAGAGTTGTAACCGCCGTCGCGTTGGCGTTTGAAATCGCCATAGCGTCGAGTGAACCAACTTGTTACAAAATCGCCGCGAAATCGCGTGGTTATTAGAGCCGATATATGTATAAGTCAAAGGTCAAAAGACTGAATTTCCGACAAACGTGCTTCCGGTGGGCATGATTACGTATAACATTTGATTACAGCAGACTATTTGAATCGTG